>WBNM01032225.1:75420-160802 GCA_013399055.1 Ramphastos sulfuratus | reverse complement strand
CCCCCCATGGTATGGCTATTTTCATTTACAGTACTTGTTCAGGTGATGAGCAATGATCTTGAGAAAATTTAAGATTCATAACAGGCCAGGCAGATAGAGGAGACTCAGGATGGACACACATCTGCAGAGTGCTCCTTGTGAGGCTGGTGCTATAGTCCTACAATGTTCATCACCTCTTGTGGACAGGATGAGAAAATTCTTCATTTATGTGCAAAACAAGTAAGTGCCATGTCCAAAGAGTCCATAACAGCAGCACATCTGGCTAGAAATATGAGCTATTTCCTTGTTCTTTTCAAGTGTTTAAGAATAAGCCCCTTTCCTTGTGAAATCTGAGGCCTCTAGCAATCTGTGGTGGTCCAGGTTAGGTCTGCACTTCGAATGCAGAAGTAGCATTGCAGAAGTGTTGATGTACCCAAGCTAGGTTTTGTGAAGTGCCAGGAAGAAGGAAGGCACTGTAACAGGGCACTGAATGCAGTGAGCCACCACAGCAAACACGCAGGATCCCAGGACATTTACACAGTCTGTGCTGAAGTTGTGGGATTGAATCTCCATTGCAGCATTGGCAAGAACATGCTTGTCCACCTACTCCTGGTTACAGTGTAGACATATCTGCTGCATAGTATCAGTGCTAGTAAAATAAGCAGGGAGCATCTCTTTTGCATTGTTATAGAACATTACAGGAGGCTTACTTTAGATGCCATTTCTTCTAATGTTATACTAAACCAATTGCTACTCATCCTCACCTTTATCTACTGGACAAACGTTTCTTGAAGCTTCCCATTTCTTTGTTAGTGCTCCTTTTTTTTTCCTGTATTCTCTTTACTTCATACATGATTAGCACAGGTAAGAGAGACTGGATTCACATGGCCGCTAAAATGAATAGATATAAACTAACAGAAAACCTAAGTGGATCAAGACAGATCTGCTGATTCTTCCCTTCTAGCAAAGGAGAACATAAAGGAAGAAAGAGCACAGAAGAGTGAAAACTGCTTTCACACTTGGATCTAGTTGTTTTGAGGAAACCTCATTCTCAGTCCTCATGTAAGACTGGCCAAATCTATCTGGTCCTAAGAAAGTTATAAATCCAGGAGAATGAGGTTAGATAGTGTTGTGATAGAGAAAATTGGTAATCACAAACAAGGCTTAATGAAACAGAGCTCTGATAATGCCATTGCCTACATTAGTTACAGAAAACAGATTGATAATCTGAAACAATTCTTTCTTTTTCATATAGTTAGCAAAGCCATGCTTTGTTCACTCTTTGTAGTGTCCTGATGTTTGATTCATACTTCCAGCTACAGCAACTTTTATGAAGACTTCATAAAAGGGCAGCACATTAATTCAGAGATGATCAATATCCATCAATATTCATTGCAAAGCAATTGCAAACTCATGATCTTCCTTTTTCTATTGACAGTGCTAGTCAGATTTTTAGTCTAGTCCTGAATCAGACTCCAAGTCTAGTACTCATTTCATGCCAGTGTAAATCAGGACCAGCTCTGAGGAAGGTCAAAGTGTGATACATCAGTATGAACGCAGTGTAAGCGAGATTGATCATAGTGACTGTGAATTTTGGGAAGTTTGTCTCCATAGCACAACTAAAACTTTATGACTGTGACTTATCTTCATCCTTGAGTTTCTCTTAAAAGCTCTGCTTGTGAGAAATATCTGTAAAGCTCTCGGCACCGCACCGCCTTCAGAGCCCTTCCTGCCTGTGACATTAAGAAGTCCTTCACGCAGTACGGCAGGATCTGATCCTGGAAACACAAAAACATTACCCTGGTTCCAGGACTGGTATATCAGTGTCTGGTACTGGCAGCCCTTAGTGAAAGAGGCACTCCCTCAACACTTCTTACTTGTCTAGACTGCGAGAGTGCAAATAAATTTGGCATGCAAGACAAGATATACACCAACTTTAAAAGTATCAGCGATGTCTCCATATCAAGCGCTTTGGGACTTGGAATGCACACTTGGCAGTTTTGTGTTTGTTTTTCTCTCCTAGGTAGCAGTGACAAATCACTGGGTTAAGAGCATGCCCAGGTAGGAAGGAAAGGTGTTCTGCCTCCTGATCTCGCTCCCTTACATGCTCTGCATTACTGAACGCTGTTACTTCTGTATGTAACAGGCTAAGTGTGGGAAAACTGATCAGCCAGTCTCAAAGCAGTGAGATAAGATTTTATTAAACTTATTAAGAAAGGAAGTGTCTAAGATATGTGGAGAATTTGCTTCCAGCTGCTAGGATACATTAAGTGTCAATGTCACAGTCAGCTTGGACCTATCTTCAAATCAAGAAAAGCTCATAGGTGGGCTTCTGTAGGGAGAAGTAAAGTGAGATGTGTGTATGCAGGGTCCCAAATACCCAGGGGGCATAAAGGAGCTGTGGCTTTCCTGTCTGCCACTGGCAAGTGGTGGAAGCTGAATCTCAGCAGGCTGCCCAACAGAAGATGAGGAGTATCATCCTCTGGATCCCATCAGGCCCCACAGGTTGAGTCCTGGCTGTTAGGAGCTCAGTCAAATTCCTAAACTTTTTTAAGCTGCAGGAGCAGCCAGAGAAAATAAAAAACAGTGTCTAAATATAGGAGAAATAAAAGAGTATATAAATATTGGAAATGCTGTTCTGTCCTGGCTCTAGCCTGCAGGAAGCGGTTGAGTGCCACTGAAAACTGTGGAGAGCCAGGACACTACTGCTCTCTGCTCTACATCTCTACAGGAAACCTCAGCATAACCTTTAGTGTGTGATCTCCTAAATGCAAATGATGTTCATAGCAATTATTTTAAGGTTTTTCTCTCCCTCCTACTGCCAGCCAGAATTAATGGCACAGCAGCAGAACAAGCAAGCACTGCTCAGAAGTGTCCAAGAATGTGTGGCATAAATGTACAGTGCCAGCTTGCACGTCACCCTGCCATGATCTCACAAGCAGAGTGGAGCTGAACCTTGCCTGTTATCTCAGCCCATTTCCTCCACCCCAACACATACCCTCTGGACTCTCATACTGGGCCTTGCTGCCATACCAGTAACTCTCCTTGATTTTGCTTTGCTGAATTCCTTCCAGAAAACCTAGGAGTGTGCAAGCACCAGGTCCAGGAAGCAATGGGAAGATCTTTCTAGAAAACAGCCAGACTAGCAATCAGCTGAAATGGGGGATTACAGGATCCTTTGGTTGGGTGGAAAAGAGTAATGTGTAAAGTAGGGGTAGCATTACCTGCCTCTGTTCAGCCACAGCCAGACTCGATCTAAGCACCATTGTCTCCTTGTTGCGACATACATAAACTTCTAAAGCTCTAATGATGCTGCTAGCACTTCCTCCACTTCTAAGTGGCTAGGAGGCATTATCATTCAATGGCTTTACAGTAGTATTTTTAATATACAGATTCCTTTTCATTGATCTAGACAGCACTGAAAGCAAAAACGAATCTGTTTAGCATGAATTATTGTCCCAGCTCTGCTAAGGAGCTTTCAAGAATTACTGATAAAAAGACTAAGGAAAAGACAGCTTCGAAAACTACCTTTTTCAAAGATGTTTCTATATCCACACTTCTCTTATGCCTTAGTCAGTCCACATTTTAGCACAGCAATTTTGCTTACCCTCCATCACCCTGTGCCTTTCTGCACTGTCAGAACCAAATCACAGTGATCAGCAGTCATACTGTCTGTTCACTGTTACCATCTTAGGGCAGTTCACGGCCTCATCTGCTCTTGCAAAACAAAGATGATATTGATAAAGAAGACGTGAAGTGGGAGTGGGTGTTAGGAAAGTATCTAGAAGAACAAAGCTAAGATCACAAGCCACTGGAATATTTCAAGTGGGAGTACATGGTCTGCAACATTTCCTGCTCCCAAAGACATTCCTGTCCTAGCAGACAAGGGAGACAAAGGAATTACGATTATCTCCACTTTACAGATGGAGAGATGAGTTAGTAAGAGATTAACTAGCTTGTCCAAGGTCACTCAGGGAGACAGAACAAGCACAGAACTAGGACCTAGATTCTTTGAGTTCCTAAGAAAGGATCAATCTCTAAGAAATAGTGTGTTAAGCTATGTTTCTTAATAAAAAAATCTCATATTAAAACGTTACAAAAGTAAAAATGCAATTTCTTTACCTTTCAGTTTGATTAATGGATTCTTCAGAAAACAGCAATAAAGCAAGTTCCTTTTATAATATAGAGTATTTGAATCCTTTCTTTGTTTTCAAGAGTTTTTTTTGTTTGTTTGTTTTCAGAAGTAATGATGAGGAAAAAAAACTTTGATTAATTCCAGGTAGATTTTGTTTTTTTCTCTCTCCCCCTCCCCCTGCCCTTTTCTTTTTTCTTTCTAGATATCAAATAGATATATTTTAAAGTGCTAGGATTTGGCACGATGGTGAGCCAACTAGCAAGAGACCACCCTTTATAGATAATATAATAGTAGAACAAATTGAGTTTCCAGACCTTAATCCTCTAAGAAAAGCTGAAACCAGAGGGGAAAACTTTCACAGTGTTGCTCAGTTGGTTCACCCTATTTGATTGCCGGTCAGTACATGAACCCTATTTTAGAAGTGATGTGATTTCTATCTAAAATAAGCTGTTTACACTGTTCTATGGGCTATTACTGCTCGAATGCTGGTTTCTGAAGTTCTTGAAAGAAGTCTACATTAAAGCAGCATTCAGAAGATTGTAGGATTGTTTTGTATTCTCTCTGAAATGGAATGTGATTTCATCTGCATCAGGCTGACTTATACAGAGTAATTTTGTTGTTTCGCTTTTCAGCATTTTATGAACACCCAGAGAGATTATTGACCCCTGCTTTAAAAGTTTGGGATGAGAAGATATACCAGTAGTAGTCCTATTGTTAGTAGTAATGACCATAATGGGCATAAATTCAGCTGTTCTTTTTAGGAGATGAAATATTTTCTGTACCTTTTTATAGGCATAAGTAGATCTTAAAAGCAAAACTATGGCAGGGTCAGGATTTTTCAGTCCCTTTTCAGTGTCATACTACAGTGTACAACAGCTGCAGAAAATAGGATCACCCCCAACCAGGGATATGAGTGAAGAACAACCACTAAGGAATAATCTAAGGATTATTTTTTAAAACATTTTGTTAACAGTTTATGTACTCATTTGTTAAAAACAGGGACAAAATTACTAGCACTTTCCTTGTGACACAGAGTTCACTCAGGACTGCACTTTTATCATCCATGGGAAATGAGCATGTTGTTAAAGGGAGGCATCATTTAAGCACAACAGCAGATTTTCTGTGCCATGGCCTAAGGCTCTTGGGCTTGCTCTGTGCAGTACAGAACCATGCTTTGGTGCTGAAGCTGGTGTAGAGGTCTTTGTTAATATCGTGCCCAGGATACCTGGGCAGAACAAAAATCAGGGAGAGGTGACCTACCATGTCAATCAGTGTTTTTTATTCAGCCCAGGAAACACTTCTGCATTGCTGCTCTTTGCAGTTTGCTCTCATTATAAGAAGTCAATACTTATGCTCAGACACTGACCATAGGTTCCTGCAGCTCTGTTGTTCTGCTTTAGATGCAGAGATAGTCATGCTGCCATTTAACTTAGTGATCATTTGACTTAAACATTATTTTAGAGCTAGTCATACATAGCTAAATCTCAGAGATAGGCCCTTAATATAGGTTCTTAGTTTTCTTTGCTCAGATCTCAATTACTGAGTAACACAGAGAGGTGCCCAAAGTCAGGCAGTGAGGCTTGGTGCACAACATGGCCCAAAACTGGGAAAACTGCAAAACTCCATTTGGTACAAGCTATGTGCCTTTGCTATGTGGCTTTAGTACATGCCGTCCAAGTCAGCCACTTAAATGCATGCCCAATTGCCTCCATGGTGGATGGAGAAAGAGTCATCTCTGGAAGACGACTCAGAGAAGGACCTGGCCTTGTAAGCCCCAAATTACCCCCTAGAGCATCTGTTTTCCTTTACCAGCTCTAGAGACAATGGTGAGTGGCTTTGTAACTTTAGCGTCTGAAAGTAGGTGTCGGGGGCATTCCCCAAAGAAAAGAAGACAGAAGTGTGACTGCAGGGTAAGCTAACTCTATTCCCACACAGGCCAGAGCTTTGTCACAGAATATGGGCTCGAGTGGAGCAATGTTGCAAGTTTTTTTCCTCCTGTACTAATGCAAGTTATATCAGAATAGTTGTGACACTATTTTGTAAAACTAAAAAGAACACTAGTCAAAAAAGACTGCCTGCTTCTAAGATCATCACATGTAGATTAAAGGCTCATCTCTTATGCGATGACTTATGTATGCCTATCATCTCTTTTCCTAGATCTTCTGCACAGCAGGGCTGGTGTATAGGCTTCACGAGATGCAGGAAGATGACAGAAATACATAAGTGTTTTGATTTACCTATAGTCTTCTCTCTTCTCTTCCTAATCTAGAATTTAGTGGGTTTATGATGTGTTGTATGTCGTGTGTCTGATTGAAAATAATTATTTCTACAGTCATTCTTGTGATTCTACTTTTTTATGTTTCAGCATTCTTGTGTTCATATGGTAGAATTAGTTATTTCTTTTATTAGCTCAGCAGTGCTTTGCTTCTGTAAGTATAATTCAAGAAATGTAATTTTCTTTATCCTTGGCGAGATTAATCTCTATATACAGTTTTTCACCTGTGTTCTGCTTGGGTAATGGGAACATTCTAAGATGTATATGTAACATATTTCTTGCTTTTTCTTTGATATTGCATATCACTTATATTAGTTGGTAGTCTATATTAGGTCATTATTTGTTCCTTAAATTTTATGGAGCAATCCTGCATTTCATGTATTTTCTCTTGCACATTTCTTGTATGCAGACATACATGCACACACAGAGTCATGCACTTCCAGGGCTCAGACCTAAAGTCAACCAATTCAACTGTGATTGCTTTTGTTTGTTTGTTTGTTTTGGGTTTTGTTTTTTGTTTGTTTTTTTATTTGGGTTTTTTTTTTTTCTTATATTCTTTTGTTCTCAATTTTTCTTCTATGGTTGTTGTCTTTTGTAATTTGGCTTCAAGGACATTTTTGATAAAGGATTGGCAAATACGTTCCATGTACAACACTGCTGTGGAGCTCCTTTCTTTTTATTGCTTCATGTTTGTTCTGTAACACTGTAATTTGATTATTTGTCCATCTATTTTAAGTTTTAAGCTTCTGGATTTATAGTGTTAGGACTTGAGTCTTACCTTCCTTACACTAGTGTAAGCAGAGAGCAGGCCTCCAGCTGTACTAGGTTTTTCCAAATCTTTTGGAGGTAAAGGGTGATCCAAGAATAATTTTTATTGCACATATTTTTGCCACTGCCTTTATTACTATACATCCAATCCAGGACATTTTTAAAGAACAGGTAGCAAGCACTAAACATAAACCTCAGCTATGTGAGAAGAATGTTAGCTTGAGATGCACTTGCACCATCAGTTGAGTTGACCTCAGTAAAGCACCACCTTCAGTTTCCATTCTGGATAATTAATGCATTTTGGAGATTCAAAAGTACCCTAAACACAGACTGCTTCGTGGGATAGCATGCAGTAGCCTGTGGTCTCTACAGACTCCCCAACTTTCCTTGAGCAAAGAGCTAGTGGCAAGGAAGCAAGTGCGGATCTTGGGTAGTAAGAATCCCCTGGAGGATGTTAGGATTGCTAAAGTTTGAAAGAATATCACAGTATCACAATATGTGCTTTTAGAAACCCCACTAACACTAAATTAGGCTACTTAGAACTGTCCTTCCTGCGACAGGAGCTGTCATCAAGACACTGATAGTGACTGGGAGTGGGGGGGTGTTAGTTGCCACTGGGGCAGCTCAAGCTGGAGGCAAAGCATTCTGTGTCCCAGCAGTGACAGATGAGAGACAGAACAAGAGCTCCTTAGTGCTGCCCACTATATCACTAACCCTTCTTTTCCACAACAGCCACTTGTACAGATGAGTAGATGAGGCCTTGCATCCGTGGCTGCTCTTCTCTACCCACCAACCTGGAGGCCAGTTTGTGCCAATCATAAATAAGGGGCCTGTAGTACTCTGTAGTACAACTCTTATGGCTTGACTTACAATTTTTCCCTCTGATTTTATTATCTTTTAACAGCTGTATGATGAGGGTAATTTATACAAGTGAAGCTTTTCTGCATAACAAGGTAGAGTGATAGGTCTAGAGCTCAAGTAATCATTACATGAGTTACTGTAATTTGTTTTAGAATAGGCCTTGATAAAAACAAGGTATCAGATGTGACAGAGTGTGAATAAATAGAAAGGCAGAAGGAATGGTAGAATACATGGGGGATTTCCCACCACTGCGGTGGCAAGTTAAGGATTTATCTCATGCAAAGTGTCAAGAGCATTAATGGTAAAATTAGTGTTTTCTAAAGAATATATATGTTGTCAGATCACAACTTCAGAAAGAAGACAAGGCTTTCCTTCAGAAAGGGTGTTCTGATGATGTAAGCAAACAAAGCTGAACCAGTTAATTCATAAACAGCAGCAGATCCAGACATAGACGTTCTTGTCTCTTGGATCTGCTATTTCCTNTGGCCACACGCTCTTGCTGCAGCCCAGGACTCGATTGGCTGTCTGGGCTGCATGTGCACACTGCAGGCTCATGTTGAGCTTTTCATCAACCCAGAAGCTTTTCATCAACCCAGTCGGCTGGCACCTTGTAGTTACTTTTACCATTTACATCATTCTTAGTTAAAAGACCTGCATTTTGTGACCTGCTTTGCTAATGACTTAGATATTCATCCATTTCTGTACTTCAGAGGAATTTTTTGGCCTCCACTAATATGCCCTCTACATATTATGGCAATGGCTTAAGGGACCAAAATACATAAATACCAGATAAATGCATAAATTATTATGCAGCAAACAGGAAGAAATATTCCACGTGCAGATTAACCCTGAAATAAGAAATTTGGTTTAATTTGGATCTTGCCTCACTTTGGTGCAATGTGCATATATAATTCAGTCCTAATGGACTTCCAGTATATTATCTAAATAGAAAACAAACAAACAGAATGAAAGGAAGGGAGTTTCATTATTCTCATTTTCCAGACAGGAAATTGAAGAAATGAAAATATATGGAAGAATTGGACCCCCAGTGAGATTTCTACATCTCTACCCAGGGACCCTAATCACAAGACTTCCTTCCTCCTCAAACATAATTATTTCTATTTCTATCACATATACTTTGGAAAGTTTTTCATGGTTCCACATGAAATACTAATTTTCTAACCCTGAACTTTCCTTTTAAGCAAAATCAATGAAAAGCTATTGTTGCTTTTACAGATGCCAGAGAGAATTATTACCATCCTAGGCAACAATAAAAAAGATATTTTCATCCTTGGTAGGCTGAATTACTGAGAAATAACCTAATAATTACTGTATAAAACACCCTGTTTTAACACGGGTTTTAATATCCATAAAGTTTCTGATTTATTTCTCACAAGCCAGCATCAGTGCACTAAATTCTGCCTTGCTCTAAGCTGGTGCCATTATGCTGACCTCTGTGAGGCTCCACCTGTTGTGCTGACTGCTCTCAAGAGGCAAACTATTTTTGGTTGTGTGTTAGTTAGCAATGAAGAGAGATGTCTGATTTCACTGACATTGATTTAAATAAGCAGAGTCATTTTTTCAAAAATCCAAGGAAATATTTTGGAATTCTAACAGTATATGAGTTAAATCTGCTTTAAATTAGGTCTTTGTTAGAGTAGTGGGATTCACCAGTGGAAATGTCAGAGACTCCTTTAGCTATAGTGAGCCTGTCAAATACACTGTTGCCCTCACTCTCTGTAGCTATTTGTTCAGATGCCCTAGCAGCCTGCAGTGCTCACGTTCATGGTCTTCAGGATAGAGGAAGGAAATTGACCCTCAGCACACTCACATTGTTCTTGAGCAGCTACAACCAAAGTATTGTCTTCTGGACCCATGGAAAAGTAACAGCTTCTGACTTAGTTTAGGCTGTTGGTCTTGTTTGTCACTTGTAACTGGCTGGTGTTTATAGAATCATCTTTAAATGATATAGTAGTTTGGTTTGGAAAGGACCTTAAAGATAACCTAGTACTACCTCCATTGCCATAGGCAAGGCATCTCTATGCCTTCCATTAGACCGGGTTGCTCAAAGCCCCATCCAGCCTGATCTTGAGCACTTCCACAGAGAGGGCATCCACAACTTCTCATGGCAAACTTGTTCCAGTGTCTCAACACCCTCACAGTAAAGAGTTTATTCCTAATATCTAATATAAATCAGTTTAAAACTGTAACTGCACTCCTCAGTAGAGAGTCTCTCCCCATTTTTCATGTAGGCCCCCTTTAAGAAGACCTGTTCATAAGGTTTTCTGCAAGTCTGCATCTTTATCTGTCTCCTTGGGGTGAAATTAAGAGCATTGTTACCTGCCTGCAGGTGTTTGTTGCTGAAAGAGGAAACAATCCAACACAAAATAACTGAACCCTCATTTTGTGTTCAGTTCATATGTACTTAAAACTAGGCCATCTTTCTTCTGTCCATCTGTCTACGGTAAGAAACCAAGTGAGTGTCCTCTGTGAAACTGCTTTTTTTGAGGGAATACATTGAGCTTCAAGTTTGGAAAGCAAACAAGATGTGCATCATATTTTGTAAGGAATATTTGTTTTATTGCATGTATATGTAATATAAAAGTGACAGATGTAGTGCAAGAATTCTGCCTTAACCATTCTCAGGCTGGATTTATCACAGTTTCCACTGTTTGTTTGAGATGCATTAGAATATCAGCATTGTCTCTATGAGTTGCCTGCAAAAGCATTTTTGGCCCTTGGCTTACCCTTTTTACCAACAGAATTACCAGTAGCACCCAGTAGTACCAGTGGGTACCAGTGGAAAGACTTCTGCAGACTGTACCCTTTCCAAAAGTCTACTTTGGCAAATAGTTAGAAACATATATATGTTCCTCCCACCCCCAAATGGATGAGATTAGGAAAAGGCAAGCAAGAATGATTTCTTTGAAATGAAGTATTTCCACTCAATTTATAAAACACCCATCTGTGAGGGTGATCCATTTTGTATTTCCACTCAAGAAATCATTTTGGTCTGAAGTAAATGTTTCGTATGATTTAAAATTTATTTCTTTTCTTTTTTCTTTTTCTTTTTTTTCTTCTTTCTTTTTTCTTTTCTTTTTTTCACTCCTGGTCTGCCTGAACTTTGTTTTGTTATTATTTTGGAGGTTTTTTCTCCTTTTTTTTTTTTTGAGGGGTGAGTAGGGTGTTTCAAGGGAATTTTTCAGTCTGGAAACAGAAAGATCCATTAGTTTCACAGCTGTAGGTGTAAATGTTTTGACTTCTGACTTCAATGGATAGCTTCTCTGGTTTACAGTGGCATAAATGAAAACTTTTCAAAAAAACAGGCCTTGGGTGAGACTAACTGATTTCAATAGTGTGTCACTGTAATTAGCTACCTCTAGGAGTTCAAATGGGGGTATCTCTCCCCTCTTATTGCAGATTTGAAGCTCAAAAGAAATCAAAGGGGCTGAATCTGACAGTGGCTACCTCTGTTTTAAACAATTGCAACTCTGCTGACCTCATTAAAATTACACCACATTTATATCCTGCTGGAGAAGAATCAGAATCACACCAAGAACTTGGAACTTATGTTATTTTTAGCACCAAAAAATCCCCTGTTTTGTAAAGCACAAGAATTGCCACAGGGCCCATAAATATTTTGTGAATCTGGCCAACAGATAAAAGTAGCAAATACTTAGAACATGAAGAAATTCATCTGTCTGTCTATCGACAGTGCCTTATGGAAGAACAAGAGTCTAGGTACAATAAGGCAATAATGAATTTAATGAAAATCTACAGACATTCAGGTTGTAAGCTGAGCTGTTTTTGAAAAAGATAGTACCCATTTCTGCCTGTATAGCAGAATTTCTTGGCTGAATGTCTATGAGTAGATTTCCATTGATAATAAATATGGAGGAAATTATTTATTGTAAATGATAATTAGACTTTCCCCAGGCTATGTATTCAGCCAGTAATAGATACTGAATAATAACACAGGCATTATTTCTAACATTCTGCCTATACACACACACAAAAAAAAAAAAGGATGGCAGGAGCTCAACCTTACCATGAATTTTTTTTCTTTATTTTTTTCAAACACATTAATATCAACAAAGGGGTAAATTACTATTTACATGTGATTTTATGTACTGACATAAACATGGAGTATAAATCATACCTCATCTCTATCTGTGAAGTAGAACACACCAAAGCAAACTCTCTGGAGTTTACCCAGGACTGCATTAAGACTTGCATGCAGGCTAACTTTAAGCAGTCTGCAGGATCTCGACCTCAGATTTTAACCAGTTTCGAATTGATCCTTGCAGAAAAAAAGAAAGAAAAAAAAATTCTTCAGTTTATACTTGCAGTCATCACTCACATTCAGCTAACAGCAGTTCTTCTGTTACCTCAAGCAATATGGAGCTATGCTTTTGTTATAAGAGGATCTTGGTTTCATATACCCTCTTGCCATCAATTTATAGTGCCTAGCACAGTGGCAATTGCAAAGACCTCAGAAACAATACATTCCTAGCCTGTATGTTTTTAATTATATTTCCAAGTTTCATTTGCTGTTGGCAACTTGACGTTATTTTGATTTTGCTGAGGTGAAATATATGAGTTTCAAATACAGCTTTGAAATTGATTAGGAATTAATATGGCAGCATTACAGACATAGTAGATTTACTGCTGCTTTTGCAGCTCTGTGTGAACTCCCATAAGGAAACCTATTGTGACCAGATCAGGAGTGATATAAGCAAAGTAGCTGAGACTGGTGATAAGAAATCAGAAAAAAAAAAAAAAAAAAAAAAGAATCAAATAGGTAAAAACAGAAGGAGACTCTGTCGTGGACAAAAAACTTATACTCACCCACCAAAAAAAACAAACCAAAAACCCAAAACCAACAGGGAGGAGTTGCAAGAAAGGTGGGACATGGTTGGACTGTGCATAAATAAGTTTTCAAGGCAATCAGTTTGGTTTGGGTCTTTTTTGGGGTTGGGTTTTTTTGGGGGGTTGTTTGTTTGTGGGGTTTTTTTTTGTTTCATGGGGGTTTTTTTGTTTTTTTATTTTTGGGGTTTTTTTAATGGTAAATATCCTGGACACATCTCAGAAGAACATAAATAAAATTAAACCCAGAATCACCTAGTTAATGCCAAGCACAGCCCAGCCCCAGGCAGCAGGTGTAAGTGCACTCTGGCAGTGCTGCTTCTGGGGCAGGACTTGCTGCTGTTCCTTTTTGGGAGCAGGTTTCTTGCTGACACCAGAGGAGATGGAAGTGCCTGGAAGGAAGAGAGTTCTCTGAAAATGTTACCTATGTAGCTGCATTATGCTGTTAACCCTCCTGCCTTTCCTCTTCTGTAGGAGCTGCATTGAGGGCACAGTTTTTGTCATGCTAAACGCACAATTGTTAGCAGTTTACATGGAGCTTTATGTACAGAGCAGGGCTGGTGGTGAAGAGAACAGTGGCTGTGTGCATGTATAAACAGTGGCTTTGTAGTCAGTCCCGTGCTAGCTAGTGGCTTCTTACACGTTTAAAATCAGATTAAGCCTTCCAAGAGTGAACGTGGCAGGAGGTTGCTACCACCTGAGATGCAATATGCTCACATAGTGCTGGTGCAAGGAGGGGGAGTGCAGGCTCACAAGTGTTCATTGTTCCGTCTAGAAAAGGAGTAGCAGCAGTAACCTCCCCATTGACACACAGACAGCAAACAGATGAACAAAATCACATTCCCACCCCATCACTGGGCACTCAGAACTGTACTGAAGTGATTAAATAGCACCCCAAGGAAAATGTCAACAGTATCCTGGTTAGGGACCTCCAGCAAGCTTTTGCATTTCCTCTATCCTCACACAGACTCACTCAAGTTTCCTGTTTTAATGGCTATCTCTCACCCCTTATGTTCAATTGCAAATATGATTCTGGCTTTAAGGTTTTCAAACTAAATTCTTCCTTCAGCTTTATTCATACTTCTTAAACCTTACCTTGTATACTGAGATCTTAGCAAAATTCAAATGGCTAATTAAAAATCAGTGTCTCAATTGATTTGGTATCTCAAATATTCTCCATGAAACCTGGAAAATAGAGAACTTCTCAAACACATGGTATCAACTATGGTGTTTATATCATTTTGCCTTAGAGGCAAAATGATGCTTAACTGTTGAAGATTAAATCCTTCCAGCTTTCTAGATACTTGGGATCAGAACCAGATTTGGATTTTGGTCTGGCCTGCATCTTTGCCAGCAATCTTTCCACTGACACTCATCTGTATCACTCCTCAATTTTGTCTCAAGTTGGTGCAAGTAAGGTCAGTCTGAGGCTAAAGGCAGTAAAACAAAAGCCTTGCACATAGTTCCAGCTTTAGATCTGATGTTGTTCCCATTCAAGTCAGTGTGATGTCAGTGTAAGCACTTAGCTTACATGGAAGCAGACCTGGTTGGTGATACTGTTACATCACATAAAATGAAGATTTCCCAACGTAGTTCCAGCTTCAAAAATTAGGATCTTTGCAGAGCAGCTGGCTTGGAATTTTAAAGAAATCTTATATATGTTCTTGGTCAGCAGTGCGTCCCCAAGTACGAAGTAGGATTTATTCTTCTTTTAGGTCTGTACCTAAAAAGACTGATTTTTATTATGGAGATTCAAATAAACAGTTCCAGGCATGTACACTAGCATTGCATATTGTCCTGTAAAATAACTCTTGCAGAAATGTTTTCTCAAATACCCAACAGGAAGCATCATATTATCATGGTGTGACCTCACCCGGCAGTTCTTACCTTTGTATATGCAAATGGTCATATTTACACATGTACAGCCCATTCTCACATTCAAATTCAAAGCAACTAAATAGTTTAGATTAAGGAGATTAATTAGATGTGTCTACAGAGGCTAGATCACAGAGACCCAAGTGCTGGGCTCTTATCCGAGAAGACAGATGGCAATTTCCTTTTTGATAAGAGTGTATTTTTTTAGCAGCAAGGGAGCCCTGAAGTAACCATTTTTCTTGTGGGGAAAGCATCTTTCAGAAGCCAGATAAATCATTCTAAAATAGACAAACACAGGAACCGAGGAACTAATCAACCTGAAATGAGTGGAGTTGCAGCCCCTTTCAGAAAGTTTAGGAGATGCCTTTTGTTTTCATTCTTGCCACACACAGGAACTACTTCAGAGTTAGAGAATTCGCATAATTTTTTTCAGTACTCTTTCCTCTTTTGTGGGCACCACTAAAATTTATGATTAGTAGTGATGCAAAATTTCATCATAGAATCAACCAGGTTGGAAGAGACCTCCAAGACCATCTGGTCCAACCTATCACTCAGCCCTATCCAATCAACCAGAACATTGCACTAAGTGCCTTGTCCATTCTTTTCTTGAACACCTCCAGGTATGGTAACTCCACCACCTCCCTGGGCAGCCCATTCCAATGCAAATCACTCTCTATGTGAAGAACTTCCTCCTAGTAATCCAGCCTATACCTCCACTGGCACAACTTGAGACTGTGTCCCCTCATTCTGTTGCTGGTTGCCTGGGAGAAGAGACTGACCCCCACCTGGCTACAATCTCCTTTCAGATAGTTGTAGACGTCAATCAGGTCACCCCTGATCCTCCTCTTCTCCAGGCTGCACACCCCCAGCTCCTTCAGCCTCTCCTCACAGGGCTGTGCTCCAGCCCCCTCACCAGCTTCTTTGCCCTTCTCTGGACACATTCCAATACCTCAACATCTCTCTTGAATTGAGGGGCCCAGAACTGGACACAGGACTCAAGGTGTGGCGAGATAGTTTGTTTACAGTCTGTTTACATTGTGCATAAAATAAATATTTGTAGGTATTTTAGAGCCTAGAAACACAAAAGTAGGTAACAAGACTAAACCAAGATTGTTCTATTTAATTAAAATCTGGAACAGCATGTGGCAGCTTATACAGATCTGGAACGTTTCATACTTGTAAGTTAAAAAGGTGGACAGCCAGGAGCCAACAGAACTAGAGTCTGCAGCTAGTCCTTAAGTACTGACTTGCTACTAAAACTACAACTCAGCTACCCCTTGTAGTTATTTATATTTCAATATATTAAATATATTTTAATATATTCACTCTTCTTTTTGGTAAACATTTAAGACCCAGCTTCAGAAATGCTGACACCTTGAATGTTGTTTATCTTGTAGGAATAGACCCAAACAGGAATCCTTTCCTCTAGTTCCTTTCCTTTCTTTTCTGCCTGTCACTAATAGAGCAGGAACAAAAATGGCAAGGGTAGTTTCCACTCACTCCTTGCCTGTGCCCTAATGTGTTCTTCTTTATTCATGTCTCAAGTAGTTCGATCCTAGGAATGGTATCTGCTCTTTGTTTGGCCACTATTAAAAATACACCTTTTTTTATTTTGTTAATTGCTATTGTTGTTTTTTTTAGGCTGGTTCCAGTTTGACCAGCAGCAACTTGTTTACAAAGACATTGTGAGAAACGTTGTGCATCCTCCTCTGTCCGTGTCATATCAAGGCGTACATGAGCACTGCAAGCTTCCCATCACCTCAGGTCGCGTCGCTTTGCATCGAATCAAGTCATGTCACATCAGTGATACCACTATCAGTACTTACTCCTGATAGAAAATTCAGCATAGATTTAGACAGCAAATAGCTCAGCCACAATAAATGCATATAATGAGCAGATTAAGTATCTGTGAGAACCAGATATTTTAAGCATCCCTGGCAAGTCAGCACTTTCAGATATTCCAATGTCCTTGCTGCATTCTGCACATAATTTCTCATATATGTGCATGTACTGAAATGTCTCTGAGCAGCCTGTTTGGGACCCTTACCACCTTACAACCATTTGCAAATGTAGACCTGTGCAATCCCTTTGCAAATGTAGACCTGTGCAATTTTTAAATAACCAGACACTATTGCATGGGTCTGCAGTGTAACTGTAGTGCATAGTCTACGGGTTGGTCATATCTAAGCACTGTAGGAAAAACAAATGTTGACAGATTTTTTTTTTTTCCCCATAAATTGGGATTTGCTTCAAACATGTGCCTGCTCAGGCATGCCTTCGAAGAGTTATGCATGATTAGGCTCTGTGACAGCCATTTTATTAGACATTTTACCTTGTTGTTCATTTATAGAAGCTAAATGTTGTAATTATCCCATTACATTAACTAAAAAGAAGGGAGGGGAGGGTTTAAAAAAAAAAAAAAGCCTTTAAGTGATAGCTAAACCATGCAGGGTTTCCAGAATGTTTAATCACAGAATTTTTTGGAATAATATTAACTTCTTTTATTTTATGTTGCCTCTGTATTCTCTTTTGTCCTTCTCAGGATCTGTGCATTCAAATTTCTCGAAATTTGACTTATTTTTGCTGAAGACTCTAAAGCTGAAATAAACCAGCAGATCTCAGGGACCCACACTTGAAAAAAATTGGCTGCAAAAGTCTATGTAAATGCTAAGTGGTCTTCTTATTGTTGATAAAGAATATTTGGCATGTAGGCATGTGATATGTAGGTTTTTGCTCAGGATGAAGTTGAAGCAGTATTTCCAGAGTCTTTTTTTTAAATAACTTCAGGGATTTTGTAATTCAATATAGGTCCAGGGAGCTATCAACCAGTACGACATACATGTACATATTAAAGACAATAAGCATTAATATTATGTAAAAAATTTGTCAGAAGAGCTAGTAGGGACTTCCAAGGAAAAATAACTTCATCAGTTCTTTCATGTTGAGAACCCAAGGTTGTGGGTATCTAGATTGGAATGCTCTGCTTCTATGGCTTCAAGGTGTTGAAGATATTTGCATGTTCTTGCTGCTAGATCTAACCTATAGTCACTGGAACGGGATGGTATGGTGGGTTAGCTTTTACTAACTCATCCACTGCCTCAGTGGGATGAGGGAGTAAACAGGATGAGAAAGCTCATGGGTCAAGACAGAGAGACAGGTTACTAGCCACTGTCATGGGAAAATAGACTCAACTTGGATGTAGTTAACTTTAGTTTATTGTCAGTTAAAATAGACTCAGCCAGTGAGAAACAAAAAGACAAGTAGTAAAACAGCTTTCTTTTCCCCTCTCCCAAACCTAACTTCGCTCGTTCAATTCCAGATCCTCTACCCAGGGCAGCACAAGAGGCTACAATCGGTCCATAACAGTTCCTCTCTGCTGCTGCTTCCTCATCACTCCCAGCTCTTGAGTGGGCTCTCCATTGATCACAGTTCTTACCAGGAAATGTCCATCTTCTACAGTGTGGGGTCCTCTGAGAGCTACAGTGTTCTGCTGTAGAGCACCTCCTCCTTATTTCTCTGACCTTGATGTTCCCTTTGTAGTGTTCACTCTTTTTTTTTCCCACCCTTCTCTGCAGCTTCTCCACTAGCAAAACTTGGCCATCTACATCCAATGCAGATTCAATGCTTGTCATGGTAATGAACAAGACACCAGAATATTCTCAGATGCCTGTGCTCATTTTGAAAGTCTTTTTTCTGTTAAGGGCAAGGAACTACTACCCAGAATCTGTCTCATGAGTCACTGTGAAAAAAAGTAGGAATAAAACCCATTGGATTTTAACATGCAGTTCTCTTATAATATAAGCACAGATAAAAGTCACAAATTCTTAAAGTTTCTGCAAAAGCAAATGCCATACCAATAAAAATTCCCTTTCTCTGATCATTTTCACACAGTCTGGATAGAAAAAATACTATGTGTTTTTGATTGAGCATTATTGCTTAATTCTTCTCAACTTTTAGAGTTGTTCTTGAAATCAAAGGGGTTTTCTGGTTTCCCTTGAAAAGCAGTGGTTAGACACACTCTCAGTAGCTGATCTGGTAATGCAATGCTCCCTACAAAAAGGATTGTCTGAGAACATAAGAGACTGAGGATTTGTTGGTCCCTAATCAAATATACTGCTTTTCTACACTAATTTAATCTCTAGGAGATATCCAGAAATGTGATTTTTTTAAAAAAAACAGCCTTCCTGAAAAACACCAATACTATTTTGTAAAATGAAGTTATGCCTGCTGTTATTCCACAACACGTCCCTCTGTTCTCCATTGCTGCATTCAGACAGTGTACCTCCACTCTCAGCCTCTCCCACAAGTTCTTTAGAGAGCACACAAGACCTAACTTTATTCTTGTACTGAGACTAGATAAAGTGACCTTACCTTTTACCTTAGAGGTCCATTTTTTCATGTTAAGCTCTGGCATCCTGAACTGCTTTGGCTTTCTATCAGTCAAACCGTTTGGGTTTTTTTCCTTTATATTTGTTGAATGAGTCATGTTGTAATGAATAAACCTGGCTCTTTGATTTCCAGACCAGGGCAATGAAGGTTAAGTAAGATATGCCCTTTATAGAGAAAAGTCAAATTACTGTATAGGCTATCAAATCCCACTTTGTATTCCACAATACACAAATGCTTGATCAGTTTCTCACAGCAAGTTCACTCAGTCACTAAGGTAGCTTTGGTAAAAAGAGAAAGAGGGTCTTCTGCCAGAAGAAAAAAGTATTTGCAGCTCACAGGAAAGCTGCTTGCAGCATTGACTCTGCCACACATCTCTTGATTTTTTTTTAAAGACTGTTTCTTAACCCTAGGAACTTCACAACTCACAGTTTTCAGTTATTGTTAGTACCTCTTTCATCCTCCATCACTTTACCAGTTAGCTCTATTTGTGCGAGCTCTGCTTGCTGCAGTAGAATGGCTCCTGCTTTACATGGAGTTAGAACAGAACTTCTGTATGCTTTTTCTTTAGAAGTTAAGCCTTGAGAAGTCAGAAAAATGTACTGAGGCTACTCAGTTATTACAAAATTCTTCCTTATAAAGTTTACTTCCCCATATAATCATGTCATTAGTGGAGGCAATCTTTTAGAGGGCTGGCCTGTCACTTCAGACTGAGATCACTATTACCTGCTGGTGTTTCAAGAGGGAGCAGAAATTTAGGCACTCGAAGTGACAGCTCCAAATGTCTCAGCCTTCTAAATTCAATTATTATTTTTATGCAGAAACAAAATGGCAAGATGCCTTTCATAATACATTTCTATTCCTTCTAGTAAGTGTTCTCAGGGATCCGACCTGTGCTAAGAAATGGGTTAAACCTCTCAAGTCAGAGATTATATTTTTTAAATAAAAGCAAGATGTAATAATGTGATAAGAGTTACTCTGTGTCCAGACATAATGAAATGAGTTGCTTTTTTTCTCCATCCTCAGTTTGTATGCAATATAAAAGGGATTGGTTTAGTAGAGTGTAACTTGCAGTCAACAGCTTCTCAAAGCATTCAAAAGAAAAATGCATCTTCTTATTTTTAATCAGACTTATGAATAGGTGGGGATGTTTTTATATGCACTTGGAAGTCTCTTACCCTAGGACTTGGCCCATTCACTGTCATTTTTCCTGGAACGTGATACTACCCAGGGTACCTATGCATATCATAGCTTCTGCCATCATTTTTAATAAGTAGCTTATCTCTGTGATGCAACTAAAAGCAATCCTGAGTGTCTCCAGGGTTTGTTGTAATTAAATTTTATTGTTGTATTTGAAAATAGTGCCGTTTTTGAAAACTGGAGCAAGTAAAATGGAAAGCAGATTGTAGGAAGTGATAGTCTGATTTTTAGAAGATTTTAACTCTTCACAGTTTCACAAGCTTGCTTATGCATCCCAAGCGACTGTTCCTATAGGCAACTGAAGCCATAAACTAGAGCAAGGAGTGTAGTTTATTAGCTGGTGTCAGGTAACTGTGCAAAAGATTATCTTTTATACCTGTAAGTCAGATGCTGTAGGATCATTGGTGCAGTCATTTGTGGGTTCCTAATAAGATTGCAGAAGGGCTTTTATGAAAGTCTTACACTTTTACTGCTGCCCCTTTCTTCATGTACTTATGTCTACAAGAGCATTCCTCTAAGTCCCAGTGCTGCTCATGAAGTACTCTGGAGAAAGGCAGTGTTTACTAGCTTCTGATCTGGACAATAAAGAAATGTCACTGTTTTGAATAGTAAAGTGACAAATTTATCTGTACCATTACTCAGCATGACACTGCCACACTCAGGCACCACGGTCCCAGTCACTGAAGAGTGCACACAACCACATTTGGATCACATCTTGTGCAGTCAGTGGAATCACTCTTGCTATATGCACCCGGGGGCTGAGCTTTGCTTTGGTCTTTGTGCCCATCTCCCCTCTCTTCACAGCTCATCAGGACTGCTAACCAAGCAGTCATTGCGGATTCCCCCCTCCTGTTTTATCCCTGCTTGATTTTCTTGCTGTGGGATGGCACAAACTGGTTTTGGAGATTCATATCACAATCTTTTCCAAATCAAAGTATTTCCTCCAACAATGTCATCTTTTCTGTCCAGTATTGCTACTAATCTTTATTTAGTTATTTACTTTACAATTTCTAGAGGGATTGGATGTGCCCAAGGTGCCCCTTTAGGCAACACTTTATATCAAGGTTCCATTTATAAATACTTCATGAAGGGCTAATGAATGATTAATCAATGTTTTAATGTATGACCAATCAATTGTTGTAGAATTTGCAACATCCAACAGACTAGTAGGTTTCTTATAAGCATAGATTATAACCATATCTGACATCTTCTACTGATGAGCTTCTAAACATCTATAACATACACACTACTCATATCTGTAACATGCTTAAAACATCTACTAATCACCAATGAATTTTTTATAACCTATTCTGAAGCCAAGCCTGTCTGTAGAATACATCCCTTACTGGCAGAGTCTGTGACCCTCCATTTCTATAGGATTGATAATTTACTTGTCATTTGAGGACTTAGAACTCCCATTAATCTCAGCTCAAATATTAAGGTTTTCTGAGTTAGCTTCAGCATTTTCACCTCAACCTAAAAAAAAAAAAAAAAAAAAAAAAATGGCTTCCCTGCCCCCAGACATTTTTTGTCCCTCAAACTCCTGGCTATTTTCCTCTGCTGGTGTGCACTTTTCAATCTCTGCTAAGATGCAATGATTCATAGAGGGGAAAATCACTCTCAAGTACATTTTCAGCCTGTTGAACTCTGTTTGATTGTTCTTGGGACATCTGTCCCAGAGATGATGACACCCAGCATTTTGGTTTTAATTTTTTCTCAAATTTTCATCCATGTGTGCTCGAATCAAAGTTTGTCCTTTCTCAGGAAAGGATGAGAAAATATAAACTTTATAAACTACAGCACAGGAAGTTCCACCTCAAATTGAGGAAGAACTTCTTTACTGTAAGGGTCATGGAGCACTGGCACAGGCTGCCCAGAGGGTTGTGGAGCCTCCTTCTCTGCAGACTTTCAGGACCTGTCTGGATGCATTCCTGTGTGACCTGCACCAGATTATGGTCCTGCTCTGGCAGAGGAGTTGGACTCGATGATCCCTGGAGATCCTTTCCATCCCCTAACATCCCATGATCCTGTGATAATAATCAGGTGAAGAAACCATCCCCTAGAGGACATCTGGCTCTGACAGAGGAACATCTATTTTGTATGTTTGATAAGAGTGTCCCTCTGTGGTGTTCCCAGTCTCCTAAAGTGAAAGCCATGACTGTGGATGGGGCAACTCATTTTAGGAACATTTGTGAGTCTTGCAATTAATTATTTGCAGCTGAAAAGCAGTAAATTGCTCAGTATCATGGTTTGCAAATGAATTTTGAATTTTTAGTCAATTTCTACTGACCAGGATTAAACCCCCTGCTGTGACTTACCTAGATGTTGAGATCAATTCCTTAATGATACAAATTAAAAGGAGCTGCAGGTTCTTCTCATTTCTGGGGTCATTAGTAAAATAGTCTCTCTTCTGAATATCCCCAAGTAAATATCCCTCTCAAGTCAAACACTGATCTTTCACTGACTGCTATTTGCAGCAGCATTAGGCTGCCACACCTGTGGCATTAGCACATTCAACCTAAAGAAAGGCATCAAGTATAACCCAAAACAAAAAAAAACACACACAAAAAAAAAAAAAAGAGGGGAGAATAAAAGTTTGTTTTTTTATTTAAATGAGAGTTTTATTCTTCAGTATTAACATGGAATTTCCTCTGGCTTTTTTAAAACCATTCATGCTCAAAGACACCAAAGCCACAGAAATAAGGACCTCTGAAAACTACTCAAGCTCTTGGAGTAGACATTAGCACAGTCATGTTTGTGTTACCCAGTTAGCACTCTCTGTTTCTGTGATTGTCAGGGGTTTTACCATGATCTTTTCTTTCTTTTTTCAGCTGGTTAATAATCCATTAGCAAGTCAAGCAGCAGCGGCTGCAGCAGCAGCAGCCATGGGCTCAATAGCAAGCTCCCAGGCCTTTGGCAATGCCCTCTCCAGTCTTCAGGGGGTCACAGGTCAACTCGTTACTAATGCACAAGGACAGGTGAGTAGAAGATGAAGCAAACAGTGAATTCTGATGGCAGGCTGATCTTGGGACAAAAATGAGTTCCGCTCGTATGACACCAATTTAAAAGTGCACATATCGAAAATAAATAAATATTGATTTGCCAGACAAGGTAAGAAATGGGAACTCTGAGAACTGGAAGGAAGTTAGGAGCTGTTAGAAAGTGTTTTCAAGCCAGGAAAAGATTAGAGTTTGTTTTATTTTAATTCAGCCTTGTGACAGGATCACAATTGTGCAATAATATGGTATCTTAGAAGTCTAGCACCCCTGCAATTCTTAACAAACACACCAGTTGTCTTCTTCCACTTATATATGCCTAACAACAGATAACTATAGCAAAGTGACACTCTGCTGCAGAGACTACCCTTTTTTGCAAATTGAAGCATTTCTTTAGTACTTCACATCTAAAAAGGTATTAAGTGCTTTAAGCAAAGGAGCACTACTTAATTTGCAATGAAATATCTGGGATGGGTTTAACTGGGTGGCTTTACTCATTACTCATTACTCATTACTTTGCTGATTACGAAAATTCAGTGATTTGCAGTGAACCTTCCAGTTTGTAATGGAAATTTGGGAGAAACTTTTGCCTTAAAGAAAATTTTCCCAATGGAAACTTGAACAATATTTGTGGTGTGTCTAAAAGACAGTGTGCGTGTTACCCAGGTCTGGGAGCTGTATATTCATTGCAAGCTATTTCAATTTCAGTCTCAGTAGGGTACAGAAGGATATGCCTCTGGATCCATCTATATAAAAATAATTCTATCGATGCAGCATGCTTAAGTAGCTTTCAGATTGTGGCCACTGTCATTCTTTATTGCATTTCCTAGGACTTAAATTAACACTACTACTTGTTTCACATAAAGTCAGTGCAACAAATCTGTCACTATAACTTATGACTAGAGCTGGTAGCTGAGTAATTTGAATGTGATTGTTCTAAATGGTACAGATGTGGCATAGGGTGATACCAGAGCCTAACATCCACACAAGCACTGTGGGTAAACATTTCTTAAAATGATGCAGCTTGGGTGATGCATGAATCTAAAGTTTAGTTTCTACTCCTACTGTTTGCAACAGAGAAAAAAAACAAAACATAGGGAGCAGGTTTTTTTCCTGGTAGTTTTCTGTTGCCATGTTTAGTTGGAACAAGTGTGGCTTTTCTTCTTTCGGCCCATGAAAAAAGAAAAGAAAACACTTTCTAGGAGCCCTCATCTTTTGTTTTGTTGTGGTTTTTTTTAGCATAACACATAAACAAAGATGCATCCTGAGCTTCACTATCACCATCCAAGTCCCAAGAAAAAAAAATGCTGACCTTGTTATATTTACTGGGTGGGTGCAGAATTGTTCCATCACTACCCCGAGGGTTGAACGATGGAGCTTGTCAAAGTGAGGCCTTATCTAATGAATCATCTTATCGCAGGTGCACACCACACATATTAAAGGAGGATTGTATGAACAATGTGCCCTCTACAATAACCTTTCAATGTCTACTTTAACCCTTGTTTCAATCCCTTTTCATCAAAGGATCATTTTATGCAGCCAGCTTTAAATGGAGGCTCTCAAAAGCCTATTAAGATTTCTGGAGGGATGGAGTATTGGTTTGGAAGAAAAGTTGGTTATAATACCTATAACTCATAGTCAGATCAGCTCCAACCTAGAAGCCTGCTTGTTTCTATCTGTGCTCCAGAAATGGTCCACAATCACCAGGCACACGAGTCACTTGGCACCCAAGATGTAAGAGCTGAAGATATAAACCTGGAGTAGTTTTTTGATTGTTTTGCCTTTCCCCTACCATAAGAGAAATGTGGCCATTCATTGTGTGTTTAAAAAAAAAATACTGCTGTGAGGATATCACTGAATGAAACTATAGATTCCCTCAGGCTGAGTCTTTTTTATTCCACACATAATGTGAAGTCCAATAATTCCACAGGTTGCAGAGAAAGGGAAAGAGAAAGGAAGAATCTTCCCTATTGTTGCCTAAAATTACAGAATCTATCTGTTTGCCTTGCTCTTTTAAATAAGAGCTGTCTTTTTATTACTTGTTTTTATAAATGTGCCTTGGTTTATAATCAGTGCTGCAGACAATGTCACAATATAGATAAATATTGATAATAAGTGTGTAATATAACACCCATTTTTATGGGATTCAGCATAAAACCATTTTGCTTAGAGCACAGTTCTGAAGCTATCTGTTTACAGAACAGAACTATTCAGTGTGATTAAACTCCATTGCAGGAATTAAATAGTATTTCCTGCAAATTAATAAAGTATAGCAACTGAACAAGAACTGAAAGGCATGTTGCTTCACAATTGGAAGTCAAGGTGAATACTAATTTAGGATACTTGTTTCTAAATTATCCAACTGAACTCATTAAGGAGTCAGATTTCCATCATATATTAAGAACCCGCCCTCTGAAAACTGCCCCTTGCAAAGAATCACAAGTGTGATACCTGAAATTCACTCCTGCAAATGTAAGGCTGGGTGACTTCCTGGACCACTTGTATGTGCAATCTTTGTAATTATACACTGCTTCTGTTAGAGAAATTCAGGGCTTGTACAGGTCCATCTGTCTAGCTAAATATATGGTGATCAGTAATCCCTGGGGACATTAAGCTGTAGGTCAAATCCAAGATCCTATGGCAAATTTAGGGAAACAATCTTTTAAATTAGAGATGGCACGGACTTAATTCCCAGCAGTCCTAGGAGTTCTCATAATCACAATAATAAAACTAGATTAACAATCATTTCTATATCATGTTTGTTATTAGTTTTATCATTGAATTCACAATTACAGCATGAAGTTTCTTTATATTTTTTTTTCACTTTGGATGGCATTATGAGGCAGAATACCAGAGCTCCCCAAGACCACTGTAGCAAAGACATCTAACCCATTGGAATAATAAGATTACATCACCTGATTAATTTCAAATAGTACAGGTAGAGGACTCTAAATCAAATTTTCATTTTCAGAGGCATATTATGAAGAGCTATTGGGCCATGTAACATGGTTTATATTCTGTTTGCCCTCAGCACTTTCCAGGAAGCATTTGCAGGACTAGGCTTTCATATCTTACATTTAAAAGCCAGGGGAGCACAGTTGCTAGATTCTACACTGTCAGTAGATACTCTGATTTCAAAGAGAAGCTGCCCACCCGCTCAGCTTCATCCTGCACTCACAGTAGGATCCCAGTGCTATTGCTGCACTTGGATTCTTCAGAGATGTAACAACCAGATATTTCTCTTTTTCAGTCTGTTATTACAAATAACAGAAAATTTTAGTAGCTTTGAGTGGATTTTGCTGTGCCTATTAAGTACAAGAGGTCTGTATTTTGGCTGTCTCCTTAATCTTTGTAAGGTAAGTAACCACAGAAATATGGAATCATGGCTGATGCTCTTATTTCCCTAAGAGCTTCTTTCAACAATTTCTTCCTGCTTGGGCTAAATCATAGTGCTTTATTGTCACTGTCTCTTGACTTTAACTGTCCCAAATAGATTTTTAACTACAGGTTAGTTTAGTTCCGTTTCTTGAATAGGTGGCAGTTGTCTAACAGGAGAAATATGCATCTTAATTCATCAATTGCAAAGTAGCATTTTGCCATAAAGAGTGAAAAAGTTTGCACTTTGAAATTGTGAAATGCATTGGTTTGCATTATGAAATTGTGGTAAAGGAGGGCAATAGAATCTTTTCCCTATTAAGTAATAGGGCAACTTAAGTAAGTGTGATGTAATTTAACTGAATAATGAATTTAATTGGGGTGGCATCAACGTAGTCCAAGACTGTCCTCAGGCTTTTTTGTGCCCATGCCTCACTCTTGAGATGTGAAAACCTTCTGTAGATGAAAAACACTGAGCACAGCTCCACCCTGTCAATTAACAAAAAAAATAACTAATTTTTGAGAGTTGTAGTCCACAAGTAGCTCAGGAAACTAAATAGAGAGAAAAGCATTGTTGATCCAATTAGATAATAGGAGTACTTTGGTTCTCATTATTCTGATGAGAGGGTACACGTTTGCTCTTTGAGCTTCTTGATGGTAAATGGTGCTAATGAGGCCTGATGGATTCCCTGCTCCTAACAAGCCTCTCAGCAGTGCGAGTGATTACAATGGAGATAGATTTGATGGGATGCGCTCCCTTTTGTAGTGTCTCAGCTGCTGACACTCTGCGACATAATCAGGTCACAGAGCCGGTCACAGCCATCAGCAAAAGCCATAGCTCTATCCCTCATTATTAAAGTGCATTATTCAGTTCCAGGCCTTCACAATACTGCCAAGGGCCTTTTTTTTCTTCTGCTTTTTTTGTTAAGCATCAGTTCTCAAATACAAGAGTTAATAAAATCATCAGCTAAAGAAGTAGTAAATTACAGAAATGGAAATAAAGAGCTCCCTTTCAAATTCGTTGAAGGATCACAATTAAATAAGCAGGGACTTTCTCATCACCACACACTGCACAGTACAATGTAATATGTCATGTGCAATAAAAACAGGGAATAGAATTTTTAAAAACAGTGTTGTCCTCATTGTGGGCTGGCTTGGAAAGTACCAAGGTATCTTTCAACCCAAAGGAAATTTCCAGCTTCCCAAATGTTATCTGTGTACATGTAGGCACTGTTACCATCACCATTTGCTGTGGCTACTCTTTTCTGAAGTAGTAAGAATCTCTTCTTAGAATTAATTCTAAGCATAGCTGCTGTCTTGTCTTAAAGTGGCCAAAGCCACAATCTAGAAAATACAGGATAGCTCACAGTGCTTGAACTACTCTAATCCCATGGACAAGGCCATTGCCTTCTTTTGGAGGGCAAGCTAATTACAAAATGGTGTAGAAAAAGGCAATTGTAGCATTTCTTCCTATTCTGATGGTGTTCAGCCCTTCAAAAGAAAATATTTTTTTTTTATGCTGTTTAGTCAAAGAGGTGAGGAAAAACTGTGTGGAAAGCCCTTATTGTTTGCTTATTTATGTATAAACTTTTTGGTTTGGTTTCATTTCATCTGACTGTTAGGTTTCAGTTAAATAGAAATCAGCTATTCTAACACTGAAATGTATATACCTTTACAGGCATTTACACTGTTTCTGTTAAATCACTGAAGTACGTGTTCAGAGACAATGGTGTCACTTTGTGTAGGGCTACAACCAAAGGGACTAACATATACTGCTTTTTTGGCTATTTCTCCTGTTCAACTCTATAGTTATTCCTCCTTTTTTCCTCCTGGTAGAATACACTATAATGATCAAATCAGTATGTAAAGTTGCTTATAAAACTTCCTTTTACCTTGAACCACAGATGCAAGAATCTCTTGACAGCTGCAGGTCAAAGTATGAAGTTATCATTGTCAAATAAGCTCTCATCTCCAAGAAAATACTTAGAGATTGCTTTGTGACCTAAGTTGTGGTTTGGGTTTTTTTTTTTCACATTACCCAATAAAATTGGCAGCTATCAATAGGAATGTCAGATGGGCCTCTTCATGGGACTGAAAAGGAGGATGTTAGTTGTTTGTTGCAAGTTTGGGGTATTTAAGTCTTCCAGAAGTTCTAAAAGGCCTAAAGCCATGTGATGTGTAATACTTCTCATAGTCCTGAATGCAACTCTCACTGTTCTCTAGGTGTGCAATGTCCATTAGCCTTTCTCTCTTAACGATTGTTAGTGTTGCTACATCTCTTCTGGCTGTGCAGTTCTAATACTTGCTGACACTGTTCTACCCCTCACAACCCCAGCAGTGTTCACAAAGATCTAAAGATTGTTTAAATAGCGACTGCTAACAATGTCTTCCCAGGGCTAGGATTGACAGAAATGTGAGCTGGTGGTATCAGAATGCTATATATTAAGGAAATTTCATGACAAGCCTGAGATAATAAAAGAGGCACATTTTGAGGAGGAGGCTAGAGGGATGGGCTGTAACACTTAATTAATACTAGCATTTGAGAACATTCCTTGGAAAATCTTTTACTGGGAAAATCTGGTTTTGACAGACTTTCATAATATTTATTGAATTTCTGCTGGGTGGAGTCTGACTCTTCATTTTTCCCCTCAAAGTTTCACATGTAATTCTGCTGTCTGCAGGAAGAAAAGGGTACATATTATGAGGAAAGGTCAGTTATGAGGCAAGAATTATTTTTTTTTTCTGCTGGTTTCCTCAACCCACAGCTACACATTGAGGAGGCTGTTTGTTTAATTACTTCCCATGTGAATTTGAATCAAAAGACAAATAATTCTTTTAACATACTTTTGCTGACTATGTCTTTATTTTACTGCACTGTTTGCCTAACCTCAGTTTTAGCCACAGCAGCAGAAATGTAAAAACATATGGACCAAACTCTCAGGTCATGCAAATTGATAGTTTCATTGGAATGGACAGGGACAGAAAGTGAGGCTGATTATACCAAAACAAATCTGGTTTGTCCATTTTAGACAGTGATCACTGATAAATTGTTGATATCCACAATTGTGAATAACTGTGAAATTTATAACCACATCTTTTAGAATGGTGGCGAAGTTTAGCATAGTTACCATCTGCAATATGGCAAAGTGATATTTGATTAGCCTCTGGTAACAAGAAGTTCAGAAGTGCTGTGGTGCCACCATATTCAGCAGAGGGAATGCAGCTTTCTCACAGGATTAAAAAAAAAAAAAAAAAGATTCAGAGATTAGTTATCCAAAGAGCCAACCATTGCAAAAATGTTGCAAGAAAGCAGTACAACCAACTCACAACCTGTTTGGAAAATGTGGCCAGCTTTAAAGCAGGAGCACCACTACTTTCCTCCAAATCTCCAAGAAAATGAGTGGTGGCAGGAGGAGTTCAGACTAGCTGCTGAATTAAAGTCAAGCTCCTAATGCAGGAGATTCTAATGTTTCCAAAAAGCTGCCATGAGCTGATAGGTTAAATACTATCTGTTGCAAATAGCACTTGCAAGGGGAACACCATTATTTAAGAAGCGTATAAAACTTTTCCTTACTGGAAAATACATACTGGAGCCATACTCGGACCACAACTGGTCTCCAAACAGACTTACTAAGGAAGGGATAATTGTGTATTGACATCTTTATCAGCTTGAAAATGCTCCACATCTATCCAGAAAGGCCACTGAAATTCCTTTGATCTAGCTGGCAACAAATCCAACTTCAACTATTAATCCTCACACTTCAGATCTGCAGCCTCTTGCCTGCATCTCTGCCCAAGGTACTGCATCTCGGATGTAGATTTTTTTTCAGAGGTACCCAAGTCTTATTTTCAAAAGCAACTTACATACCTGTAAGAGCCTGAGTTTCCTTCAATCAGTGTTAGGAGTCCTAGTGCTTGAAGGCATGTCTGCGCACTGTAACGGAGCATTGCAAGCAAACTCCAAGAGACAGTGCATTTATATGCCTCAGTGCCGTACTAGCACAGATCCCAGAAGCCAAACCCTTGGTAGTACGGTGTTATGGCTGGACTAATTAATTCTACTTCTCAACAAGGTGACATAGACTCCAGCTCATTAGTCACTAGCTCTGGGGTCTTTGTAGCACACTGTGTTATGCGGAGCAAATATACTTTGAAGAGAGCCTTAAAAGCCTGAAGAGTTTAGGTACTTTGGAAAATGATATTCACTAATCTAAATTAATTCTTTAAAGTCAGGAGTACAGGATATACCTGTCCTCTTGTCATTGCCTTCTTAATTACTTTTGCACAGAGGGAAAAAACTAACTACTAGTTCAGCTTAACTAGCATTTTTGTGAAAGCCAACTACTAACTAAAAGAAGCAGCTACCACTCCTATAATCTGTTCATCTTAGCGTTGTGAGGTGGTTATAAGCATGGCAAATTTTCATTGTTATCACCAGTGACATACATCACAGTCAATGAAATCTTTCTGCTCTATGGAGGTTCTTACACTGCTCTCCTTATCATCATATCTTATCACCTTCCAGTAACGCATTAAGAAACATGACTAGTGACTGTCACAAATTGGTCTTCCTCCCAGGAGAAGCTGGTGGAACAGACTCACATATTTGATAAGGGCATTTGGTTTTGTCTGTCTGTGTTAGGAATTTCTTTGTTTTACTTTCTTTTTAAAGTTTTGATTCATTTGGGTTTAAAAATCTTTATCAAGTGAATTCGTAGAGATGCTTATTGTTTATATTTGCATTAGAGAAAGTCAGTAATGTACTTAGGTTTTGCAGCAGAATGTGGTGAAGCCATAGGTGATAAAGCCAGGAATGTTCCTTAACTACTGTTGGGATTCATTCCAAGTCCTTGACCTTTCCCTGAAAACAAACTGCTGTGCACAAAGGTTTGACCATTATGACTTTGGAAAATGGATTTGGTAATTATTAGATTTTTTTTTTTTTCTAGGAGCATTAGGTGGCCATTTAGATTTCTGGGAACCAGACCACAGAGAACTTGAAGGCAAAGGCTGAAGTTTTCCTAAGTTCATTGAAAATTCTTTAAGGTGACAAAAAGCAAGCAGTGGACAGAGTTGATGTGTGCAAATGGTTCCTAGAAATGCACTTTCTATATTGCTGATGTTTTGCAAATGTGTCAGGCTCAGGAATCCAAGACTACTCTTAATTTGGTGTTTCTCCTTGAGAATGTCCAGAGCTCCTTAGGAGGGAATGCTCTGCATATTGGAACATGACAAGACTGCTCTAAAACAGAAGAAACAGTGGACCAAATCTGAGAATTTCTTTAGAATCTATTTGATTTTTCTAGATATTCCTGATTATTTCTGGAAAAAAAAAAAAAAAACAAACAAAAAACAAACCCATCAACCCCAAAATACCAAACAAAACCAAAACCCCACAGCTCAGCAGATTCTAGTTCTTTGTGTAACATGGTGATTAATTTCATTTAGCTTTTATCTAATTTATCCTGTAAACATCAAATTATCTTTCCCAGTGTCAAAAATTTACTTTCTGCTCAACTGGCACTGATATTTAGAAAAAAAAAAAAAAAANAGGCCTTGAGTGACCTGCTCTAGTGGGAGATGTCCCTGCCTATGGCAGGGGGTTGGAACTAGATGATCCTTGAGGTCCCTTCCAACCTTGCCATTCCATGATTCTATGACTTGGTGATCCTGAAGGGCTTTTCCAACCTGGATATTTCTCTCATTCTGTGATATTTGGGCCAAGGGGGAAAGGCCAGATCACTCTCTCAAAGGAGGATGTTAGTGTAAAATGCTGAATGTTTGAGATCCTTGACTCACTGGGAGAGAACTGCTGCTCTTTTGGGAAGGTTTGGAATTTCTTAGAGGTTGTCTTAGAGTCTTCATTAATAAAGGAAGGCCACCAGCTTTCTTGTCAGGCTGAAGTCTGGATACCTCTGTGTCTTGGAGATGCAGGCTATGAAAAGAAATTTGGGGGTGCCATGTTTGCAGTGTGGTCAGTACATATTTCAAAATCTGAAAGGATGAGGAGTTCAGATGTTTTACCAATACCTTGTGAAGAATTTGAAAATTAAAAACATGTCTTCCCTCAGCAGTGTTCACATAAAGAGGAGAAAACTGCAGAAGTACTTGATGGGCTCTCGATAGTAAGCCAGAAATTGAGTTGTATTGCATGCAGTGTTCATGGTGACAACCAGCCAGATGCAGAACCATAGCCTTCTGCATACAGATGCACAAGCTTCCACAAGCACAGGGAGCAGGAGTTGTCCTGCAGGAGGTTGGATTCTCTGTCTTCTGGTTCGAATCTAGACTACGGCAAAGAGTTGTGCAGTGTTTTTTTTCCTGGTTTGATCTGTGAACTGTAGCAGGGAAAGTTCAAACAGGAAAAAATGACAATCCTACCCCTGAATGGACACTCTGTCTTTCTGGAAGTATATCTCAGTTTGTCATTTTTCTTCAGATGCTGGCAGTGTTACGCTGTAGGTATGCAAATGGCCCAGATATCAAAAAGAAAAAGAGGCCTTTGAAATATCTATGCCAATGTTATTAAATATATATGATTTTTAAAGTACCTTTTTCACTTAAACTTCCTACTTTGCACATTAATTAAATATTATCTCTAGGATAAGTATCTCTCATAGAAGATTAATGTATTATTGTCACATAATAATGGAAGAGAATGACAGAATATTTTTCCTTAAGCACAAAAAAAGAATTTATTAATATAAAGAAAACACTCATAGCCCTTGAGCAATTCTGTCTCTGCTTCATAGAAAACCCTTCCTAGTCTCCTCTCATGTCTGGCTTCATGCTCAAGATTCAAGGAAGCAATACATACATCCTGCCAGTTTAAAACTCAATCCGCTTTTCAGGAGATAATTTAATATCAAGACATGATGTACCCAGTATCCAAATATATATTCATTTTAATGTTTGACGCATCAAATACTCTGACACAGCCAAGTTTCAAAATAAATGGTTTGTTTTAGAGGTTGGATATGTCATATTAGCATCCACCCAGCAGATAGAGAAATAGATCAGAGAGTGATCAGGACATCAGGAAGACAGTTTAGAGAGATGAGAGAGGCCAGGTATGTGTTGTAATGTAAAAAAAAAAAAAAAAAGCTAGCTAGCAAGAAAGAAATTGTATAAATAGGTCATTGCAGACCAACTGGAAAAAAAAAAAAAAAGAAAAAGAAAAGTTTAATTTTAACTTGTTAGTCATCATCTCCAGAGGCCTAATCCACTCCCTTCATTGCAGGCTGCACGTTAAGCTGAGCTATGTCTTGTTTGATAGCACAGCCAGGCAGCCTCACAGCGAAAAGATGGAATCGGGCTCATGCAGAGCACAAGCTTTGAGGGGGAATCAGCTCCACGTGGAGTCTTAAACCTTCCCTCTTTTTTTCCTTCTCAGTTCTTTTTATTAGCCTTAGCTTGTTGTCACCTGTTCTGGTTTTGGTCTTTTGGTTCTTTCCATAAGTGGAAGCACAAAACCATGTGGACACAAGAGTACAGTTGAACAGATACCTGGTGCCAGGAACCCCAAGATATCTAATTGCCTGTTACTGTTCTACTTGCCCTATCTTCACCGCTTTCATTTCTTGCCAACAGCTCTTTTCCATGCATTGTATCTGGAATTCAGTTACTTAAACACAGGTCTTTAGTCCCATTTAGGTATGGTACAATATTCCATCAGGCCTTCCAGGCCCAATCCAGAAAAATGCTCTTCCCTCGAATTCTTATTGTCATATCCTGTCAAGATTTTAAATAAAGTGAAGTTCTACACTTTTCTCATCTGAAGTGGTCCCCACTTAAATGTACACATGTCTGTGCCTATATCTATACACTTATCTGAACCTTCCTGCTCATCTCCTCAGGAAAGACACAAATATCCACAGGAACCCCAAATTACAAACATTTTAATTACCTCCTTGAGTCTCTGGGATCTGTTGGAACTTTTTTCTGGAGACAAATTAAATAAACTAGAGCTTTTTTGTTGTGGTGTGAGAGGTGCTATCCTGTACTCTTTTATCTCAAATCTATCTCTAGTATCATCTTAGAACCATTCAATCATGACTGTACACAGGTCATGGTCATCTGCAGTCTATCAACTGAGGAATAAAGCAAGGCCTATATTTTTCTAAGGATTCCATTTCTCACCAAGATTAGTGAGTGACTGCAAAGTGGGACTTAAGGATGCTGTGTGATAACACTCTGTCCTTCCACTGCTAGGAGGTACCATATAGACTGGTTCAATTGGCAGCTCTGCACAAGAGACCAGAGTGAACTATTAAAAGGTCAAGCAAATTGAGGTTTGCTAGCAGAACTGCGTGGGAAAGATTTCCCAACCTCTGCCCACAGGATGGTACAGTCTGCCTGTTTCTTGACATCTCTCATATCAGTGATCATCACCTCCACAGCCTCCTCTAAGGTGTGTGGAGGTGACCTTCATTTTTAGGTGTTTAAATTGCTTCTGTGATCTGAACTATAGAACTGTTAATTTTACTTGTACAGATTCCACTGTGTGGGGTCTCACACTATTATTACTACCATCTCCAGTGCACCCCTCTATGTGTTTAAATCTCCGTGTTGTTGTTCTGGATAGTCTGTATTTATACTCTGGATTATGTCTCTCATAGCTGACACGCTGAAAAGTCCCAACCATCACACCTGCTGTTTGGGTAGAGACTCATGTAGGAGAGAGTCACCTACCTTTGCTCTCCAGAAACCAGAAGTTGTTCCTGAACATTGCTGACAGATACTCCTTTAAATAAAGAAGAAAGTTTAAGAATCTGTGGGCAAAGAGGATAGTTACATCATACCTTTGAATGAGAATGGAATGTAGCTGGAAAAAAAAAAGAATGCCACTTTCTTCTCTACCACATCAGAGAATTCCTGCCACAATATCCAAAACAAATATCCACCTGAAGACTGGGATTAAATATTTAATGACTGCTTAGCTAAGTTTTCTTTTTTTTTTTTTTACTTTAGTTTTCTTCATAAAGTTCCAAGGAGAACACAACTACTTGATGTTCCATTCACCAGACAGAGAAAGGAAATGGAAGCTCTGATTCTCATCTATGAATTCTTAAGAATGTGTTGAAAATGTTCTGAAATGACAATCACAAAGCATGTTTTTTCTCATAGTATAATGAGGTGTTGGAAAGGAGTACAGAACATAATCTAGACAAGTTTTTTGCCAGCTTCTCAGTTAGAGAAATTATTTTAAATCTGGAGGTTAAACTGACCCAGTAATATACAGAAGCATTTGCGTGTTTAAATACCTTCCTGTTTCTGCAGCACAGGAGGTTTCACCTCAACACAAGGGGGAACTTCTTTACTGGAAGGGTCTCAGAAAACTGGAACAGGCTCCCCAGAAAGGTTGTGGAGTCTCTTTCTCTGGAGACTTTCAAGGCCTATCTGGATGCATTCCTCTGTGACCTGAGCTATATTGTATGGTCCTGCTCTGGCAGGGGAGGGTTGGACTTGATGATCTCTTTGGGTTCTTTCCAACCCCTGACATCCTGTGATGTTGCCATGTTTCTGTTATATACAGTGATGCATAGTTAGGGCTTTGCTTACATGCAAATCCTTAACCAACAAAGTATTGCAACCTGTATTTTAACAATGAAGTGTCACAAGCATGATACAACAAAAGCTTTTTTCTGAATACAGATAAAAAATGTATATGCAATATTACTGACTCAAGCTCAAATTCGCATAACCTGATCCATCAACGGAGGGGCCCCCCCCTAAGAAAAACTGAGGCAAGTTGTACCCTTAGCTTCCTCCTGTCTTTTATTTCTCCTTAAAATCATATGCAGTGAAAAGAGGGAAGAAATGTGAATGATGCATGCCTGATTCACTAAATCACTATGGTCTCTGGCAACAGCACAAACACAGAAATGTGTAAATCGGCCTCATGCTACCCAACAAATGATGCAAAAGGAGCCTTCAAAAAACACAGAGTGAGGGGAGATAAATGAGCATCACATCAAGAAGGCAATTTCTCAGTGAGCTTGCACAGAACACAAAAATTTGGCTTCCAAGAGAGGGTTAGGGAATCTTTCTAATAAATCTTCAGCCCACAGTCATTGCTGTCCCTTTTTCAAACTTACTTTTTAAGAGCTGTGTAAGTTATACCCTCCCCAGTGAAATGTGTCAAGATATTACCAGTCAAGATGAAGTCATTTAAGTGAATTATCTCTGCCTCCATGTTTATGTTAGTGATAGGCAGGGATGGTCAAAGAGGTCTCATTTTGAGCATGTGATGACCAGCTTTTCAACTAGTGAGATCCTCTCAAAGGTTTTTTTTGTTTTGTTTTTTTTTAAATCACAAAGGAGAGGGAAAAAAAAGAAATAAAAGAAAAAGATAGAAAGGTTGAGCCTTTTCCTTGGGAAAAATCTCCTTGATTATTTTTGTAATATTTTGTAAATTATTTAATGCTTTTTAGTACAGTTGAGATATTTAGATGGTCAGTAAAAGGCAACTACTTTCAAAATGACTTAACAGCTCTAGGTCAGTATTAGAATTGACTTTGGTCCTAAGCAGAGCTCTACATCTCTTTAGACTCCTGATTTAGAATTCATTTTCCCCAGTTTTAACTACATGAAAGTCAGCATAATCTGCAACAGGTTGCTTAGTGTTCTCTGTCATCACTGAAAGAAACAGGCTCTCTTGAATAAAATATAGAACCATTTGTCTGGAAGAGACCCTTTAAGATCTTCAAGTCCAGCTGTTAACGCAACACTTTCAGATCACCACTGAACCATGCTCCTCAGCACCACATCTACACATCTTTTTAATACCTCCAGAGGTGGTGTCTCCATCACTTCCCTGGGCAGCCTGTTCCAGTGCTTGACACCCCTTTCAATGAAGACATTTTTCCTTATATCCGATCTAAACTTCCCATGGCACAACTTGAGGCTTTTTCCTCTGTCCTATGTCACTCATGCCAGGAATGCATTTTAGGCTAAGATGAATGGCCTTGCAGAGGCTCCCCATTTTCTACATTGACTAAAGAGAGCTTGAATGGTGGTCTACAATGGCCTTCTGATCTTAGGTGACTATCATTAAATTACATAAACACCATCCTTAGATTACCACACCCCAATTATTTTTAATGAGACTTGACTCTTTTTGACATTATCCTTAAGCTCCCCACGGCAGTCAGAGGAGGTTTAAGTCAGATTCTGGTAGCAGCTGATGATGGCCACACAGAACTCAGCACTGCTTGACCTGCCTTGTTTGGGATGAGTCAAGAGGCACTCTTCAATTTTTGTGAAAATGATGTTTCTATTTCTCTTGCTTGCTTCTTTGTGTTTCCTGACTAACTAGTGAAGTAGCAGCCCAAAGAACAAGGTAATGGTATCTCTTTGAATTATTTAAAATGTACTTAACTTTACTGCTACTTTAACTAAATGATGGATAGCAATGTGAAGGGAGGGTCTTTCTGTTGAGCATCTTTTCTTTCAAGTAAGATTAAGTGCTTCATCTGTAAGACGTTGTTATTTAAAAATCAGTTGTGCATAAATGAAGACTTAGTATCTCTGAGGTTTTGCTGGTTTAAAAAAAAATGTTCCAGCCTGTAACAGAGGGGAAGAAATCTCTTCCTTTGACAGATTACATTTTAGGTTACACTGGGCATTCACCCTGCTGCTTTGGTTAGGACAGAAAAGGGATGCACTAAATCCTCAGACCACAGGCTAGCTTGAAACTATTTCCAGCACAGATCCAATGAGCAGATACCACAAACATCATGAGGCAGTTTTATCACATAAGAATTTCTGTCCTAAAAAATAACCCAAGTTGCTGGCATTCCAATAACTTTAGGTTCATATTGAAGCCAAAGTGATCAATAGCCTTTTGGAGCTGGGCTGTCATAATTATTGTCCCTCTACCAAATATTGTTTCATTTTGGTATTTATTCCCAAATATTATGTATGCTTAGAAGGGAAGGCACATCCTCTAATTTGATTCCAAATATTCTGCTTTTGTTCAGAAACAAAACTTGACTGTCGCTCATGGGGTTCTGCTCATTTTCTACTACCAAAGAGCATACTTTGTATTGTGGATGGTGTCATGGCTAGCCTGTCAAAAAAACAACCCCATAAGAATCAAACAGCCTTTCTACCGAGGGCTTGACCCACTGCACTTCAACATCATAGAATCAATGAATGTCAGGGGCTGGAAGGGACCTCAAAAGCTTATCCAGTCCAACCCCCCTGCCAGAGCAGGATCACCTGTACCAGATCACACAGGAACGTGTTCAGATGGGTTTTGAATATCTCCAGAGAGGGAGACTCCACAACTCCCCTGGGCAGCCTGTTCCAGTGTTCTGTCACCCTTACAGTGAAAAAAATTCCTGCTTATGTTTAAATGAAACTTCCTATGCCTCAGCTTCCACCCATTGCCCCTTGTCCTGTCATTGGGCATCACCGAGGAAAGCCTGGCTCCAGCCTCCTGGCACTCACCCTTTACATATTTAGAAACATTGATTATATCACCTCTCAGTCTCCTCTTCTTCAAGCTAAAACATCCTTCACAGTACTTGCACTGAGTGTATGGGACATGAGATACAGTGTGGCTTTACTAGTAACTCCAAAAAAGCATTTCCCACCTCCACTTTGCACCTCTCCAACCAGTCTTCTGCACGGGAGCTGTAACCCCTTGTCAATTAATTCACTTTCATTGGTTTCTGCTTCTTTTCTAACTATGACACTTCAGCCTTCCCCATTGCACAGTGCTGTTTATTTTTAAGCACTGGGTTTATATAAGCTTCCTATCAAAAATCATCCCTTTGGAAGGGAAGATACATGATAAGGAGTTTCAATACTTGTGCTATCTTTGTTATCTCTTGTGGCTCACAAAGGAACCTGAATCATGATAAAACTTCACCACATGTTTGTGTTTTATATGAGGAACATCCGTAAAAGAAGGCGGGGGGGGGGGGGGGGAAAGGACCCAACATTTCTCTACCTGACTCTATCTTTAAAACACAACAAACCCACCAAAACCCAAAGAAAACAAAGCCAGGGTTGTCATGGATAAGAGTTGAAATTACTCACCTCTAAAAAAAAGGCGATGCAACTTTTCTAGGTATAAACTCATCAACGTAATTCTAATGAGTTACGGTCTTTGTTGTGAGAAATGAGAAACCCTGTGGTCTCACCCTAAAAGAACATTAAAAAAACATTACTGACAGGAAATTGAAAAAGTAATATATGTCTGAATGAATATGACAACTTTTTTCTGATAGAGCAGATAGATAAATGTCACAGACAAGTTTCAAAATACATTTAATTTTGCCACCACAATGGATATTCTCTTCATAAAATATATATGAATCAGGTTGGAATCATAAAACTTGACTGTGATAAACAAATGCATATTTGATAACTTTTTTTTTTAAGATGCTCGTTTCTTTTTTGAGGTTATTTGTTGTTTACACATCTTTATATTTTCATTTTGAGTGAAGCAGCCTGGCTGACAAACCTTATGCACGTTGAGCCCGGATGAACTTTCTTTTTAATTTGAGAAATGGGTTCCTTTTCTTTTGGGGGAGGGTTGAGGGGTAAGGTGAGGGATAGACAGAGAGGCTGGTAGATGCACAGGCTCTCTTACCTATCATCTTAGGCATAGCTGAGTTTTCTGAGCATCCTTCAGGATAGACTGATGGGTGAGAAATGCATGCAGGTATTTTAAGAGCACAGGGCTGACGGAAGAATCATGTTAGACAGAGCATTGTCTTTTACATTTTCCCCACTGAGCAGCAACTCTCAAACTAAGGGCCAGCTTGTCCATATACCAAAAGGTAAAGCTATAGAATAAATGGAATATTTAGGCACTCCACAAATGCATATAACTTTGGAGAAGAGAGGCAAAGAAGAGAGTGTTGTCCTCTTATGCATTTTTCAGGCACAGATTCACTGGGCAAGCAGAAAGACTTCATTCTTGCCACTGGAGCACATCTGCATGCTACCTACCCTGACAGCAGGAGGGCTTCCTCACCTTTTCAAAACAGTGTCTACAACCTTTTCTCTTCCCAGTATCTGGCACACTGGGCTTCAAGTCCTTAGCTGAGCTCTTGGAGCCTGCCCTAGTGCAAGTGCTCTTGGACACCTCATCATCAGGGACTGCAACTCTAGAAAAAGCAATTATGTATCCAGAAGCCTTCCTCACGATTCTAGTGTTGTGTTTGAAACTGTGTTTAAGAGTGAGGTGTAATTACCTTTACTACCTCATTTATCAGTCCTTTAGTATAAATCCCTGCAGCATTATGAGCAGAACTGAATGACTTTTTCTTTTCATTGCTGACTTCTGATGGAAAAATGACATTGCATTGAAAATATAAAATGTGTCATTTTGACAAATTTTTGTTCAGCAAAACTTTGAAGTACAGTGTCTGGATAAGATTTAAGTGTCTCATTTTTTGCATGTTCTGTTTGAAAATTTATGTGTTTTTTTCAAGTTTAGAAAGGTTAAAAGGAATATGAAACATTTCAGGTTTGATAAGAATGGCCCAATCTACCTCAAACAGTTCTTTTTCAGATTTTTATTTAATTTTAAATTTATTTTGAAATCCATTTTGAAGTAAAAACCAAAAATGAAGACAATTTTCTACTTTCTTTGAAGAACTACTCATGAATCATCCACCTGGTTTGCATGGGGATCCTCGAGTTCTGTGTGAACAGCATAAAAGAGAGAGAATCCTACATTTTATTTTTCAAGCATCAGCTGTAACCAAAGCCTGAGACAACCAGTCAAAACCAGATATAGGCTGTGCAAGGTACACTTCAGCCTGCAATCATTCATAATTTAAAAAGAACTACGGGCTGCAGCTAGACCCAAACATCAGCCTGTGCCATGTTCAAGTCCCAGGGGCCACTGCATTCAGGTCAGTAGATTTACTTCTGATGTTTATTAGTAGAAGTCAAGTCAGAGAGAAGCCTGACAATATTATGTGAGCATAGCTCCAAACTGAAATGGAGTCCAGAGATAATTGTCATTATTATCAATGAATGAGAAGCCAAGAGATGAAATCTTCCTAGAAAATATTACCTGGCAATTGGCAGCAGAACCACAGCAAACCGTTGAGTGCAGCAGAACCAGTGGACCATTGAGTGAAGCTCAATGGCTCTTGTAAATGACTTCTGGATTCCAGTTATTCAGTCTGCTCCTGACTTATAAGATTTACACTGTGATATAATCCCAGACAGCTTTCTTTCCCTGATATTGGGGGCTAAAAAGATAGAGCTATTGTGTATGTCAAGATCAAATATGTTTGCATACTAAAGGCTTCACCTGAATGAATAGGGGAGGGGAAAACGAGCCCATTGTAGCCTGAGAGACTCAGTGGGGTAGAACTGTGAACAATAAACATTTTTGCAGTCCTTAGTACACTCAGTGTCACTATTTTGGGATATTGTGCTATCTTGGCAATTAATAATATTTCTTTTCTGTCTAGCCTCTTCCTCAAAACTTATTGGCACCGTTCTGGTATCTTTAAGCATTGAAAAGGATCAAAGAGCTTTCGTCTTTTAATGCATTTTACTGTGCTGTGCTCTGCACAGGAAGAAATATTGATACTCTTTCAAGGGCAGATAATATATACAGTTCTGTCTCAGAAATGAGCACAACTCCTTAACTTATAAAATTGAAAATCTGCCATTACCCACAATTAAAATGTTCCACATACACATTACACTGTGGCATTTGCACTTCACTCATCCTCTTCTGCTGTAATTCACATACACCAGGGAATCTTCTCCATTCTAAATCTCCAGATTTAGTAAGAAGTGCTTTTCGGAGGGTTGTTAGTAGTGAGACATCATTGCTTTTAAAAAAAAGTGTTTTACAAGGACATTTGTAAGTACAGCCTGCATTTTGACAACACTTAAATTTCATTTTGCAGTTGCTATTTCCCCCTTTCATATCAGCTTTGTTTTCCTTACAGAAGTTTCCACCATTTTGGTCATATTGGTATCAGTGAGACTACTCAAAGTTAGGGAAAGCCTGAATGAAGCAATAGAATCATAGAATGGTAAGGTTGGAAGGGACCTCAAAGATCATCTAGTTCCAACCCCCCACCATAGGCAGGGACACCTCCCTCTAGAACAAGTTGTTCAAGGCCTCATCCAACCTGGCTTTGAGCACCTCCAGGGAGGGAACATCCACAACCTTCCTGGATGACCTGTTCCAGTGCCTCACCACCCTCACTGTAAAGAACTTCCTCCTAACATCTAGTCTGAATCTCCCCTCTGCCAGTTCAAACCCATTGCCCTTGTCCTGTCATTACAAGACCTTGTAAATAGTCCCTCCCCAGCCTTCCTATAGCCCCCTTCAGATACTGGAAGGCTACTATTAAGGTCTCCTTGAATCTACTCTTTGCCAGCCAACTCTCATAGCTTGTCCTCATAGCAGAGCTGCTCCAGCCTGATTTTCTTTGTGGCCCTNCCAGCCAATTCCTTATCCAGCAGTGCTCCACCCATCCAGTCCATGTTTTTTCCAGCTTGGTGACCAGGATGTCATGTGGGACAGAGTCAAATGCCTTACTCAGATCCAGGTAGATGACATCAGTTGCCCTTTCCTTGTTCACTGTTGCTGTGACTTCATCATAAAAAGCCACCAAATTTGTCAGGCAGGATTTGCCCTTGGTAAAGCCATGCTGGATACCACCAATCACCTCTGCTTTGTTTTCCATTTGCCTTAGCAGAGGCTTCAGGAGGATCTGCTCCATGATCTTGCCAGGCACAGAGGTGAGGCTGACTGGTCTGTAGTTCCCAAGGTCATCCTTTTTTCCCTTCTTGAAGATGGGTGTTATGTTTGCCCTTGTCCAGTCAGCAGGAACTTCACCAGTCTGCCATCACCTTTCAAATATGATGGACGGTGGTTTGGCAACTTCATCTGCCAGTTCCCTCAGGACCCGTGGGTGAATCTCATCAGGCCCCATGGGCTTGTGCACATTCAGATTCCTTAGGTGCTCACAAACATGATCTTCAATTACAGTGGGCAGATCTTCAAGGATCCTTACTAATACTTTTCAATTTTCATATACTACAGGTATCTGTGGTTAGGTTCTCTGATACTTTCAGGCAGTGACTGTAGTACATTGCTCCATAGGGAACCTTCTTGCTCCATTTGAATCATTTCTATATCAAAGGATTGAATACTAGGAGAGAGAGCCTAAATCTGGTGATCATAGCTGTGTTAAGTTGGTGGTCTTGGCAGTGGTAGATTGGCATTTGGACTCAGTTTTTTTTCCAACATAAATGACCCTATGGTTTTAAGTGCAGACTGGCAAAGCTGAGCTATGGGAGTGCTCTGGATATTCCTGGGGAGGAATGTCTGGAGTAACGAGAGAAGAGACAGGCTGTAGCTGTAACTGTGAATGATGTCCTCTGAACTTGGGGAGGAACTGTTTATTGAGTGCAATTCATTGAGGTCTGCTGACACCCTAGCTGCCACAACTGCAAAAGGAGGTTGTGCAAAACAAGAGCTCTAGGGAAGTATTTACAACAAACTGTAAGCATAAGAGTCTCTTCAGCATTATCATTTCAACTTTTTCCCAGCTTGTAGCCATACTCTTAAACATTCTCCATAGCATGTATAAATGACCTTAATGTGTTTTCCTTTTGTATTGGGAGTGTTTCAACGCTGATGAAGGAAAAGTAGCACACCCTCAGTTCTTCCCTCAGGAACCTGGAATAGCAGTAAATTTTACCAGGAAGTACTGTAATATTATCACATTTCTAAGTCTTGATAGAGTGCATCACAGTCTTCAGCTATCTTAACTAAGAGGAAATGTGAGAATATTAAGTAGTTTGGGTTTGGGATTTTTTTTTAATTACAAAGAAGATTTTTTCCTGTTTGTTGTCTACATCACCACCATGATCAGGACTGGAATACTGTAATAATGCCTGGTTCTAACATAGAAAGAAAAAGTATGACCTGCCCAAAACAACTTAAAATACATGTAAAATAAGTGACAAATGGATGGAGAAGGGATCCTGGAAGCAGCTGCTTCCCCTCCTCTGGAGTCAAAAGTGTGAAGGAGCCCCTCAGCTTTGGTCCTCTGCAGGTCACAGTTGAAAATAAAAGGAAAGCTTTTTAGGACTAATGCAGACACAACATGCAAGGATAGAAAATATACAACTTATCTATGATCCTCCCCCTTCCACAGAACCACCCTCAAGGATATGGTCTCTCCTGCCAGCAGAAAAGAAAACTGAAGTAGCTTGAATTCATATCAAAACACACAAACAGAACTTTGGGCATACCTGTTTGTATCAGGAGCATGTTGCTTTAGTATGATAGCAATGTAGGTGCTAGAGATGGGATTACTTCAGGTCTAATATTGCTTTTAATAAGAAAATAACAGTTATTTAACTCATCCCTAAGCAAACTTACAGACCAGCCCTGCAAGAACTTAATAATTAAGCTGCATGTTCTCCTCATAAGTTCATGAAACACAGGCTCTTCCTATATCTTCCTTGAACTTTAGCATACTTTAGTTAAACTGTCACTTTTTGAATGTTTAGTTAGGAACATCTTGAATGTACAAAAAGAGAAAAAAATCAATAGCCCTGACAGGGGCTAAACAAACAAATGTATTCTGACAATGGAAATGGAGCAGTGACAGTGCTGGATATTCATCTCCAAATTTGCAGACAGCTACCACCTGAGCTAAATGCCATTGGATCAGGAGAATGTTTTGTCCGGAGACAGATGCTAGGACCAGGCATTTGTAATAAATACTATCACACACCTGTATTACACTATTTGTTATAACTCTGATTTGTATCAGGTGGTGGCCAAAGTGAAAATTTAAGTCAAGCTGTTAGGATGTGAGCAGAACACCTTTCTTTCCCTTCTGTCTGTCAGCTCAGGTGAAATGGATTCATGATGCATTGGATCGTGTGAGATACTTTAGCCAGGACACTTTCAAGCAGTGAGGTATATGGTCCCACTTCTAATAATCAAGGAAAGAATCATCTGAGGGTATTTTTGGTGAGAGAGCCACCTTTGACATAACCTCCCTATCCATAGGTTTCCTTTTCTTGACAACTCCAAAGCTGCTTCACAAAAACCACTTAAGGCTTGTAGGCATACTGGCAGATAATTAGTATTGCTACAAACATATTACAGACAACTGAATGGAGGACTGGGATTTTAGAGACTTTCCAAAGGCAAACTGTTTGGCAGAGCAGCACACTAAACCAGCAGCCATGCCAAATTTCACAGGGTAAGAAGGCAGAGCAGCACACTGAACCTGCAGCCATACCAAATTTCACAGGGTAAGAAGGCAGAGCAGCACACTGAACCTGCAGCCATACCAAATTTCACAGGGTAAGAAGGCAGAGCAGCACACTGAACCTGCAGCCATGCCAAATTTCACAGGGTAAGAAGGCAGAGCAGCACACTGAACCTGCAGCCATGCCAAATTTCACAGGGTAAGAAGGCAGAGCAGCACACTGAACCTGCAGCCATACCAAATTTCACAAGGTATAAAGGACTAAGTCAGATTTATATTTGGTTGGCAACTTTTCCAGGAGAAATTGGTGCTGGAATTAACAGTCAACTCCCTTTCTGATCACTGTGTGACAGAAGGACGTTGTATTTCTTCTTAGAAAGGATTTTTTTCCCCTAGCAATTCAGATCTAGAAACCTGGATTCATGACCATTTTCCACCCAAAAACTTGCATACGACCCATCTACATTTTCCCACTTCCTTTTATTGACATTATTATTATTTTCTTACTGTCCTTAATATCCATGTAATCGTGCCACATTATTAAAAAAAAAATCACTTTTTAGGCTGGAATATTGGTTTCCATAATGACAATTCATAGTAGGAAAGTAACCTGGAATGGTTTATTTCACCATAGCCACACTGATGAGTAGTGCTGTGGTTCATCCTCAGTAGTCTGAAAATCCCTTGTTGAAGAAATGCATGCACTGTATAATTTAAAGATGTTTCAGCATTCAGGCTAGCACAGTTATTCTTCTTAGCCTTCCCTCAACTTTTATTGATTAACAGATTGAAAGTTGCAACTCTTAATTAATTAGGCCACCAGTTTTATTTAACTAAAGACCAAATCATCTCAAATCATAGAAACATTATCTGAAATAGGGCATGACTTTGTATTTAGAAGAATGTCCTGTTGCACAGCTGAAATGCTGAAGTGAAGGGGTAACAGACAATTACTGAGTCACCTATAGTCATTGCATCTGGGCAGCAAGCTTAAGATTTATAGCAGTATTTGGAGAAATAGGATTGTATAAACAGCATTGAGTGTCGTTGCTACTGACTGATCACAATATCTGTTAGCCTTCTTGTAATGAACTCTGGCCAAATCTGAAGTGATTGAATGAATCAGCATGCCTAATTTCACCTTTAAGAGTTACAGACTGAGGAATCTGGTGATCTCTAAATATATATATAGTGTATGTAATTTGATAGCAAGAAGATGAGGAGAGTAGATTATTCAAGGATATATTGATGGCCTAGAAATTCTTTGACCTGTAATCTTATTAGAGAACTGTGGTCCTAAAGATTGGATCTGAAGATTATTTGATGGTTAATGATTTCAGTCTAGTCCATCATGAAGAAGTCTCCAAGAAAACATACATTGGTATTCTAAACAGACAAGTTAAAGCTAGAATAAAACATTCTAGCTTCAGAGATTCAGAATACACTTCTGTTTTCTCATGAAATTTCATCAGTGACAATTAAAAAGAAAAATAACTCTTTAAAGATTCCAAATTTAACATAATACTTCTGGTAGAGAAATTTATTGGGCAAGGCATTACAATAGAGACAGCTGTGACTGCCTAGAGCAGGCAGTTAAGAGCATGCCATCTCCTTAATCGAGCCTCTTGTCTATGCAAAATGAGTTGAAAGGAGTAACCAAGAGAAAGAACTAAAAATAGAGCCCCAGAAATTCTCCTGCTCACCCAGACAGAGATTAATGGTAGTGTGCAACGTCCCTTTTTTAAAAAAGTAATATTGCAACTTGAAAAATTAAACCAGCAGTATTTCAGTGAGAAGCGTTATGGCAGTGAAGAAGACTATCTTCTACATATCTGTGCAGGATTATGTCTCAATAGCAGATCTTATTTAAAATACTCAGGATCAGAGAGGAGTTACTAAACCCTGCCTCACTCTGGCTGCCAACCTCTAGTTAGCATGTCTACAGTAGGTGGATACAGTGCAGCACTACACCAAGTAGCCAAGCTAGCTCCAAACAAGCCATAGCATGGAAGCAACCTAATCACATTGACATGTATTGTGCTCGGCCTCATTAGGCTTGCTGAGAAAGGGCAATTTGTTTCCTGAGCTAGCCTTGAATGGCTCAGCATGGCATTGACTGCAAACTGTAGGGATGCCTACATTTTCTTCTGCTGGGTGTCCAGTATGTTACATTCTGATGTGGCTGAAAGCAAGGTGACTCTTTATGCTATGAGGGAGAGTAGTAGTAAATATTTATATTATGTTAACAACCAAAAGATACAATCCTTGCTCTAAATCATTTGTAATCTAAAGGCACAAAGTACTGTAGGGTCTGTAGATGTAAACTGTATACAAAGTCTGCAAAGGCTAAGAATTTTTTTTTTTCCCAGAGCAGAAATTTCTTGTATATGAGCTGTAGATGTTATTATATAACATAGTAACAGCTCTCCTGTCATAGCAAACACAAATATTCCTTCATATTCCTTACAGATCATCAATCAATTAATTGTAAATAATGAATACTTTCATAAGAATCTACAGAACTGATTTTCAGAAGTGGTCAGGACCTGTAAATCTCATGAAAATCAACAGTTGCATTGCTGAGCTTGGAGAACTGTGACCTCTAAGGGTCTTTATGCCTGACTTAGTCATTGATTTTAAAACTGTTATATTTGATAAGTAGATTGCTTAGAAAGAGCAATTTAGCAGACACTCAACATAATATTTAATCTTTAATTTGGTACCTATCTTTAGATTTTTCTAACAAGAAAATATGTTGTGAGTTTCGGGGATGTTTGATAAAAGAGACATTCTTTTTTATGACTGCATATATGTCCCTACTAATAGACCAGAGCAGTATTTGCTTGAGAGAAATTCAACCACAATTCCTCCAGTGATAACAAAGAATGTCCTGTAGAGTTGGATGTTAATATACAGCCATTACTTTCTAAACAAATAAAGCACTGAGAAAGTTGGACAGAATGTCAGACTCGGTGTCATTAAGATGCTTACAAACAGAATACCCTCTGATATATTTTGTGATATATGAACAATACTGAACCTTCAAAATTCTAGTTCCTTATGTGAATTGGTGACTCTGAGGTAGTTTCGTGGGTGCCTGTTTCCAGTGTCCCTATTCGATACCTTGTTCTCATTAACAGCATTTTGTTGTGTCATTTTCTTAAACTTCTATCATCTGGAAATACAATGCAGCAAAGGAAATTTGCCAGCTTTGCATAAATTAATGCTGCTTGAGGCAGCCTCAGCCTGTCCCAAGAGGCAAGAAGCATGGTGTTGTTACTCCAAAGAACATGATAGAGTAGCATTTCTTTCAGCAGCCTCCAAATTAAGCTTGTATACAAGCTTCTGGATTTTCAGTGTCATAGATTGGCAGTATATATAGTGCAGTGTATAGTTAAGTGTACTGAAATTAGTAGATAATAAATCATATATAATGTCCATGTGTTTCTAATGTATATAGGTAATATATAGATATAAGTGTGGTTAAGAAAGGGACAGCTGCACAGAGATTTAAGAATCCTGTGCAGATTTTCATTATTCTGCCCTCTCCTCAGTCACTTTCTCCTTAAATTATTAGAGTAGCTCCTGCTGATACAGTAACCATACAAGAAGGAACATATCACTGAACAGAAGCAGTTTTTGCAGGGAATTTGCAAAACTGTAGAAAACAAAACCAACCATAAGGACTGTCCTATTGGAGGTGATGTAATGCTGGGGTTAAATTAGCTTTTGACACTGTAAAGTGAGAAAAAAAAATTGTTTAAACATCGTCACATCATACAACAGAAGCCAAAGTGAGCTTTTGTTTCAGATTATATTCTAAGGATTTGAAAATTAAGATGAGTGAAATATATTTAAACCAGCAAACATCCACTCAGTGATTTTTTTGGCTCATTACATAAGAATAAGACTTATATGCATCCCATTCACAGTTTGGTCATTTTCCTGAATGATTTTTCTGTTGCTCCTTTTACTTTCTTTTTTTTTCTATTTTCTTTATAAATTGTTTTTCTGTTCAAAACCTTCAATATTTAAAGTGCTGTAACACTTGATCATCTCAGAGAGATGTTAATTTTGATGACACTGCTGAAAAAGAATCAACATTTCCTCATTATAGAATCACAGAATGGTAAGGTTGGAAGGGATCTCAAGGACCATCTAGTTCCAACCCCCTGCCATAGGCAGGGACCCCTCCCACTAGTACAGGTCACTCACGGCCTCGTCCAACCTGGCCTTGAACCCCTCCAGGGAGGGAGCAGCCACAACCTCACTGGGCAACCTGTGCCAGGGCCTCACCACCCTCCCTTTAAAGAGCTTCCTCCTAACGTTATAGTTACAGGCATTTTTCAGATGAAATGGTACTTGCTTTATGTCAGCCCTGGCTGTGGTCAGTCTTTGATCTTAGCTTTTTCACAGCAGAAACAAAGGGGATTGTTGAACAACACTCCTTTGGTTGTGCTAGGAAAACAGTGAAGCAAGGCAGCATCCCCCATTCTGGTAAGGGAAGAGGGAGAACTTCCTGAAAAACAATTGCATGCTTCATTTTAGAGAACTATGGTTACTTCACCTAATGTCAGAACACAGTTGGTTCATTAGGAGCCACAAGGAAATACTGCCAGGAAGTTAGCAATTAGTCCTTTGTACAGTTATGCAAAATCTGTGTTTCTATCTGCAGCACAAGTAGGGGTACAAATAGATTTTATCCCCAGAAGTGCTGGGCACTTGCTCAGCGTCCGCCTGCAGTTTCAGCCTGGGTCACAGCAAAGTAATCCACAGGGGCAATTAAATGGGAAGAAGTCAGTCAGGAAAGGAGGAGAAATGGTATTTTTTTTTTATGTTATTCTTTCTTAAGTATCAGTTGTTTAAGGAATAATTTTCAAGGGGTCAGATGTTTTTGTTTCATTTCTAAGAAGAAACTTTCACTGAGCAAAGTGAGAGACCAAAATCTGTGTAGTAGTGTAATAGTAACCTCAGCTTATCAGTGCTAGGATTTTACTCTGCCACTGGAGGTAGCACAGGTATTGTTGATATGCTGAGGATTTGAGACTTCTCCCCTCCATGGTCAGCTCCATTCCTTGTGACTTTACCTTCACTTTAACTGTGTGCTTATTCTTCCATTGCAGATGAATGTACAGTTTGCAGGAGTATGTAGGAAAAGACCACTGAGCCCACAGATGGTATGTAGGAGCAGTTCAAAAAATTGACTTCATGTGAAAGCCAAACCTTGCAATTATCTATCATATGAATAACACCCAATCACAGAACTTGTCTTGGCAATGTCAGATTCAAGTTGTAAGATTCAAGAAGCCTGATCTCAGATATCTTGAAATCCTAGGATGCTAAAATGACACTAACATGTTAATCAATAGATAATACTCAGGTGGTCTTTAAATTTACCCTGAATTTCCTTTAAAGTTAGAAACAAATAACTGATTTTTAAAATTTAATTATCATTGGGCAGCATAAAAAAAGTAAATTAACATCTATAAAAACTGCTCTCTAAGACCTCAAGATAGATTTGATGTTTCTATTAATCCACAGTCAAAAATGAAGTGATCTTACTGAATGCTTGAAGTGAAAATCTGACTCCACCAAGGCTTCTGGGAACATTTTGTCACTTGAACAGGGCCAGAATTACAGTCTTGGTGTTTTATTTAGAGGTGGACCACAGCCCTGTCTCTGTAAAAAAGCTGAGCTCTGAATTTCTGTGAAATACCTCAATGCAATTTCATGTCACATGTACATACTGAACCTACATCTAGAACCCACACCTCAGACAGGTACAACCAGGTGTAATTTATGTTAATCAACAGTGCTCTGCAGATGACCATGCCTGACTCCCTCAGAGGTTATGGAGCATTGACAAGGGAGTTCCTTGAATTAAGCTTTGGACTTTCAAATTGTTTGTTGTTTTGCATGTGATAACTGTTTTGCAGCTCCTCTGTGAACCACTTTGTGATTGCATTCAGTCTCAGTTGTAAAAGGAATTGTCAAGGTCATGTGCATAATGTAAAGAAAAAAAAACAGCCAAAGTTTTTATATTCTGTTTTTGTAGCATGAGGATTTTCAGGGATGTATTTGTTTTCTCAAGAATGCATTTAATAGGCAGGATTGTTTACAAATTTAAGTCTAAACACTGACAGAGTCAGAAGCCTCTTCTGACATGTCTCTGATAGGCATCCCTGGAAGTGTTCATGGTCAGGTTGGGTGGGACTTTAGGCAACCTGATGTAGTGAAAGCCTCTCTGCCCATATCAGGAGGGTTGGACCAAATGATACTTAAAATGTCTCTTCCAACCCAAACGATTCTGTGATTGTGTGATTCTGTGAGTACCTTGTGGGGTAAGTTCCTGCCACATGCTATTCCTGAACTGCCTTCAATATAACCTGAAACAGCAGTGTTTCCTAGAGAGGAGTAGCACCTCCCCACTAGGGAAATCACCAGCAGTGGAATAGATTTTACTGTGACATGCCAATGTCATAACTCCAAGGTCTTTCTTCAGAAAATTTTAATTACTCAAACCCACAATTTGTCTTCATAAAGCACCAGCTTTTATGATACACTAACAGGACACATTAGGAAGACCCAGGATTAAATTTTGTACCAAAATGAAAGAAAGAGGGATCTGGCCCAGTACCAAGACAGTCACACAAGGTTTAGGGAAGGGAACCAATTTCAATACTCCTCCCTTTCTGTGTATCAGTAAACTTTTACAATACTTAGAAAAGGGCAATGGTGAAGGGAGAACTTGAACAGGGAAAATTGAATTTGAGTTTAGCAGTATCAAAAAAGCATGCATTAAAGAGTGGCCCTGTTGTTCAACTAGAAACAAGTGGATTTTTTTTTTTTTTTGTGGTTGTTGTCATTGTTGTTTTTCCTTTTTAACCAGAAAAGATTTCTTTTTATTTTGGTATAAAATGAAAAATAAAAATCTTGACACCTCAGTAAATTTCAGAAAGTAGGAAAACTGTTTCCCAATTCCCTTGGCTCCTACAGTAACACCTCTGGGGGAATTTGCTGATTTGTCCTTCTGGAGCACCTTTCCCAGTTGTGTTTTCCTTGTCCATTTGTGGCTGTGTGCATGTACAGCACGCCATGTACAGAATGGCGTGTGACACACATTAATACATATAGATAGCCTTCTGCTTCTGACCTTACAAACTGTCCACTTCAGCACTGTCATTCTATAAAATGTCCAACTGCAGTCCAAGAAATGCATTTTAAATGTGAATGCAAACATTTCTATTACTGATAACACCAGCGCAGCACTTTTTGCTTTGCTGGGATTAAGACCTTGATAGTTAAAGTTACATCGGAGTAATGACACTCCAAGGTTGCACCCTTTACTGACATGGCAAAGGAAGGAGAGGCCTTTGCTATGTTTCTGCTGATAAAATTAAGCAGGACTGTTCCTTGTGTTTGGTGAGATCACCAAAACCTGGGAGAAATTTGCTTGTTGTGTACTGCGTGAAAGCTGCATTTAATTCAGGCTGAAAGTCAGATGTAGAAAACAGTCTGAAATCTGCTAATGCTGTATTTACATACAGAAAGGCTTCCCTCTTCAGCCAACAAGCCATCTGCCCACAACAACAGTAAAGCAACTGCAGTTCAGCTAGGGACACCTTACAAAAATTAACAGTACTGGGATCTGTAGAGAGACACTTAGCTTAGAAGGCTACCTCACAACTGCTCTCTGAACATGCTTCATAGTGCTTCACTTTCCTGCTCTGTAAAATGAGGTAATAATCTTTATTGATCTGTCTACCTTTTAGGAATGCATTAAGGAGATCTTAAATGCTAACTTTACAGTGTTTTGAACAGTGTTGATACATGCAGCTCTTACAATACATTTTATCAGGTCCTCCCACAGGAGAGCTGCCCTGCTTTGCTTTTATGGTTCTCTGGTCTTCCCATCCAAATCTCTAATAACTGGGCAAGTTGGGTAAATCGATGGTGACTTCAGCACCTACCATGTTAGCTCAGCTGCCATAGCTAACCAAGTGCACTCTTTTCACTCAAGGAGATGGTTTCCATTGTCAGGTACGTGGCATCGGGCTGTGACTGCTGAAGGAGCAATCACTTATTAGGGTGCTGTCACTTGACTGAGTCATATCTCAGCCTATTAACAGAAGGAAGAGGCTGATCCTCTGACGGGAGCCACCTGCCCCTCCAGCTATGCCTTAGCTATTAGTTGCATGATGTTTAAGATGGGGTTGTTGGGTGTCAGCTCTGGTGATTTAAATATGCAGAGGTCTACACAGATCCCTGTTACTCTGCACAACACAGTTCTGACATCTATCCTTTTTATGTTTTAAGCAAAAGATTCAGAGTTGTTCCTCTAGTTTTGCACTCTCATGAAGTAACTTTGTGGTATACCCATATACCCACTGGTGTTTTCACTAAACAGCTCTTTTAGAGCTAATTGTACACTGTATTGTACAGTTCCTATTGATATAATACAAATTAATTGTTTAAATCAGTAGCTCTTCAACTTGGAGAAGAGAAGGCTTCAAGGAGACTTTGTAGTGGCCTTCCAGTATCTGAAGGGAGCCTACAAAAAGGCTGGTGAGGACAAGGTCTTGTAATGACAGGACAAAGAGTAATAGGTTTAAACTGGAAGAGAGGCAATTTAAACTGGATGTTAGGAAGAAGTCCCTTACGGGGAGGGTGGTGAGACACTGGCACAGCTTGCCCAGGGAGGCTGTGGCTGCTCCCTCCCTGGAGGTGTTCAAGGCCAGGTTGGATGAGGCCTTGAGTGACCTGTTCTCGTGGGAGGTGTCCCTGCCTATGACGGGGTGTTGGAACTAGATGATCTTTGAGGTCCCTTCCAATCTAAACCATTCTATGATTCTATGTTTGTTTTAGAGACAAATTTGCCTTCCGGTTTCATTAGAAACACTTCAGCTTGCTTTCATGAAGAAACTAGTCTTAGGGCCAATGTGGTCTATCCTTCTCTCCCTCTTTCCACCCATTCACCTCACAGTACTTACCTAATGGTTTTGAAACCATTAGGTTTGAAATTTGAAAATTCAAATTTATCAGAGAAAAAAAAATAGAAAAAAAAAAGTTCTAAAAAGAGGATTAAGCTCCTAAATAGAATGAGAATCAGCAGATAACCTGAGGAAAGCTTCTCTGTGGCCATAATCCACCCTATTTCTCAACAGCCAAGTAGGTTTACACTAGTCAAGGTATGTGACAAGGGATGCAGGACAGTGGGGATCATACTAGTGAAGGACAAAGGGGACAATCAGTGTGGTGGATGCTGAGGATAAAGAAGGGGAAGAAAGGCTTCTGGAGAGCAAAGATTGGAGGCTTTACAAACGGATAGATGTTTTGGGGGAGGCTATGATAAAGTCAGAGGAAATGTGGTGAAGGAGATAGAGATGTGTTCTGCTTGGTGGGTTTTTTACTTTTCCTGTTGCAATAATCCTATGACTTTAGCTTCATTTGTTATTGTTTGTCCCCAAAAAAATGTTTGGGTTTATTCCCAGGTTTCATCAGAAGTTTGTTTCAGATGCTCTAATATTTGTAAAAAGAGCCTTCCAACAGTGAAACTTCCTTCTGCCCAGCAGCTTATTGACTGACAAGCTTTCTTACAGCAATCTGTTTGACATCTCATCCTAGTATTAGTTTTAGAGGCACGTTCACATTTTAGGAAATCGCTGTATTCTCAAGTCTGATATGTCACAAATGTCTCTCTCTGCGAGTACTTGCCCCAGAAATGTTAGGTAAAATGTTTTATCTAACACCAACCCTCTTGTTGTGTTGTAATATTTAGTTGTCATCCAAAAGCAGCTGCATTTTTACGAAGGTATCTTAATAAGCCATGTCGGGAAAGGCACCAGCATCTCTTTGTTCCTGCCTGAGATCACACGGGAGTAATAGATGGCCATCTAGAGCACTAGGTGTCAGTAAATCAAGGAAAACTGCTTAAGCACCTCAGTTCACAGTTACTAACATTGCATAGATGAGTTGTAGAAAGCCAAACAAACAAACTGATTCTGTTTCACTCTCTGTTTAAGTGAGAGGTGGAAACAAAGCATCATCCAGGGGCTGCAGCAAGGCACAGCAGATTTGCTGGGGCTGACAGTGGACAGTGGTAAAACATGCAGATGATATGTGATGTGACAAATGGGTTTGAAAGTCCTCCTCACCCCAGCAAAGGAAGGGTTCTTTCCCACCCTCAGCCTGTCAGATCTGTCTCTCTGTGCTTGCTTCACCTAAGTTTGATTTAACATGCATAACACAAGTAATTACGCGTGGCAAGGCTCTGCGGCACGTGTGCATTTTCCCTTTCTGTGTCGGCTTTTCCAGATTATTGGAACAATCCCACTGATGCCTAATCCAGTCCCCTCCAGCCAGACGGCAGGTGGAGCTCAGGGACTTCAGGTGCAGCCGATAACTCCGCAGTTACTGACCAACGCCCAGGGTCAGATCATCGCTACCGTCATCGGCAACCAGATACTCCCGGTGATCAATACGCAGGGAATCACGCTATCGCCGCTCAAACCAGGCCAGCAGGTAAAACCTTGTAGCTTCAATGGCTGTCACAACAGATGCATGGAAGTCTTCTCCTCCTCATGGACTTCCTAAAAACTCCCACTTCATCATAACTTTAAATAATTGAATTAATTAAATAACTTACTTAATGACATTCTGCCCCAAATAGCATATTAACGCATGCTGTGTATGTGATCACTAAATAATATCATATCATTCCTTTCTATATTACAGGGTTGGTTATGCAGTTATTCTTTTTCAATTTTGCTTTTAAAGGTAGGGCCAACTGAGAAACTTTCTGCAGTAAATGCACAACAGGAATATGAGAGAGGAGATACCCATCTAGCCATAAAGCTCAGTTCCTTGGTTAGTGGTCACCTAGGTGACTGGAGTTTGAAATGTTTTGGAATGTCCACAGAAAACGATGAAAAGCATAAAACCTCTTTAGTCTTCTTCACTGAAAAATCTGATATATTCGTGCATATGTGCATAGAAAGGAAGTATTTTTAGGGAAATTACTATTCAGTGGAAGGCATCAGGCAGTTCACAGCCTTCATGATGGGTGCAGCAGCTTCAGCAAAGTTCAAAAAGATTTCTGTGGTTCTTTTTATAGTACTCCGAAGTCAAATTCATTAGTTTTGTCTACATCTGTAGAACAAATAATTGCAGTCCCACCTTTTTGCTTTGAAAAATAAGAGAAAAATGGGGATGGAAAAAAGACATCAAATGTGATTATCAGAAAAAGTACTTATAAAAGTGTCACTCACTTAAATCTTGAGCTTAGCATTCCTGTTGCTGGCAGCACTTGTTTGCTAGTTGTACCTACACCCCCAGTCACAGGAGCCTCTTGTATGTTCCCGAGAATCTCAGCCCTCCCTAAAATGCCAAAGTGATGATTTTATTTTTTTTCCACATTTACAAGTAGCAAGCCAATAGATCTCTAAGGTGACTTTTTAAAAACGTCTCACATCCAAGTGGTTACATACTCTTTTCTCCATCCTATCCTCTGTGGTATGTAGCAGAGACATTTTCCAAAGCACTTGTTATTCATCTGGCTCTATTTTCTTTAACGGGGGCAGATGTAAACTACTGGCAAGTGCTTTTGAAACTGTCGCATGCACAGGGTTTCAAACAAAGCTGTATGGATGGGAGGGCAGGCTCTGTGTTCTCCAGCACAGGAAAGGCCGACAATGGAATAAGAAACTCATCAGTTTGCTTTTGGTTTCCTGGGAGGTTGTGGGGTGGAGTTTCTTTTTTGAAGAGATTAGATCTTTCCTTTCTTTGTGGGAGAAGTTCTCGAAAAGCATAGTCATTCTGAGTTCCCATTTGAAATTCATGAAATTTGAAAGGAAATAGGAGGAGAGAAGTCTTGTGTTATTCCATGAGGCCTTCTCACCTTCAGAACAACACATCTGAGTCCTGCAGCCAAGCAATCCCTTCCAGGCAACGTCCACCAGTAGCAGCAGTGGGCAGAGAAGGAACAGAGGTATGACTTCTCCGCACAGCTAATTGCAGTGGGCTCACATAAAGGGACAAACTGCTGCTGAAGGCTGCAGCTTGCTGAATGAGCAGGAGTTCAAGGTAGAAAGGCACTGCTTAGCTATGTTACTCTATATTATACTGGTTCACCCAACCTGTGTGCTCATGTGCAATGATCAGCTGGCAGTGAGTATCCTTCAGCAGAGCTCTGGTTATGTCCAAGAGCCAAAGGTGTACCCCACGGTGTGCCCAGCAGCGCTGTGAAGGTAGAAAACATGATTTTGCCAAGATTAGTTTCAGAGGTCCAGCCTGTGCCTTTCACAGAGTCCTGAGGTCCCAGAGGTGGCAGGAAAGGACAACGAACAGCCTCCTTACCTACATCTGTTGGAGCATGCTCAAGACACTCTTTAATCGGAGAGGGGAGGGGGAAGTAGCGCACATGCTATGTGAGACTGTAGTGCACATCCTCATTTGTACAGGAACCGCAGAAAATGGTTTCTCTGTATTTGTGCTCCATCTACTGGCTCTTCTGCTCTTCCTGAGGGATGGCAAGGGAGACTTGGCCACTGCTTTCAGTGGGAGCAGGAAAGAGGTACGAGAGCCAGATTCCTCATAGGAATAGTGCTGCTGGGCAGCCAAAAGCAATTGAGCTAGCACTACGCAAACTGCTGTATCATTTGAAAAGTAAATATAATTACACAAAGTATAAGGAGATCCTGGATTTACCTTATTGCCTGGGTATTGTCTTATCCAAAGTGTAGTTTGCCTAATGATAGCATATTTAGTCATAAGCTTAAAACCGTCTTTTCAGAAGAAATGAGTGCTCAGATTTAGAAAGCTCAGCAGGAATTCAAAACATTTTTGAAAACAGTGTCAACCAGCATTTGGTGTCTTGTACCTTGATGAAAGAAGCTTCAGAAAGGGAATGAAGAGTACAAGACAAGTTTGGGGAAAGTTTTGAGAGTGTCACGGAGAAATAAATGAGGAAATAAATAATGTAGTAAAATGTTCCAGTTGCAGATGATCCTAGTTTAACTTTCAACTTGTCACTTCCTCAGAGACGAAGTGCTGCAGGAGAAAGAGAGGTGATTGCAAGCAGTGATAGTAAGCTGCTGCTTGTTAGCTGAGTCACAATAATTGAACCCATGTAGCCTGTTTCAGTTGCTAAGTAATGCATGCTAGTGCTTACTTTTTGCCTGAAGACTGAAGACTTAAATGCCTCAGATACTGTTTTTAGTCAGCTACTTAGGCAGACTACATGCCTTATTTATTCATACAACTTTTTCAGACTTGACAGCCTAAAACCTCAACATCTCATGGAAATGAGTTCATAGATTACTTCGGTGCAGTGTAAGGCAGCACTGCTTTCTCTGTCTCGTAAATAGGTTGCTTTTTAATGTGCACAAGCAATTCTGTTGTAACCCTATTCTTGGTTTTAAAAATAAATAGATGTTTCTGATTTATGTTCTTTGCTCACAGCAGGGATTGTTACTCTTTAAGTTACATTGAGTAGTTAAACCTTCAGTTTTCACTGTTTTCCAAGAGTTTGCTAATCTGAGCAGCAGTGTCTATTCACACACCAAGAATTCTCCTTAGAAAATGTAATGGCTTTCTGAAGCAGGCAGCTGTTTGCACTCCTCTTGTAGTCTGTGTCCTTTCTGTCTCTCTTCATAAACAAGTTTTTCTTTGCTCTTAATGATTTTTACTGCCCATCTCCCAGTCATTTCACTTTGCACTATTTACTCAGTATTTCATCTGTCGTAATGCTCCCCTGGCGTGTTGTGAACACAATCTGTAAGCTGCTTGTGGTATTCTTTGCTAACTTAAAAATCCACATGTTCCTCCTGCTGATTCAGCTTCATCCTTGTTCACCATCCTTTCTTGATGCTTGCTAAAACCATTCAAAAGATTTGATATAAATCCTTTGATTTCCACTTGTAGTCTCCTTTCCTAGGAGAAAAAAAAAAAAAAAAAAAGACAATTTATTCCCTAATTTTATGTTTCCTGCTTCTTTAAAGCTACTTATATCTCATAATAGACAAGTACCTTGTAACCTTAACATCTGCACTCCCTCCAGGCCTCTCAGGAGGGGGTTTGTCAAAATTCAAGTTGTGTGGCTAAATGCACATTTTTTTTTTCCTCCAAGAACAGATGAGCTTGTTGTAACAACTTGCTAGCACTATTTGCTATAAGATTTGAAAACCTTGGCTTCAGACACTCCTCCACATCTTTAACAGCACGTTAATATCGACCCAACTGACAGAAGAGCTTGAACCATGAACTGGAGTCTCAAGAAAGTTAGGAAAGGATTGACCCTGTTTAACTTAGTCATAAAGCAATTAAGTATCTGGTGGAAGCTAGTTGACCAGATTTCCTGTAGAGGCAATGAGAAGTAGACAAGGAGACATATGCATGTCCAGTGGGCAACTCAAGCTGTCAAAACAGAATAATTTTTAGATAGTTTCAATCTCTAATAGGTACCTTACAGTATCCAACATCTCCACTGACATGACAGGGGGCTAGGATAGCTATTTTAGGATACACAAGTCTTAGATGAGTGAAATCAGGTGAGAGGAATTCAGCTGCCAGTGGTCAGTGTGGTTCAAAACACATACTTGTTTGGGAATTCCTCAAGCAGCTTTCCTAATAAATGCAGGATAGTGGTCACCTAGGTGACTGGAGTTTGAAATGTTTTGGAATGTCCACAGAAAACAATGAAAAGCATAAAACCTCTTTAGTCTTCTTCACTGGAAAATCTGATATATTTGTGCATATGTGCATAGACAGAAAGTATTGTTAGGGAAATTACTATTCAGTGGAAGGCATCAGGCAGTTCACAGCCTTCATGATAGGTACAGCAGCTTCAGCAAAGTTCAAAAAGATTTCTGTAGTTCTTTTTATAGTACTCTGAAGTCAAATTCGTTAGTTTTGTCTACATCTGTAGAACAAATAATTGCAGTGCCATCTTTTTTGCTTTGGAAAAAAAAAGAGAAAAATGGGGATGGAAAAAAACGTCAAATGTGATTACCAAAAAAGGTACTTAGAAAAATGTCACTCGCTTACATCTTGAGCTTAGCATTCCTGTTGCTGGCAGCACTTGTTTGCTCGTTGTGCCTACACCTCCAGTCACAAGCAGCAGCCTTTTGTATGTTCCTGAGCATATCAGCCCTCCCCAAAATGCCAGTGATGATTTTAAATTCTTAGATAAGTGCAGTTAGGTAGGAGGAATTCATTTGCCAGTGGTCAATATAGTTCAAAACACATTCTTGTTTAGGAATTCTAAAAACAACTTTCCTAATAATTTCAATTTTCATAAAAGAGCTTCTACAGGTTCTATTGTTCTTCACTGCACCTCATCAAGCAGGTTCTCTTCTTGCTGTTGTCTGGCTCTTTATTTCTACACACTGGATTCACTAAATGAAGCCTGTTGTCCCAGTAGTCCTCAGCCTTGTTTTAGCTACACTGCCTGCCAGAATTTTTCATATTTCATTGTCTTATAGAACAAAGCTTTGGGCTTCTGCCAACCTTGACACAATAAAACAAGTTACCAGGCAGCATTTTCTTGCATAGTCAGTTCCCTATCTTGGCTATCATTGGCTATCACACTCCAGATTGACTGTTGAAAGGATATTGATAGCTCTCAGATGGGTCTGTCATTATTCTTGTACGCCTGCTTTCCAAATTTCATGCCAGACATTTTCTTTCTGCAGCCTCAACCTACTACATGGACCCTACCATCTCATTATCACAACTCCATACAGTCCCCTGTTATCCTCTCACATTAAAATTGACGCAGCTCTCAATCATTTCCTCTTGTATTGCTTTGATGTTGTCTTGATTTATGAGAAATTCCCTTTTCTTTCTCTGTGAATGTAGCCACTAAACTGTGTTGTCTCAATCCAGCTTCATTTTGCTTTTGCTTTTATGTGACTTTCAGTGATGAGGGTGACAGTTTCCCTCACTTCTTTTTCTTTTCCTTTACCCACTTGCATTGCTTAATCCCATTCCATCCACAGTTAAAATTACTCGACTGTTGAAAGTCAAGATTACCAGACTATTTACTAGCACAGGAGACTACATCAGATTTCCCATGCCACAGCATGAACACTTGACTTGTAACATGTTTTTTCCTGACCAGTGTTCTTTGTACCACCTGCACTTGTAGGAATAGGATACATATTAAAAAAAACAAAACAAAACTGCACCACACTACCCATGTCATTCTAAGGAACTGGGACAATAGAGAGAGTAAAAGGCTGTTCACTGTACAAACATCCCTGTTACCTTTGAATTATGCTCTTCCCTACACATTTCAGCCTGTTCTTGTAACACTGATGTTATGTCATTCCTGATGGGGGTCTGGATGATGACTAATGCATCTGATTTGCATATAAATTTGTATCTTCTACAGAAGCCCAGGTCTGTCCTTGATCTAATTCAGCAAGCCAAGAGATCTTTAACTACAGCATGTACTTTGAATGTAGCTCTCATCCCAGGGAAAGGCTTTGAAAGAACTTCCTCAGATGCTGTCATAGTCCTACCCCATTTTGTCCACAGCATTTCTGTGCTATACTCTTCATTTTAAGCACAACCTGTGTGAAACCAAAGAGCTTTTTTATGCTAGTTTCCAACTGTACCTATTCTGTCAGTCTAAGCAGTGTGTATAGCAGCCCTTTTTCACTGTGTATACTATATTATACTAAATAAGTATCAAAGAGCTTTCATCTTCAGATCCATACATCCACTTACTTGACTGTAGTTGAGTAAGCTAAATTAGGGTGATGCGGTACAGTATTTGGGAAACATTCTGACAGAGCTGTCCATGAAAGTGATTTGGCATGAAGTATGTGGATATGTATAATAATTTATTCTCTCCACTTGCTAGAAATTTTAGAAGATATTTTTGAAGCCAGTATCTGGTCTTGCAGCATGATTAGGTTTGAAGAGAGACTTCCTCTGTCACGATGCTCTTGAATCCTGCCGTGGCCACAGCACACCACCACTCTATCCCCAAAGCAAATGGGTAGCACATTTCAGGAAAGACAGAGCAGAGAACTCCATTTACAGGAAAAATGGAAGCATGAAACACTTAAACTGCTACTTCTGCAAGGCATTATCGTGGCACTTCAAAGAGTTTGGGAACATCTTTTTATATCTAGGTATTTATTTTTCAGTACCTTCCATGGACTTCAGTCTTTACTAGAGCTAATGTTCATGTTTCCCAGGAAGAGCTATCTGACATCAGAAAAAATTTGAAAATCTTTATTTATGTCATAAAGGGGATTGTTTAAAATTTATTTCTTGCTCTTTGTACCACTCAGTTTCATTTATACTGCCCTTTTTGTTATACTAGTCTTTTTCACCTCTGTCTTCTCTAATTTGTTGTGTTTCCTCGTCTCTCAGATTTCCTTTTCACTGAATCATAGAAAAATAGGACTGGAAAGGACCTGAAGAGGTCATGGAGTCCATCCCCTCCCCCTAGGCAGGATCAACTGTCCCTGTATCATTCTTGACAGATGTTTGTCTAAGTTGTTCTTTAAAAACTTCAGTGATGGAGGTTCCCTGACATCGCCAGCCAACCTAGGTCACTCTCCTTAGCATTAGAAAGGTCTTCCTGATGCCTCACCCTAGCCTCCCTTCCTGCCATTTAAATCCATTACTTTCTTCTCCCTTCCTCCACTAGGGCCATCTTTTTGCCCTTGCTTCTTGTCCAGGTACTCTGCAAAACCTGTAGCAGTTCTGCTATGATGCAGGGCAACATTCTCTCAAAAGTTTATTCTTTATTTCCATTTTATTTATTTCTGTTTCCTCATCTTATGCAAAACACCTTGTTACCCTATCACTATCATGTAACTTTCTAGATGCAGGGAACAATACCTTTGAGATCTCATAGGGGGACCTTCATGCAGGACTGGAAACCCCATCCCTGGAAGATTTTAAGGGCAGGCCTCATGTGGCTCTGGGCAACCTGATCTAGTGGAAAGTGTCCCTGCCCAGGGCAGGGGGGTTGGAACTAGATGATCCTTGAGGTCCCTTCCAACCCTGACAGTTCTGTGATTCTGTGACTCCAGTCAAGCACCTTAGGTGTAGAGATATCTTGCACACATATTTTAAGACCAAAATTTAGTCTTACAGACCTAATTCATTCCCCATCTCTGCAATTTTCAATCAATACTACCTTCACTGTTGACAGCAGCATGTAAAACTGATGTAAAAGTAATAAGAATCAGGCTCTTTGTATTTTTCAATATATTCTTATGAGGTATAATGCTGCACTTTCTGTTTTTCATATTTATCCTGTTCCTCTAGCTGCTATGTGCATACATGTATTCCTGCCAGACACTGATCAGTGTTGCGTGCAGCCATCACTCTCCATCCACCTACACAGAATGGCACTCACAGCAACTGCTTCTGCAATTTCTGTGCCTCCTTCTGTCTTTGGATGGAAAATGCACAACAGGCATAAACATAATTCATATCATGTGTATGTGTCCAAAAATGGGAAAAGTCAGCTATTGCAAGTTTGAATTGATTCTGTCATCTAGAATCTAATTCATAATCCGATTGTTGTCTCTCCTTAAGGCTATTTCTGGAGTGGAAATTATAGTGGATGAAAAGAGAGAGAGTGTTTTAATGCAATTTCATGACATAGATAACTATCATTGTGCTTTAAGCAGGACATTTACAGCTTAACAGTTGTGTCTGTAAAACAGGAGGTGTGCTGGAAATTATGTAGGGAGATAAAGATGGAATCTTCCCTCAGTCTCTGGTCAGGCCTTAAGGTGACTCTTCAGGTTCTCTAATCCCATTGTTCCCTTTCCCCTCAGAAGCACTGAGTTAGAAACTAACAATCCTATGAGGACAGACTGAGAGAGTTGGGGCTCTGCAGCCTGGAGAAGAGAAGGCTTCCAGGAGACCTTAGAGTAGCCTTCCAATATCTGAAGGGGGCCTACAGGAAGGCTGGGGAGGGACTATTGACAAGGTCTTGTAATGACAAGATAAGGGGCAATGGGTTTAAACTGGCAGAGGGGAGATTTAGACTGGATGTTAGGAGGAAGTTCTTTACAGTGAGGGTGGTGAGACACTGGCACAGGTTGCCCAGGGAGGTTGTGGCTGCTCCCTCCCTGGAGGTGTTCAAGGCCAGGTTGGATGAGGCCTTGAGTAACCTGTACTAGTGAGAGGTGTCCCTGCCTATGGCAGGGAGTTGGATCTAGATGATCCTTGAGGTCCCTTCCAACCTTACCATTCTATAATTCTATGATTCTATAATCCATAAACATCCCTTGCATGTTGCTGTTACGCCCAAGTCCACTCTGCTCCAGGCCTCACTGGCCAGATCCTGCTTTACTCAGCTACATTTTGAGAACTTCTTACATTTGTTCAAAGACTGCTGGAGGTCTGACAAGAAAACTGTCAAGCTTCTGCTCATCCCAGTTATTGCAAAACTAGGTTTGCAAATGCTTTATGCAATCAAATGTTTCCTCAATGTAACCAACACACTGTGTGTGTGCTACATAGTGGCTGTGTGCACACTCTACACACTCAACTGGAGAAGGCAGAGTGCTCTCTCATTCTGGTTCTTCCTGGAAGCTTCACATTTACTCTGTACATGCTCAGCAGTTGAACTGTTCAGGGACTGTATGTATATCACAGCTGGAAAATCTTGCATTTGCCATCTGTGTCTTACATCATCATATATTTCTTCCTGAGAAATACTGATGGCAAATAGCATAGACTCATAAAAAATTAAGGCTGGAAGGTCAAGGTTCAAGAGACTATCCAGTTCACCCTCTTGCTCTCAGATGGAGTAGCTATGCCAGTATTGTCTATCTTGCTCCTAAGTACTCTCATAGGAACTCCTCAGTGCCTCACTGTCACATGATATAGCTTTTCCTAGCACCTAATTGGAGTCTTTGAGGTTATTGCACCCCATCCTTATCACTATAAAATGTAAGCCAAACTTGTTATCTCCTTTTTTCATCAGACCTGCCTGTATTTGAGACCAGCATTGTATCCCACTTAGTTTTCCCTTCTTTAGATTAAACACGATCAGTTCATTCTGGGTGTCTTCATGAAACTCAGGTTATTCCCAGGCCTTCAGCCACTCCAAAATGTTCCTCTCTAGTTGGTCCAGATTTTTTTTGAAGCGTGGCATCTAACTGTGGTCATGGTACCCCCAAACCTGCCCCTGGCAGAGGCCTTTCCAACGCTTAGTAGAAAAGAAGATTCTCCACATGCACTGCAGACATCAGTCTTGCTCATACAGCTTGGTATAGGAGTTGCCTTTCCTTCACTTTTGCAACACCGCAGGATTACTGGCGGCATGTTGAAACTGACAGGACCACCTTGAAACATAATCCTGTATTCCAGCCTATCAAAAGTCTCTCTCAGCATGTCACTGACATGTAAATTTAGTCAGCATATCCTCTTCTCCATCATCCAAGTCGTTAAGAAAATACTGAGCAGTGCTGAGCAAGGACTGGCTCCTGTGAAGCAGCAGACATGCACACTTCCCTTTCCGCAGACAGATATCCTCTCAGTTTTGTTTTCCAACTACTTTTGCATTCATTCAGCAGCGATTTCATCTAAACTCTGTTTCCCTCTGTTATAAAAAATGCCACACGAGGGAGTGTCAAGAGTCTTGTAAAGTCAAGCCACCTACTGCTTTTTCCCTGTCCGCGAGACCAATTACCCTGTCTTAGAGGGAGATCAGATTGGTTTGACACAGTTTGTTCCTAACAATCCGAGTTGTCTGTAGCTACCTTGTTTTCTTGAGGGTGCTTACAAATTGTTTGATTATTTTCCTCAGTACTTTTCCATGGGTTGAAGTTTAGTTGCTGAACTATAATTCTGCAGATCTTTCTTTTTGAAGATAGCTACATTTGCTGCTCTGTCCTCTCAGATAAGCACTAATATCTTTAAGACTGTTCCAGATAGTGCAAGAGCATCTAACTCATCTAAATGCAGTATTTTTCTTCCCTTGCCTAGGCTAAAATCTTTAGTTTTGCCAGAGATTCCCTTGGACAACAGACACAGAGCCCAAAGGCCTGCCTGTTTCTGCAAGCTTCAGTCTGGAGTGATGTGGGCAGACCATTTCTGCGGCGTTCAGAGAAGGCCAGCCCTCCTAGTGGACTGCTTCCCTAGCAGAAGATATTATAAAAGGAGATGCTCTGGGCTGGGAGCTCTCTATAGATAAAATCCAGCTCTTAGTGAGTTATTTTTTTTAAAGATGCCCCGTGCTTGCCTGAGTCTGAAATCTGGAAGATTTCAATCAGTTTCTCAACTGTTACCCCTTTGACAAAGTGCCAGTTTCTCTTTTTTGACCCTAAAAAAACCCTCTTTGGTACAATGTTATCATTTATTCATCCCTAGGAAAGTCAGATTACACTAAAAAAGGCTAGATAAATAATTTTCAGTTTCTTACTTCATTTTGTGTTTCATTATTCCACGTGAGAGGCAGAAAAAGGAATTGTATTTTTTCCCCCCTTCTTAAACAGGCCTGTAACAAGAATAATGTCATTAAAATTGTTCGTGTGTATTCCACGCAAATCTGTCACCTTGAACATGATCAGATACCTTTATCTGTTGTGCCATACAATTTGTTGTCTACTTAGCATCAGTCACTTCTGTGTGTTCTGGGAGCATATTATATATAATTTGAGTATTGCTAATGAATTCAGCTCCTTCTCTGAAGTCATTTGTTCAGTTAAATACCAAAAGAGAAAAACTCATACTCCTTAGAATTCAAGAAATAGATGTAAATTACTGACTTCAAGCAAGGCCAAATAGACCTTTATCTTTCCCCCTTTCTGAGAATGCAGATAACAGCTATCACTTGAAAGTGAAGCCTTTTAGTACATTTTGGCATTTTTGATCAATATCAAGAATTAACATGAAATAAATAGCAGTCACCTGAGTATATCAGGACTATGTTAGTGTATTGTTAGGTTCTGAAAGGGCTGTACTGGACTACTAGAAAGCAGTTCAGAACTCTAAGTCCATCTTCATTCTGTTGGAGCAACTGCCCTTTGAGTTTGCTGGGATTTTTACATAGAAATCAGTACCAGAAGCTGTCCCTAGTTTTTGGTTCCACATGAAAGCTTATTACAGGTGGAAGGGATTAATGGTTCTTTCCTTTCTCCTAGTGAATGACCAAAAACTATGCTCTTGTGAAAACAAAAAACCCAGAAAAGCTATAAAGCCAGATTCATGTGCCATGCTGTCTGTACCTACTGTATTCACTTGACTTTTTTAGGTTTCTCTTACTTGATACAGTCCTCGTGTGAATGGGGCTCAGAAGTTTCACTGTGTGATTTAGGCAAGGACAATGTATTGCTTGAGAAGAAAGATTTCAGCATTTTGGTTGTTTGCTAGAACTAAGGTCATAAAACAAACTATCCCTTTCTGTAGGAAAGGGATTTTCTCCCAGTTAATCTTCTTTTCCCCGTTCACATTCTCCTTGGTTCTAGTCCTGCAGTATGAAAGAATATCTGAAACAATTCTGATTTATATGAGAATCCATGTAGGGAATAAAAGTCTGACTTCATGAGTCAGAAAACAGGTAAGGACACATATTTATTAAGTCAGAATGCTGTTGTCAATGTCATAGATCTTTTGTCACCCATTTCAAACAAATATTTAGCTTCTAATTGGGTTCAGTGTCTGGCTAAACTGAGAAAAGAATGGAAAGTCAGAATTCAGAAGAGCTCAAACTGCTCTTGCTGTAACACTCTGTCACTTGAGCTAAGTCCTTGGTGTTTTATGCTCCCATGGGCTTTTTTCCCCAGAAACAGATGCGTGAGATGGTACATTGGAAGTTTCCTGTTACTGCTTCATTTTCTAAATATCTATTTTTACATTTTAACATATAGCTCCATCAGCCCTCCCAGACGCAAGTGGGACAAGCAGCCTCACAGTCCAATCTCCTGCATTTGGCTCACAGTCAAGCATCTATGTCTCAAAGCCCAGTGCGTCAGGCTTCCTCCTCTTCCTCCTCATCCTCCTCCTCTTCAGCTTTGAGTGTTGGCCAGTTAGTCAGCAGTAAGTATTGCTCCCTGGCTCTCCTTAATTCTCCCCTCTGTTCGTCCTCCCCACTGCTGAGTTTCCTGGTCTGCTTTCCCTCCTTTTTATTTCTCCAAGTAGTAGATTGTATGTTTCTCGGTAGAGTGACTCTAGCCAGTGAGAACTGCTAAGTGCTGTCATGGACTGAGCTTAAGGTAAACATGCCTTGAGAAATTGTAATCAGTGCTCAAAATGGTCATAAAAATGGCAGCAGTCATTAACTGACTTCTGAGGGCAATTCTTGTAAGTGAAATGTAGTTAATGTTCTTTGGAAATGAGAATTTTTTTAATCAGTCAGTATCGTGAATTACATTGTTCAGAATTCGGTGGGCAGACAGATCCTCCTACTTTTGGTCAGGCTCCTTGTTCAATACTGTTTGTTTGCTTAGTCAGTGCAGCAAACCACTTTATGAACCCTAGCACTACACAAATCTAGAGACCTTTCCTGACAGGAAAAGGTTGCACACTTTGAACAAGAAGGAACTGTAACATGTGGGAGAGGAGAGAGAAGCACACCACAGTGAAACAACCACGTTTCAGTGTTAGGATTATAAAAGCTGACCTCCTGAGCAGCCCTTTCTTCCAGATCACATAGCTCTGAGTCTTTGCTATTACCTTATCAGCATTAGCTTTGGTCTTTACATAGCAAAACCAAGAGGTTAAAAGTGTACATGAGAAGCATTAACACTTTTTGCACATCTGCAAAAACCTGAGTGTATTGGATGACCTTGTTCAGCGATACTCCATGTACATATTTCAAGTAAACAAACACTATAGCTCACACTGTATTGCTAATGTCAAATATGTGACTGATACAAGCTTGTGAAAGGCTTGGAGAAACTGTCATGCAAGGAAAGATGTGAAAATACCTTGGTTAGATTATTTCAGAAATTGTTTACATGAGGAAATGACTAGCGGAGCTATAGTGGTAAAATTATGCTGGTACAACTCCCAGTGTGAATATTTTTATTCTGGAATAAAAATATCTGCATTGGTAACTGTAAGTATATAAAATATATAGATAGAGATATAATTATACTGATATAAATATACTGCTAGTGCTCTGTCAGTAAATGTTTTCATGTAGACAAGCTTGTAGGAAGAAGACAAATAAGAGGCATCACGTTAAAAATACATAAAGTTACCCCTCATCCATGTGGGAAAATTGGGTAAAATACCTAGTGCAGAATAAGCTGCTTTTCAATGACTGGTCCAGAACAGCCTCCCTTGTGGACATTCTTATTAAAAAAAATATTCTAGAATAACTATTGAGGAGTGCTCTACCCCACCATAGTTATTCCAGTCAATTTCCCCATGTGAATAAGCACACTACACAATAAAAGCAACATCAAAGAAGCCCTGTCAAGTTTACAGTATAAATCCATCAAAAGTTAGGAGATGCTAGAAAAACAGCTGCTTGTTCAACTGCATACAGTTCCTCTTAGAACTTGTATTTTATGATAACAATGTGCATTGTGATAAGGTCATGCAGTCATGATACCTTTCTCATCCTTCCTTCAGCGCATTCCCAATGGAATTGTTGTAAGGATGCATCAGAACTATTAATGCAACAGGTGGGGAATTGTCCTAGGGTTTATTCCCTACCTGACTCACTAAACTGTTCCCCAGTTTGGAAAACACTTGAGAGAGGGAGCTGTAGATGGGTGGAGGGTGGGCTTGCTTCAGGCAGTGGAGGGCTGAGGAGCCAGAGTTCTGTTCACCACATAATCCCAGTGCAATGGCAGGCAAGTCACTTAAACCAGATTTTTCACAAGTGCTCTTTCAATATCCAGCTTGAGACTCTGGACTTTAATTTACAGAAGAACCTGGTACTCACAGTCACAGTTTTAAGTGCACTTTCACTGTGGAACTGTATAAAAAAAAGCATTTAAAGAGACAGTCTAAAAAATCATCTTCTACTTGACCTAGACTGGGTACCCAAAAATGCATTTTCATTTAATATCTCTCCACTTCTCTGTGAATGAGAAGAGGGAGACCTCATCTTGTAGAAACACAAGAAAATAAATTAAGATTTAAAACCCCAGAAATGCTCAAGAGGCACTGTCTTTGGTGAAGAGCTTGGATAGAGGTCTGGGGCCACACACTGAACAAGTGGAAAGGCGCTACATCAATCAGTGGCTCCATAATGAAGCACAATTCATCCTGTGCACTGGATGAGGCTGGGGTCTGGAGAAAAAGAACTGGTAATCCAGCCCTTTAAGGCTATGCTACACTGCATTGTGGGCTGCTGTAACTCCAGCATTTTGTAGCTTCTGAGTGTCTATTTGTGCAAGGAAAATCAAAGATGTTCTTTCAGCTTCATTTTTGGCTTGTTACAAAAGCAGAATAGTAAGCATAAGTCAGTCATACGGTGAGCTGATGTTTATATTCAGAGTTGGAAATGTGAGATCTGCTGTCAGTTGAATGGATGCAAAACGTGATAGGTGTGTTTTCATCTTGTTGGTCCTGCTCTAAAAGGAGTCAGACATGCTGTGCTCATGGATTCAGCTGAGAGCAGAGGAGTATGAGGCACAGAAACATCAATTTGGGAACTAATGAACATAGACTTCCTACTTGTTCCTCTCAGGCTTGATTCATTCCACCGCTTGTTGTGTTCGAGTCCCATTACTTCCTCCACACAGTTATTGTTCACCACACAGTCTGTGGCTCCCTTTGCCTCCATGCTTTTGCTCCTCTCACTTTCTCCTTGCAGTCCATCATTTCCCCAGACTCCATCATAACTCAATTCCTCTTCCCATTTGAGTTCCCCTTCAGCTCCCAGTCAGTATCTGTCCCCTGACCATATCTGCATCTCTTTTACCAGTGTTTTTTATTTGTTAGTTTCTGTATCACAGTATAAGCAAGGTTGGAAGAGACCTCAGAGATCATCGAGTCCAACCCATTACCACAGACCTCGTGCAGACCCTTTCCCCCTCTTTTCTTAACTCTACCACAGCAATTTCCACTCTCTGTACACTCAGGCTCTCTCTCCCTCCACTCCAAACCCAAATCCCTGCTCCTTAGTAGTCTTCAGGGTTTCATTCCATTATTTATTTTTCTTTAGAATCAAGGTTAATTTTTGCCTCCTCTGCACTCAAATCATGCAGATGACCAAGAAAAGAGGTGATTCAGTCTGCCTTTACTGCTGTCCTGACTCAAAGCAGGCCAGAGCCACAACCATTGAAGAGGGACATTCTTTTCTGTCTACTTCGGCCTTAGGCTCAAGCATCGCCGGTACAGATAAAATCTTAAAGAAACCTCCACACACAGATGTAGCAAATCTCTGCTGAGTTTTGGAGGCCTGTCTGTTTGGACTTGCTTGGAGGAACAGTTTTACTTGGGATGGCAAGAAGCCCATGACTGCCACAACAGCTATCTCCCCAACAGCTATTAAGGCCATGCTTTAAGTTGTAGGGAAACCAAAATTTGTTAGGAGAAGAAGTTATTACAGGTTTTGGGTTTTTTTTCAGCCAGAGCAGAACAATATGTTTTATTCACTGCCTTCTCAGTAGTTGACCTGAAATTGGTCTTATAATGGCAAATGCTGAGCAAACTCAATACTCTGTCTGAGATAATGAAAGGTACAGAGAAGATATTTGAGGTGCTTCTCCCAAGCTCAATTAAATCTTCTAAATACGTTCAAATCTTTTAAACTGGAGCAGGATAGATTTAGGTTAGACACTACAAGGAAATTCCTTACAATGAGGGCAGTGGAATACTGAACAGGTTGCCTCAAGAAGTGGTGAAGTCCATCCTGGAGAAATTCAAGGTCAAACTTGATGGGGCCCTGAGTAACCTGATCTAATTAAAGATGTCCCTTCTCACTGCAGGGGGTTGGACAAGATGACCTTTGAGGGTCCCTTCCAAGCCAATGCATTCTATGATTCTGTGAAATCAAGTGGGGAACTCGGAGTAAAGAAAATACTTTTCTCTCAGTCAGACTGAGGAAGGCATTGTGTTGGGGAATTAACTGACCCAGACAAATCTAAAGAGCATTCCAAAGCAAAAGGCCTACTGATCGGGATCTCCAAATACACATGAATAAAAAATTCTAGAATTGCTTGAAATGTAAGTTTTCAGCTTCATCCAGTCCCTAGCTATTCAAGACTAACAGACTGAGTAGTGTAAGGAGTAGATCATCTCATTTCTGCTGTTTACAGGCAGAAGTAGAACAATCATCCTGATGATCCTCAGCATATTTTAGAGAGCACAAACCCAAACACAAACTAGAGCTAACACTGCACATGTAAACCTGCTGGAGCTGACATGCAAATGACAATGTTTCAGGGCACCTGCAGGTTTCCAGTAATTTGGGAAGGGCCTAGAAGAAGGAAGAAAACATGGTCAGTTCAGTAGGGAATGATCAAGCCACCTATGTAGTGAAACATGAAAAGGCAGGCAGGATCCTTAGCAGCCTTTTGCTGCCGTTGTCAGACAAAGAAGTCTTTACTGACCTTCAAGAACTGGAAAATTGTTTCAAGTGATTAAAACCCCAGATGCATATAACTGACTGCACACAGGTAAATAAACAGACATGAAGTCATTCCTGGTTTACTCCTTTGCAGAATCCATTCAGCTTCTGGATGCAAATTCCTGAAGGGTTCCTGAAGGGCAGAAGCACTGCTTTCTCAAATCTATGTCCCATCATTGAACAAAGCTTTATTAGTGTCCCAGCTTCCACACTAGCTAGCAGAGCTCTGTATAGGAGGCCTACAGTTGAAATCTAGTTTCTGCAAATGTCCATTCAAAGTCTCTTAGTGAGATGATGCCTGCAATGGGTCAGTGGTTCTGAAATAAATAATAGGAACGAGGGTATCAAGAAACAACTTGTGGCCTCCTAAACACTACTTTACTCCTCTTGAGGCAAGAACATTGTTGTTCCCTTTTTGCCTTTCATTCTAAAGCTGCAGTCTAGTCCTGTAGCAGAGACCCTAGAGTCCAGTACCTTAGTAGAGATGTGCAATATCCCAGATATTTTTGCCAAATATAGTAAAATTTATGTAAAACTACACATACTTGCCATCTTATTATGTTAATAGAATTGCTTAGAGCAACAGAACTTTGGTAAATAATCATTTGGGACAAGGTTCTTCCCACTTGCTGTAAAGAGAGTAACTTTTTTTACAAGAGGACACCTCACATCAGTGAAGTTACCAAAGTACTGTGAGAAAGGGATCAGAATTGGGGGTTCATAACTGCAGTGTTCCATGGTCATTTTTATTCACTTTTCATACTAGTAATATTTTCTTTATGATTTTACATTTTTTCTTTAACATTTCCTAATGTTTAGAAAGGTGCATGTCCTTTTCCCCTCCCCCCCCCCACTTTGGGTTTTTATTTCATTTTCTTCCTTCTCCAATTCTCAAGATTGCTGTGTTCTTTATATGTTTTCCCTTTTATCCCATCCTCACTCCTTCACTCCTCACCAGCAACAAGTGCTGGTTATTTTAAAGACAAAAAAATTCGTTGTTTGCAAAGAAAGGGTATTTAAAAAGAATCTGTGCCTAAGCAAGGACTGCAAGATTCACCTCTTCAGTTCCTATCCCTTCCGTGTGATTTCTTCATATTGTCTCAGCCTATCTCTATTTTCTTTGTCTTCTTTGTTTTCATTCAGTTCTACATCATTATTCCTCCTTTTCCCCATCTAATTTTCCTCTTCTTAGATTCACGCCTCTGCTCATTTCTTTACCTTTTCCACCATATGTTCTCTTTGTGGCAATCAGTGGTTTCTCCTCATGCTCTGAGACTTGTGTCTCCATGAGGTTCCTTTCTTCCCTCCAAACTCATTTTACCATCATCTGTTATTATCAAATTAAAATGCCTCCAACAAACAAATTATTCTTCTTCCTATCCCCTGAGTTCCACTCCATTTCCCATTAACAATGTTTTGTCCTGCCTTTATCTAATTTATTTTCCTTTGGACTTCCTCTGCCAGATATCTCTCCCACTGTTTGACTGGGGAAATTATCCCCTCTATTCCCTCCCGTGGTAGAACTCTGTACAACAGAAATTTGCTTTCTCCTTCAGGGTGCACTGATTCCCCTGTACCAACTCTTTCCCCTAACTATTAAAATCAGAGCATATTTGCATTCACCAGCAAACTCATGCAGAATCTTCAGAGGAATTTTTAAAAATGGGTGTAGTATTCCCCTCAGTAGGGTTCAGGTGTTCAGTGAAGAGGGAGAGCCTGTGGATTTTTCATTCTGCTCATCCATCTTCACCACTTAGCAGGACATCTGGGGAATTTTAGCTGGCTGCTTGATGTGGGGTGTATGTGCATATCCCCTAAAATGGTCCCAGGCAACTCTCACCTTTCTTCAGCATCCAGTAGTTTCCTAAACACAACAGCCATTGTTTGATCAAACTAATGCCCACTGGAGGTCTTTAAATGCTCTCACTGTAGGTCCCAACCGCTCAATGAGATTGGTAGATGTTATTTTCCCGTTGGCTCTCTGCTGCCTTCTCTAGGATATCCACCTTATTTAGAAAGCACCAATTCATTTACAACCTTCTCTAAGCTCCTTCTCCTCAAATGTGAAGTGCACTATACACTTAGCTGTTCTGAAAGCTCAGAGCTCATTAAAACAAAGTCCATTATCTATATGTATATGTTTATGTATGTGTATGTCCACAGAGTCCAAGAATATGGCATTTTAGAGGTAATAGAGTGAAACAGACTGGTGCTGCTATGTGATGATGTCAATAGAGTGGTCTTCATAGTACCGTCTGAGTTTTATGGAGCTGACAGAAATCAAAAATCAAAGGACTACTTCTATGGATTTCAGAGGGCTTTGAATCACACCTGAAGTAGAAGTGCTTCTGATTTTATACAAACACTATTTTCCCTAGAGTTCAGGGATACAAGTTTTCAGTGTTTTGGTCCACCTCTGTTAGTATTTTCCTGCTCCTGAAGATGCTATGTAAGAATGAAACCTCCTTCTCAACAGATATTCTGCCATATATTACAATCCACTCCCATATTCCTCAAGTGAAGCACAGGTTTGTTTTCTCATCTCAAGGAGAACTCAGCCTAATTGTTCCTTCATCCAAGACCCCTTATTGGGGAAGTTCTTTGCATGATACTTGCTGTAACAACAATGCCATACCAGAAAGATCCAGTAGCAGGATCCAGCAGAGCTTGGCAGAATTTCTCTATCATCATGCATGAGCAAATAACCATTTAGCATTACCTCCTTTTCATTCCTAACAGGAGCTGGGAAGGTTTACAGGTTCCAGTTGCCATAGCATTTGCTACTTTGAAAGTTCTCTGGGAACACATGAATTGTCCTTTGTCACATCCCTAATGGCCTTAGTCAGAGGCCTTGAAGTGAAGGAAGGAAAGAGGTGAGGAAGGTCATCATCTTAGGGCACTTTACTCGAGGGAATTTTTGAGGCCATTATCATTTATGGTATTTTGTACATTTATCAGGTGCTCTTCAAAGACTCAAAGGGCAGCTAAGCATCCAGCTCCATTCCATGTCTCTGAAAATCAGAACTGGTATGGTAGATAGGTTGTGTATGGGGCAAGAAGGAAAATCTTGTACCTCTAAAGACCTCTCTTACAGCACTGACTACTTAAAAGCAAATAATACGCACCCTGGCTTCATATTGAATGTGTACCTGTGTGTTAGCACAGGTGACCCCAAGCACAGCACTGACAACAGGAGGGTTGATTCTGAGTGAGGAGCATTTAGGTTCAGCATGTGTACCTGTATGCATAGTTCACGTGGTCCCTGGCTGCACAGACAAGTGTTTATGAAATACTGTTGCTACGTGCGTTTCTTACACTCAAGCTACAAATCAATATAGGCTACATTTACCTAACAAAAAACCCTCTTCCCTCTATTATTGGACTAGAAGTTTTTTTAATAGGACTGTTCCATCATAAGGGAAATTTAGATCAGTTTTATAAACCCCTGAAAATAAAAGCTTTGTTACTGTGATGCTGACAATCCCATAGGTGTAGCAGTACTAGCAGGAGCCACTCTCAGGTAGGGTTCAGAATAGTAATGTACTCCAGCTCTGTCCTTGGACGACTGCTCGCATTTACAGAAATTGATGGGTTATTGTGCTGCAAACTTTTCACCTAAGAAGTCTGAGGAATGAGGTGAAGAACAATAGAGATATCTCACTGGGAGAATGGCTTCACTACACGCAGGATTGCACAACACTTTGAAATCTTCCACCATCCCAGTCCCATGCTGTCTCTGACTTGGCAAACGCTTTCATTTAGCCAGGGATCAGTAGCTTGGAGGGAAAAAAGTTCTATTCTCCAGCTGTTGTGTCATTTCCCTTGATAAGTCCTAAATTGACCGAGTTATCCAGCACCAAAGGAGCTTTCCTGTGGTAGACATGCTTTATTATGTGCCCTTTCAGGGACAAAGGCTTCTGTGTCAGTAAACTGCTATGGAAGGACAGATTTATTCTCACAGCATCATAAGCATTATCTTCTGAGGGGCTAATGTAAAAGTAAGAAATTGTGCACCATTACCATCTGAAACCTAATGGCCAATGGTGCTGCTCCTTGATTATCTACCTGATGGGAGGCAGAATCAAAAGCTTGAAAGGCTGCTTCTCAGAAAGGCATATTTTAAAAGATGATTTTTTAAATTAAGGAGTTTTTAAACCCAGCATTTTGTCTGGGCTTGTTCATTTGCTAGGGTATTTTGAACATTTGCCTGGCTGTTTCATTTGGGTACTGTGGAAAAGCAAAGGAAGGTTGTGGATCTCCTTATCTGGCATTAATTTTAGATAAAGCAGAAAATATTGATTTCAAATTAAAAAAAACATGCATATATTTAGCCCTCCCCACAGACTGCAAATAAATAAATCAACACCAGCCTTCCTTCTATGTGTGATAAGATGGGGAAATGGGGAACATGACTTGTCAGCCTGGTGGAAGATTTTGCAAGGCACAAACAGCAGTGAGGAGGGATCCAGGCACTGCCTTACTCTGAGGTGAGTTGGCCATTTTCAGTTCAGAGGTAAAATATGCCTTTGAAAATCTTCCACCAGCCCCTGGAAACACTACAGCCTCTTAGCATTTTAGCAATCCAAACATGCTTCGTAACACACCTGCCAAGGAAAGTCTGTTTCAGTTTGGGGAAAAAGAGAAAGGGGATAAGTATTAAAAAAAATAAAGAAGTCCATCAACACCTGGACAACGACAGCTGGTGTAAGTCTAGCCTGCTTGTGTGTGATGCAAAGCCCTGACACGATGAAAAATTATTTCAACAGATCCTCAGACAGCCACTGGAGAGGTGGATGGGGTGAATTTGGAAGAAATCCGAGAATTTGCCAAAGCTTTTAAAATCCGGCGCCTGTCCCTTGGCCTGACACAGACTCAAGTTGGCCAAGCCCTAAGCGCCACGGAAGGTCCAGCCTATAGCCAGTCTGCCATCTGCAGGTAACAAGTTACATCATCAGCTCTCCTCTCTTTGTTGTTAACAGTTATTCAGCTTATTACAGACAGCATGCTTGTGTTTGAGTCTCCTGTCTTTATTATTTAATCTGAGACTAAACTTGGAAAGCAACATTGGTACCTGCCAGATAAAATGTTCTTATTGTGTAACTTCAGTCTTTTGGTTTTTTTCTTTTTTTCTCCTTATTTTTAAACAAGTGAGAAACAATGTTCCTGGCATTGAGATTTAATTCAGTAGATGAGCTAGATACCCTGCTGATGCTGGATTAGCACCAGCTGACCCTCTTCATACTGTGCCATTTTCTACAGATAGGGTTACTGAACAAATATTTCATGGCTGCATCCCTGCTAAGTTAAAACCTGTATTACTGTGGTTAGCACTTCATATATAGGACGTTAATGATGATTTACCTAGGCAACGCAGAAGGGAAAAAATTATCCTTCCTGCTATCTTGCAAACCAGCAGCTATTCATCACTTACCACCCAAATATTTACTGAAAAAGCAGATAAGCCATGTATGCAGAGCAGAAGCAGGAATCTGCCCTAATCACAAGAAACGATAATACAGCCTTGACAGAGTTAAAGCAGTTAGAAGCAAACACCGTGTACGCATGTATGTGTGTTACAGTAATCCCATGTTTATGCATGAGGTAACAAACACACTTAGGTAACAGCTTTTTCCTCTTGGGCAATGCCTTATAGTCCTTCTCCATCAGTGAAAGCCAAGAAACCAACTCTAAGCTCATTTAAGTGGATTTTGTTCTTGGTGATCCATGAAATGCTCTGTCTTTTTATCTGCTCTTTATACTTTTAATGTATTCCCCATAGAATGGAAGTGTACTTTTCCTGCAGTTTAAGACTAAGGTTATAAATAACATCAGTATGGGGTAGTGAGCTTGTAGCTCACATTTTGCTCAATGATTTTCCATAAAACCCATTGATTGTTGTTAAATACAAAAAGCTCCATAGGATCCTCTCACTTCTGTGGTCTCCCCTACTGTTTTTTCTTATAAGATACCTCCCTGTAGAAAATAACCTTTATTCAGTCTATACAAGGATACTACTGCTGGGAAATTTGTTTCGAGGCTTGTATATCGTTATACCAAACAACGTGTGCTGCAGTATCAACACTAACAAGCAATGCCCACGATATGAATGCTATTGCTCCCTGGTGCTCAGAATTCAGTTCACTTTTTTTTTTCCTTCTTCCCTGTGGTTATTTGGTAAGGAATGCCTAAAATGGGTGGAGTTTTTAGCAACTGCCAATTTGTTGGAGCCTTTACTTGCTGTTTAACATACTACACTTCAAAACAATTAATTGCAATTTCCTTTGCTATTGGCTAGTTTGCTGTCATTTAATTTCCTCCATCTACCTCACACCTGAGAAAACCACTGGGGATGGTTTAAATTTTACTAAGACAATGGATTCCCTACTATCAGTTATCATGAAAATCCCCAATAAAGATGACTTTGGAGCGTGGACATGGCTAACAAAAGCCCAGAATGTGGAGACCTTAAAGAGAGATCTGCTTAGATGAGCAAAACAGCTCAGAACATGAGGGCAGGGTGCAGAAGTTGGTGCCAAATACTTGCAAGGTTATAGACTGATCTTTTTTTATTTCCTTTGATAACCCCAGAATGATATCACTTTGGGGTGTAGTAACCTCCTATGGCTGTGTTTTTCTTAATTAAGAACCAAGACAAGCTGCTTCAGTGGCAGTATGCTGCTCCTCAGAAACAGGTTTAACTTTTCTTTTAAGGGTAAACCAGGAGTTTCGGTGCAAACCCCAAGGTAACGGAAGGAGCAGTAAGGTAGGGAAGTTGAACAAGCAACATGGAGACAGATGTAGTGCCTCCTGGTGACCTATGCAGATCCCATCAGCAATACTGCACCTTCCTAATATGCTCTCCATCCAAATAATGGCATCTGCTTAAGCTGAGGTGATGCATTCTAAAAAATACTGAAATACCAATGGACACCTTGGAAAGCCACCTTACAGTCAATGCTGCATTAGGATCCCAGGTGCTAGTTCAAAGTGTTACTACCTGAAATCAGGAACAGGCTTCCCAGTGAGGTGGTGGAATCCCTAGAGGTGTTAAAAAAAAATACATAGATGTAGCACTTTGAGACATGGAACAATGGCCGTGGTGGTGTTGGTCAATGGTTGGACTCCATGACTTTAGAGGTCTTTTCCAACCAACACGATCCTGTGATTCTATTCCTTTCTTTTTCTTTGTCAGAAATGCCTTGGTTCCTGCTGGAATGTTTTCTGCAGCAGCCACATGCTGAATAGAGACACTAGAAATTGCCAAATCCTGTTACCAAGTTGCTTTGCACCAAGGCATCAACTCAGTCAGTCCCATTTCCTGGGCGTGCCATGATTAGCAGTGGTGGTGCTCCAGCACTCGTTGGGCTGCTGGCTGCCGCAGCTCTGCACAATAATTGTTACCTTCCCACGACGTGAAATACCACAGTGTGCGGGGTGGATGCAGGCGGAGTGGGGAGATACAAATGGGTGGCATCAGAGGACTTGGGTTAAGACTTTCTGAATGTGTAGCAAGAGAGGATGAACTGGGTAAATGAAAGAAATGAGTGCTTATAAGACTTGCAATGTGAACTTGGCTCTTCTGCTTATTTTTGAAAGGATTAAAGCTTTGTGTGGCTGCTTTTCCAGATGTTTTATAATACTTGTAAAACCTGGTTTGCCAAAAGACTTTTGATGGCAAAATGATATATAGAAGACCTCATTTACAGGAAATGATATCACTCTGGTACAGTTTGCAGAAATCCCACAATAAACCCAGCTTGGTGCCACAGCATATTAGTAGACTATTATGCTGGGTTTCATCTGGAAAACATGAGTCTGTCTTTGCACATTGTGGGGGCAGTCAAGATAATTGCAAAGTGTCCAGCTGCTTCAGCTGAACACCAGCACAGCTATGGGAATCTTTTTGCGACCCAGAAAAGGGATATAGCAGTAACTTGCAAACAGTGAAAATTGCTGAAAAATGAAAGGAAAGGAAACCTGATATTCAGAGGCTTGTAACTGCCATTGGCTTGGATTATTAAAGCTGCGGTGTTTGGACAACGTGGGATGGGAGTGGAAACAAAAGGATTAATCACAGAGACAAGATGATAAAGAGCAATTGCCATTGATGTCATTTCCTGTAATTAGACTTAGCCTTAAGGGTTTTGAAGACTGTCAGAAATACAAAAATGCGACTCATAACCTGTATGATATTTAGTGTACTTAGAATTTTGTTGTAGTGTTAATTTTGTGTTGGCTTAAATATCTAGCTATATATATATATTTATAGATAAACTTAACTGATAGTTTTCGTAATCCATTGTAAATTACCTCTGCCAGTCAATTAGTCAGGCAGGCAGGAAGTCCCACCCTGGCAGAGCATCAGTGTAAGACTCTTCTTTCTCAATTTTCCCTCAGACACACCATCCTGAGAAGCCACTTTTTCCTACCACAGGAAGCCCAAGAGAACACTATAGCTAGCAGTCTGACAGCCAAACTGAACCCTGGCCTTTTGTATCCTGCCAGGTTTGAAAAGCTGGACATCACCCCTAAAAGTGCCCAGAAGATAAAGCCGGTGCTTGAGCGGTGGATGGCTGAGGCTGAGGCCCGCCATCGAGCAGGTATGCAGAACCTTACCGAGTTTATCGGAAGCGAACCATCCAAAAAGCGCAAGCGGCGTACCTCATTCACGCCACAGGCCCTTGAAATCTTGAATGCCCACTTTGAGAAGAACACGCACCCCTCTGGGCAAGAAATGACAGAGATCGCAGAGAAACTGAACTATGACCGGGAAGTAGTTAGAGTTTGGTTCTGCAATAAGAGGCAAGCACTGAAGAACACAATTAAACGTTTGAAACAGCACGAGCCTGCAACAGCAGTCCCTATGGAGCCTTTAACAGACTCTCTGGAAGAAAACTCCTAAAAAAAAAAAAAAAGAAACAAAACAAAAACCAAACCACACACACACAAAAAAGAAAACCAAACCAAACCCAGCACCAACAGAATTGTAACCGTTGGAACTCTGTGAAAAATACCTGTTCATCACCCTTGTAAGTAAAAGACTGAGAAAACTACAAGAAGGACAGAACGGTTTATAAATGTCCATGGGTTTTCCTATTTAAAAAAAAAAAAAAAAAGAAAAAGAAACAAAAAATACACAACACTTTGTGTGTGTCGTAGAATTAGTTACCCCTCACCCCAAAAAGAAAACAAAACAAAAAAAAAAAGAAAACAAAAAAGACAAAGCCAGTTTTTTTTAAATGGACTTAAAGTAAACCAAATAACTGCTTACTTTTTTTCTGTATATTATGAAAATGTGAACACATTTTAAGGAAAAACAAAACAAAAAAGGAGAAAAAAAAAAAGAAAGAATAAAAAATTACTTTTATCTGTTTAAAAGCGAATACAAGCCTGCCACCTGGAGGAGTGATTGTAGCCTTTCAGGTATCAAGTGCTGATTCACTATGAAAACTATTAACCAAAGTCAGAAACATGGCATTGCAAACTAGATTGTTAGTCTACTCTTTTCTGAGTGTAAAGTTGTGTTACGGATTTTTACATTTGTATTTTGCAACGAGGAAAAACAACAGGATCCATTGCTCTCGCCCTTGCTCACACCCCACCGTGGGAGTGCACAGACAGGTGTTAAAGCCATTCCATTGTGGTCACCTCCTTTTCTGTTAGCCAACTGTTTTGTAATCTCCAAGTGTTTGGGTGCCAAAAATAATTTATTTTTTATTGTGGTTTGTGGGGTTTGGGATTTCTCTTCTAATAGTGTATGTCTTGGTTTGCATTTCTGGGTTTTTCTTTTTCTTTTTTCTTTTTTCTCCAATTCTTTTTGCTGCCTTCCCCCTTTGAACTCCTTCCCTACCCTCGCCCCAAACCCACATAACCCAATGCTGTTTGAGGATTTTGAAAAGAAAAGTGAAATCTCTTTTCTATTGATATGCTGAAATGCAAGAGAGGACAAAGAAGGATTAGGGTTATATATCTGATGAACTGTCTTGTGCTCATTGTCAGCTGCGTAGCTTGGGATTTCTGTCCTTTGGCCACGTACCTGGAAAGGTGACCAAAAGACATTTAGTGGCATAAACATAAACGGCACGCTTGGTTCAGTACTGCATCCATATTAGAGTTCTCTTTGAAGCAATTTCTCTCCAAAGTCTGCTAGCCAAAGAAATTCCTTGAGGTTCTGATGAAAATAAACAGGCTGAGAAGTGATGAGGATGTTTATCGTTACATCACGATGGACTGTTTCTGTGGTAGTGTTTGTTCTGTCTGCCTCTTTTTTATGTCCTTCCAATACCAATGCTGACCCTGTCGACCTCTTCAGTAGAAGGATAAGTTTCTGCAGGTGTTTACTGTGACTGCTGGCTAACCAGGCAATCAGGATATAGGGAAGCCCATTGAATATCCCTAGGGAATAGTAAGGTGGGTCACCTGCAGTATGTTTCAGGTGAATTGATTTCCATGGAAAGACTATCCGTGGCTTCCTTTTTTATTGGGCAAGCATTGTCCAAAATGCTGTGGACACTGAACCTACAAGTATACCCAAGCTCAGAGGGAAAGAAAGATGTTGCAGGTTTTCTCAATAGAGTGAAGGTCACCTGTGATTTTTATCTTTTGCTGAGTTTAGCTCCAACCTTTGGTGTTCAGCCCACTATTATAGAGTAGAAGTTGCATCTTGATCAGGACTTTCCAAAGGATAACACTGGGGATTTTGTTCAGCTCACTACAGAGGTGGTAAACTAAAGTTCTTCCAGTATAACTAGCAATTGCATTTGTTGCGTTCAGGAGTGTTGTACTACATTTTTGCTGGTCTGCCTAGAACATTGAAGGATGTTCCCAAAGTGCTGGAGTCTTCAAATAACACTTCTCTGACAGAGCTTTCAAGAACTCAGAGCTATATACCAAACTTGGTGAAAAGAAGGGACTTCCATTGATTTCACTAGGCCTTGGATCTGGCCCTCACTATTTTATTAATGGGATGTGGCTTGTGGAATGGGGTATTTGTTGCATGGTTGGTGGAGTTTTAAGGCTTTAGAGACTCTCATCTGTGCCAGAAACTGTCTGTAAATGTGAGCACTCTCAAAGGTCAGGGTTGGGGAGTGCTGAGGATCCAGTACTTTGGGCTGGGCTCACATCCAGCAAATGCATTTGCTAAGGCTTTAAGGCTCAGCAGTGTATGTTTAAGGATATTTTCAGTACTGCTTTTATGAGGAGAACAGTGAGAATTGTTATTGACTCTTTTCTGATTGTTGATATATAAATATATTCCAGGGGAAAAAGCCACCACAAGTAAATTGTGAGGGACCAAAATGATGCTTATCCAAGGTGAGGACATGAAGTAAAGAGAGTCCCACAACATCTCCCCCTCTGGGTTTTCTTTTCCCCTCTCTATGCATAGATACCTATACCCACATATATAATCTATGTTATCCATACCAAACAGCCCCCAACTTGTGGCCACAATTCAATTTAGATAATGATCAGCAGAGCACCCAGAAACCAAGGGGGAAGCAGGGAAGAACAGATCACATTTGCAAGTGGACACTCTTAAGTCATACCCGTGTCTCCAGTACGCTGCTAATTGTCCAGTCATTAGTGCCACATACACAATGACCTGTTCAGCCACCCTTGAGACCTTACACCTCACACACACACTCATCGTCAACAGCCTGGGAACAAAACCATCAACCATTCTTTGCCTAAAAACTAAAATTCCCATTCTCCCGGGGACCAATCTATAATTTTGTGAAGAGGAAAAAAAATAAAATCTCCCAAAAAGAAAAGTTAACTAAAGAGTGTATGAAAGATACTAAATGTTTAAAACTATGCTGGCAGCAGTTATATAAGCTCTCTTCTGTTCCAAAGTACATATCAGAAGGATATAACTAGGACAGTGAAAATGTAAAATAAATATAAATTGCCAGCTTGGAAGAAA
>WBNM01032225.1:0-66927 GCA_013399055.1 Ramphastos sulfuratus | reverse complement strand
AAAAAAAAAAAAAGGTAGATTCACTGCCTCAGAGTTCCAGCAAGTCCTTTAGGGAGATTCACACCACCTATGATTGTGCTTTGAATTTTCTGCTCTCTTACATGCCCTCAGTAATATTTAATCTTTCTTTCCCTTTGGCAATATGAAGAATACACCATATCTGTTCTGAAGGAGAGATATTCATCTGAGGACTGACTTATAGAAATACCTGTATTTTTGTTAATGAACCTCAGAGACATTCATCTAAACAAGTGCTTTTGTGAGCATAAAGAACTGAAATGTGTTCTTGCTTTCCATACCAATATTGAAGCATTTTGCCCTTTATTGGGTTTTTTTATCATTATGACATGATCAAACTATTTCTTTATTTCTCAGTCTCATAAATCCTAATTTAAGTTGAAATTCTGATGAAGGAGAAAAATTAAAATTCATCAGTTTTGCTTCATAAGGTAAGGTGGCTCTAGACATGAGCATGTCTGAGTAGAAATCCAGCTGTTGATCACCTAGTGCACTCCCTGCTACCATACTGGGAGGAGGTTTATTTCATATGGGAAGTATCAGACTGGTAGAAAAATGAAGACCTATCTTTCATGGATGCAGTATAGCACATACAAGAAAGCTCTATGCTCCTACACAGAACTCTCAAATGGAAGGACAAGGTCTGACAGTGCAAGCTACCACCAATGTAACAACGGTTTTCCTGCTAGAGATACCACTCTGCCTGGAGTCTGATTTGTCATCAACAATTCACCTCACATAGGACACCAAATGGTGTCCCTCGCGTGAAAACAACTCGTAAACTAATAAATAAGAGGAAGAGATATTTAATAATTGATAATGAAATGGAGTAAAACCAGTGACCTTGGCAGGAAACATTCTGTGTCTTATTAGCAATTGGCAGAGCCAGTCATCCATCCTCCTTAAATCCATTTCCTGAATGTGTTGCATGTCTTGAATTTATACTGCTCTGGCATCAAACCATGAACATCACATTTCTGTCTTGCAGGCAGTCTAAATCTGCCAGTAGACTTTGCTCCTCCTACCAGCAACAGCCTCTTTGTCTGTTTTTCCTACATACAGATATATATGCTCCTCTAAATTTTCCACAGAAGTCTAGATGCAGAAATATTTGTAGGTCCAATAATTTAATTGATCTTGGTAGCCTCAGGCTGCATAGTGCCTGAGCACAACTAGAGTTTATGGACTGCTGGCATGAGGTATATATTTTAGAGTTCTCCTTAGAAGCCAGAGGAAAAATGAGAGCAGTATTATTCCTTCTACAGGTTTTATGGTAGGGGGAAAAAAAGTGCATTGTAGACCATGATTACTCAGTACGTTGTGCAAAAATCATTGCCAGGGACCAAAAAAATCACCTCCTATACAGTGTTGTTGGCAGTACAACAAACATTCTACACCAGGATTTTTATAAGTAATATTAATCTTTCCTGCTGGAGCTGGCCACTCTTAATGCACTGTCATGGTAAGGCTGTATGTTTAAGCCATTCAGAAATCATCTCATTTCACATTCTTTTTTGAGTGTCTTTCAGCCATACCAGCTGTATCAACATTTCATTTCTGCATCTTCTAGAAACCCAACAGGAGCATTCAGCCTTGTGGCAGATGCACATGATTAATCCCATTCCCCATGTCTGTATATGTGAGTATATACTGATGCAGATGTAAACCAGCACGTACACATTTGTGTGACTGCATGTATTTGAGTATTTCTATCTACATGCACCACACATAAATGTGACACAGATGCAGATACAGCTACACAAAACTTTTCCATTGTGGCCGCTGTAGCCACATTCAAGTCCATTGCTGTGTGAATGGTTGACCCAGTTAATCTTTTTTCTAAAGAAATGCCTGGCTATGTAATTTTTGGCTTCAGCTGCATTTTAGAGCACTCACCCCTAAATTAGAACTGGGGAGGTTCCAGGCTCCTGAGAAAGCCAGCATCCACTAGTCCCCAGAACAAGAGCAGCCTGTTCCCCAAAATAAACCTTCCTAACAATTTCTCTTAATGTGTTTGTGTGAAAACAGGGCTCAGCAGCAGCAGCAGCAGGGAAACAGGTCAAGTATTGTTGATGATTTCATTCCTTACACCATACAGCTAATTATTTTGGAAGGTTGTTTGTTGTTGTTGTTGGTTTTTTTTGCTTTTCATCTTTTCATTCCACACAAATACGGATTGATTTTTTTTTCCTCCTGCCATTGCCTGCAGCGAAGTGAAATGTACACATAAAATAACCATATAAAAGTCTAACAACTTTTTTTTTTTCCCCCAAGTGTTTTTTTACACATCCTCCTGGAAGAAAATTCACAGAAGTTTGTTGTTGGGGATGTGAGGGATGTTCCAAGAGGAGGGAGTTTAGGATATTTATACCCATGCCTAGATTCAGAAGTTTTTAAAACATAAAACTTCTTATGAGCATCTGCAAGGAAGGAAGTGAGCAGGAGAGAATTTTGATTCTGTGAGGCTAGACTATAAGTAAGTGGTGTCAGTGGCAGTAAACCAGATGGTAGACATGAATGAAGGGGTGTGGGGGGGGGGAATATTTCTTTGCCTGTGCATTGAAACTCATTAGTGAATTTTGATTAGTGACCTTTCTGTGCTTGCTTTCTGAAGACATTTAGGAGTTTGAGCTGTCTTCATTCATGTGGCAGGTGCACCGTCTTCTCTAGCTACTGTGAGGGATGTCACACAAAGCACAAATAAGCTAATTAGCAGAAGCATCTCTTTAGGTGCAGAAGAAGCCAGCTGCATACTCAGACTTTGGAATCAGGAGGGGTCTGTTTTCCTCTCAGATGCTGTGGAAGAGTCCAGCTGAGTGGTGAACAGCAAGTTATGTTGTGCAAAGGATTAAATTCAAACGTAAGTCAAGCTATCAAGATAGCCTGTCACTACTGGAAATTACTTGAAGGAATCTGCACTGGTGTCAAATGACACAGGCTGTTGGTTATTTTCCACCACCCGAAACAATCTAAAGTAATAGAGCTACTTACATGAAAGTACATAAATTACTTTATTTACCTCTTGGAACACTGCCATTTTGCATCCAGACAACCTGTTGGGAGGCTGTACAGATGTATTCACAGCCTCTGAAGGGTTAAAATTTCACGTTTGCATCTTGGCAGGGCACCCACAGAAAAGTGCCCTATGGACTCTGCTTCCCCTTTGCTTCCCAGAAGGGCAGATAGCTCTGGAGTCTTCTCCAAAAGCCTTTGCAGCAGCTTCCTTGGCTCCCACACACAAGCACAGGGTACAGCACTGTAGCACTCACAGAGCAACCACCACCATGAGCACCAGTGAAAGCAACCCCCTCAGATCTTCTGGAGGCATTTACAGTTTCCCTGATCTCTCTCTCAAGGACAGAAGTCTCTATAATCTTGGGCCAGACCACTCCTCTTAGCACCATGAACATTCAGATCAACATAAAGCAAGCTGGAACAGGTCTTCAGGGGCTGAATGTCTGACAAACTAAAGCATGCATCTACTGATTGCCTTTGTCAGCTCTTAGTAGACAATGATTTAACATTTACAGGTAACTGAACGCTGCCATTTCCAATACATTTACAGCAAGAATCTCTCTCATCATTAATTCTGCAGACTTCTGTAGATGTTAAAGTGGTGTTGACATTTAAAGCACGCCAACTCTAATAACTTGCAACCATCATAGATGCCTCTGTATTTGAAAATCAAGTTCCACACTGCTTACAATTATTCTGGTTCCTCACATGCAGCTCTTGCCTTGGTAGGAGACCTGTGTATGTGTTAGCAATGCACAGGAACTGAAGAGGCAGCTTTAGAAGCACTCTCCTGCAATTTCTGGGTAGCAAAAGGGGGAGTTCTGAAAACCAGCAGCTGTCTCAGAAGGCAAAGTTGTAGCAAGGATGATCTGTAGGAGATGATCCTTTAGCCCTGTATCCTACAGCTCAGGTGGGCTCCAGGAGCTGCTGGCCTTCTCCCAACGGGCAAAAAAATGTGGCTGCATTTCCAGGCTATGTCAGTTTGATTTAGGCTTTATTCTCTCAGGGATGTGAACTTGTGTGCAGACTGGTACTAGCAGGGCACCAACAGCACTTACTGCTCCTTCTCAGCTCCCCCTCATCCCCACAGCTCCCCTGCTCTCATACAAAGGGTAGTGGCCAGTGGTTCAATGTCCAGATGGAGGCAGGTGACAAGTAGCATCCCTCAAGAGCCTGTATTGGGACCAGTGCTATTCAGTGTCTTCATCAATCATGGAGACAGTGAGATTGAGTGCACTCTCAGCAAATTTGTAGATGATACCAAGTTAAGATAAGACTGAAGGATGAGATGCCATCCAGAGGGACCTGAATAGGCAGGAGAGGTGGGCTGAGATGAATTTCATGAGGTTCAATAAAGCAAAGTGCAAGATCCTACACCTAGGTCAGGGCAACCATCAATATCAATGCAGGGAGGATGAGGGGCAATGGTTTTAAACTGGAGCAGGGCAGATTTAGGCTGGACATAAAGAAGAAGTTCTTTACAATGACAGCAGTGAAATACTGGAACAGGTTGCCCAGGGATATGGTTGATGCCCAGTCTCTGGAGACACTCAAGATCAAACTCAATGTGGGTCTGAGCAGCTTGATCTAGTTGCAGGTGTCCCTGCAGGGAAGTTGGCCAAGACAACCCTTAAGGGTCCCTTCTAACCCAATCCAATCTGTGAATCTGTGTTCTTGCCCACAGTCCAGGATCCCATTTCAGCCTATCCCAGGGTGCTGATCCCCAGCTCCCCACAGCCCTGTCACTTCACCACACTGGACTAGACCAACCTGCTGGCTAATATCCTAGCATGCCCTCAAATTATTCTCATCACCATGAATTTGCCTGAAAACCTGGGTTAAGATCAGCTTCTCACCCTCCCAAAGCCCACCCAGCTCACCTCTCTCAGGGACAGTGGGACCATTTCCTGGCTGGCACATCCTGCTGTTTGGATCATCCCTTTTACAATCCCTTGAGGAGCTGCTGCTCTGGCTGCCTCCTGAGACACACTGTGCAATGTTAGCTATGCCCTGGGAGCAGCCTGCAAATGTCTCACCTGGATCAATCAGACAAGATTGGAGCCACCTGAAAACTCAGAGGTGCTTGTTCTACAGTTAGACCAAGCAACCTTTGCTTCCCTGGGCTTGTGCTGGCTGTCTATATCAGAAATACACATATCATTAAACCCAGAGGGACAGGACTGGGCAAGAAGACTTAATAAGGCACTGCACACCAGCAGAACACTAGCCTTGGAGTACATAGCTCCAGTCTACAGCAAACATGAAGTCAAACTCATTAGCACAGCCTTCTGCTGCTGAGGTCATGACTGGACACACAGCAGAAACAGCTGCAGCACCTTAAGAGCTGGATTGCCCAAGAGTTAATTGCTACCACCTTTTGCTCGTTTTCTCTTTTGTGTGCATCCCATCTCCCACCCCCTAAAAACGTGTTTCAGCAGTCTGGTTTCAAAGAGCTCATGACTGTCATTTAAGTGCTTGGAGAGACAATATGGCTGAGGACCTTGGGAATGTGCAGGTTCCAAAATGGACTCCCTTTTCTCTCCATCTCTACTGCATCCAGTGCTTTTTCCTGGCTGTTCAGGCCTTTGCTCCTTCTACCACCTCTGATGCTCATCTATTGCAAGGTAAATTCACCCAGCTCACTTATCCAGGAGAAAACACAATGGGTCAAGCTACCTGAGTTAGCTTTCCACTGATTTAGTAGACTGAATTTGATTTACAATGCTATCAGAGAATAATCACAGCCAAGACAAAGGATGGGGGCAATGGGACTACTCTCTTTTTGCAGTAGCAAACTGTTAGACACATTTCTAAACATGGTAACCATGTAAAAAGGTGTCAGACCTATCACTGATGTGGCTGAGTTGTACATTTGTATTAAAGACTTCAGAGCCTCCAGCACAGGAGGAGGAAAACAGGCAGCTTGAGACAAGTAGCTACTAAAATGTCCCAATTAGCTTCACCAAAGTTTGATGTGCTCTGACCATGCTAGGATGAAGTTAGTGTATTTTATTCTGTGTTTGGTACCTGCTAGTACCAGGTCAGCAGTGCTGAGGACATACAGGGATTTGGTGGGTGCATTTCTGTGCCCACAGCTGTGGTGTATTGAGTCATTAGAAACACAGATATTGCACTGTGAAGAGAAGCCCTCAAGACAAGGGGATGGGAATAAACTGGGCAAATGAAAGAAGTGTGAGGTAGAAAAGGAATAGCTAGGGCGGGAGGGAGGAGAGTGAACGTTTACAGCCATTTGGCAGCATCTTTTGAAATGTTTTGTTTTTCTTACACTATGAGGACTTCAACTTTCCATACATATTTGATTTGTATTCATTAAGTTATCAATTATTCCATTGAGACTACTTCTTAGCATGTCTTCCTGCCACACTTACTGAATAATGCTAGAACACCACGGTGCAATTCAGGTGCCTCTTAGTGCCAAGCTGCTCAAGTCCTGAGCTGATTAAAGAGATATTCTTCTAACTAACTTACCTTTGGATGTGATACAAAGCAAGAAAAAGATTGTTTGAAGGGATATGTACAAAAAAGCATACATTTTCTTTTTGATCTTTTCTTTCCCCTGACTGCATGCTCTATGGGATACATCACATGGTATAGCTGATGCTATGTGTATCCTTACATAGGTCTAATTGATGATAAATTAATAATATATTTTATCAAAGAGAGCATCTGAAGGTAAGCTCTTAAGTCAAAATGCAGACCTCTAACTGTGGCTTCTGTCTGAAAGCAGAAAACCCTGGCTCTTTCACTATTCACTTCAACACACTTTTCAAATTAGCTGAAAGCAGGGGTCCTAAATGGGATGTAATTTTTTAACAGTATCTTGCTCCACTTGTCACAAACATTGGTGCCTGCTGAATATTCTAGGTGCTGTGGCCAACACCTGGAATAAACATGCCTGCCCAAAGTGATGAAAATTTTGACTACTGCCCTGGGGTATCACATTTTGTCCCAAATGTCTACATTCCTACTTTTAGATTTGAAAAACTCATAAGAAATACCTCTTCCTGCCTACACTGCCAAGTCCAGCAGCAGGCAGTTAAGGAATTTACAGAGCCAGGGATTCTGTTGAAAGATGAATGTGTTTTTCTTGCTAAGCTTGTCTTTAAAGAGTGAAAGAAAAATTTGTTATGACTTTCCGAGCTACTGGTGGTATAGAGGATGAGGAATTATCATCACTGTACCCATGAGAATCAGGAGCTTTGATTCTGATATGGTCTCTGCCTGTAGTTGCAGCATCCCTTCTCTTTCAGGAACATAGAGTCTTGTACCATGCCTTTTAGAGATTGGTGAAGCTCCTGATTATATGCAGAGGAGATTTCATCCACATGGAAGCATTCATACACCAATGAGGCTGTGATACAGCCCTAGTGTGGAAGTTATAGTAGGGGCTCATGTACAACGTGTTACTCCAAACACGGTGGCCACCCTTGTCAGGCAGAGAGAGACAGTAAGTATCTTGTGTATGCTGGTACCATGTGGATAGAGACCTGACACAAGCCTCTAGGCAAGTGGTAATACAAATCACAGTGGACAGCAGCTTCTGAGAAAGAAGGCTCACCTTTTAAGGGACAAGAAGCCTGTAGAAATCAGGAAGTCAAGTCCTGTATTAAATATTTAAAGTTGGGTTTGTTGTGCTTGGGGTTTTTAATTTATTTTATTTTATTTGCCCCTTTCCCTCTAGCTTTTTAATCAAAATGAAATCTAATCCCAGTCAGTTACAGGAGTTCTGCTGACAGATGGTAACTTGTTAAGCCAGGGTTGTGTGACTGCATTCATCACTTGCTCGTGCTCTGTGCCAGAGCCAGTAGCCCTCATCTGGTCTCAAAAGCTTTATTAATGTAACTTGATTCAGCTCAGAAATCACTCCAGACGCTTCTTTACCCCTACTGTGAGACATTATCTTATTTCAGGTTAATTTAATAACTGACTAACTAAATACAAGACACTCCTTAAGCCATTGGTCGAAGGCTGGAAGATAAAGTCTAGAAGTAGTTTTGCTACACCAACACTAAGTAAATCACTACACTTTTCTGTGTATATAAAGTTTGAGTACACTTGAAGAAATGTCAAGTTACAGTGGTTCAAAATCATACTGTCCTCCAATCAAGCCACAGCAACAGGCTGAGTGCATGTTCCTGTAAAGTACAACACAACAGCTTAAATCTCCCTTTGCTAGTTAGCCTACAGATTAACCTGCTTCATTAAAATGTAAGCCACTACCTGTTACCTTGGGGTCAGACTGACCTGTGGTCATTTGGCATATCACAGCCAATGGGGTTAATGAACCACAGGATGTTGGGCATTTGAAGGGACCTCCAGAGATTATCAAGTCCAACTCCCCTGCCAGAGCAGGACCATAGAATCTAGCTCAGGTCACACAGGAACACATCCAGACAGGTCCTGAAAGTCTACAGAGGATACGACTCTTCAACCTCTCTGGGTTCCCTGTTACAGTGCTCTGTGACCCTCACAGTAAAGAAGTTTTTTCCTCATGTTGAGGTGGAACTTCCTGTGCTGTAGTTTATATCCATTGCCCCTTGTCCCATTACAGGGTGCAACTGAGAAGAGTTTGTCCCCTCTCTCTGACACCAGCCCTCAGATATTTTCTAACATTTATTAGACCCCCTCTATGTCTTCTCTTCACCAGACCAAAACGGCCCAGGTCCCTCAGCCTCTCCTCACAGGGCAGTGCTCCAGTCCCTTCAGCATGTTCGTAGCCCTCTGCTGGACTCTTTCCAGTAGATCCCTGCCCCTCCTGAACTGGGGAGCCCAAAACTGAATGCAATATTCCAGGTGAGGTCTCACCAAAGCAGAGTAGAGGGGGAGGAGAACCTCCCTTGATCTGCTGGCCACACTCCTCTTAATGCTCCCCAGGATCCCATTGGCCTTCCTGGCCACAAGGGCACATTGCTGTTGGTTAAACCAGTCACCATTTCAAAGTGGCTCCACATGCTAAAAGCCTTAACCATTTCCATATGTTAACCACTTGTAGGTTAAAAGGCATTTCAATCTGAAAATTTCTCCTAGCTCTAATAAGCTTGATTCTTTTGCAGTCTGCCTAAAAGCAGTGGAATTCACCTTTTGGAACAGACACACAAATGGATGTGTTTAGAGCTACAAAAGTTAGATGTTTTCAATTAAAACAAGTGCTATTTACTTCTATACTTACAGGTAATAGAACACTTTTGACTTTTACGAAGTGCATGTTATTAAAGCACTTTGCTAATGTACAAAGGCACTTTCATAAAACAAGGAAGAAAAGAAGCAGCCCTCTTTCAAACTGTCTCTGGAAAATGAGATGAAAGAAAAGAAAGACTTGTGAGAAAAGAGTTCTTTAACAATAGGAGAGCTGTCTTCAGCTGTTCCCATGTCTGATTTCAGCCATCATCTTTATGCCTAGAAGTACTTTTATAAACATTCGTAACAATTTAAACATATTCTATCACTCAAAACTTTTCACACAAGGACTCTTCACCCTAACCTCTTTGATGAGGCCAGAAAACACTTATATTGCAGTTTCCAAGGTATCCCTAAAATAGTACAATAGAGAAGTAATATGGTATTGTTAGTGTTCTGGAGTAACTATTACTGATTTGTTACTTAATATCATTATTGAAACTATGTAGACCTCTTCTGTATATCTCAGTTTATTCATTTTCAGCAAATATTTCCTGTATTATGCACTGGAATTGCAGTTTTCAGGAATTTAAGCCTTGATTCAGGCAGGCACAAGGATGAGATTCAGTCTTTTCTGAAGCCATTTTCATCTTCTACACTTCTTGTCTTCTCTTGCACTGACAGAGTTCCATCACTCAGAAATTTGCACAGTCAGGTCTACAACTTGTAACTATTTAGTATGATATGCCTTAAAATGTCATTACTAGATTAGGTTTGCGGTGGCCAAGCTGAAGGAAGGAGTGCTGTGTTTTTCTTCAAATATTTTCCTGTTAGGCCAAGAAAGGCTTTTGTATTTTTTTCTCATTTCAAGTAAACCCAAAAGGCTGTTTTATAGAGGGGGGGCGGAATTATTTCCAATAAAATACCTCTCAAATTGTGAGTGTCTCTAAAATGGCAGAGGAAAAATGTATTATTCTTCAGGTCATATAGCAATGTTTCCAGTTATGTGGCATTTCTAATGGAGAAATCATCAGCAGAGATGTTGTTATTTTTCCGCAAAGGCCTTCGTGCAAGATGCTTAAAACCTCTTCCATTTCAGTTTCGGAATATGGCAAAAGAATGGACACCTTACTCACTATTTCTTAAATATATGTATTGCTTCTCATCTCTGAGAATGGAGTTTTAGCCCAGGAATGATGATTACACTGCATTATTTTGCTTCTGCAGTGGTACTTTCAAAAACAAAAATGCCCCATCTCAGTTTTCTATCAAAAAACAGATTCTGATGGCTTCTCCTTCGCATCCTGTCCCATCAAACTTCCTGTCTCTACGTGATTTCTGTTTTTCCATTCTATTGTGTTTTATTGTCTCATAATGATATCTTTTTCATCTCTTCTTGTTGGTGTAAGTCAAACAATTAGAACTAACAGCTAGACCAGCTTAGTGCAGAGCACATAGAAAAGCAGATAGAAAGGAATTTGTCTAGCAGAATGCAAAAGCAAAGCATAGCTTTTGGTAGTTGGGTTTCTGAGGCCAAAGTCAAAAACCACCTTTTGGGGAAAGGATGCATTTTCATGCTTCTGTGTATGTAAGCACGTATTTATTTATTTATTTCTCTCAGAGTAAAATGTCATCTCATAAAAGCATCAGCTGCAACCAGAGATGCTATTACAGGTTCTGTATTATTAGCATCGGTGAGTGCTGGGGGTGAGGAAAAGGTGCAGAAGCAGCAGGGGACTGTTGCCATAAACAGGATTTCACAGAGTCATGGGGCTTTTGGAGACATCTCCAGCTTACATTACTTCTAAAGTTAGCATTATTTCTCCATTCCAAATAATCAGAAATAAAACATCAGGCAGTAAACGCTCCCCCCAGTGACTAACTGTGTTGTTTGGGTCTTTTCTTCCCCCAACTCCCCACCCTACCCTCTCCTCTCCCCTTCCCCCTCACCCCCAACCCCCCCCAACTACTTTGCAGAAAGAAAAGACACTAAAAGTTCCTTCTGTGAGTTGCCAAGGTGCTCCCAGCCCATTGTGCAGAATCATTGTCAGGTTAAATTAGGGAGTACAGACTCCATGAGTGTAAAAAAATCAATACTTGATGGAAGATTGCTCCCCGGAAAATCTGTTTTGATTCCAGGATTAATTCGCGACCAAAGGCTTCTGCAAAATGACATGCCATTAGTCAGAAAATGAACACATTCTACCCTTGAAATTGGATGGAAATATGTCAGGTGATTGACCTATTCATTCTCTTCGCTCTCTGGGCAGAGAGAGTAGGTGTGGTAGCTGTGAATTAGGCCTGCGAACCAGGTCCATTTTCCAAGCAGTAAAAAAAAAAAAATAGTCCGATGTGAATTGCAAGAATTCTCTAGGCCATTGTTGTAAAGCTATTGCAAATGCATTCCGTCAAGGTAAATGCATTTGTCTGGAAGGCCTGACTCTCTTGTGTTTTCTAAATCTCAGAATAAACCTTACTAAAAATCTTAAAATAAAGCAGGGAGTTTGGTTTTTTTTTTTTCTTCTGCTGAAGAAAAAAAAAAAAGGCTTGCAATATTAATGACAATGTAATTTGTTTGCCATATATAAAGTAACAGTCCCCTTCCTCCCCCCTACGCACTTTGCTCACCAGTTTCTTCCACAAAAACTTTGACAAGACAAACCCAGAGCTGAGGCTGTGCTGGCTGCTCTGTGGTCAGGCCTCTCTCAGCAGTCCCCGTGGCAATCACAGCAGCCAGCCATGAGCTGCGCCAAAGGCTGCCTTCAGCTCTGCTCTGCTTTGTGAGGTGCCAAACTCTAGGACAAAAGGGCATTTGAATCTTTGCCTTTTATATATTTTGAGTCTCAGCTATGTCTGCTTAAACTGTTGAAACATGCTGAATATGTGGAACAGAAAGGTCATGACAGGAGGTATTTGTATTTATCTGGTGTGGAATTGCCAAGGTGAAGCTCACTTCTTGGTAGATGGACTTTTCCAGTAGAGAGAGAAGGTGCATTAGAGCTTGTGCCTGGAGAGTGGGGAGGCTCTGGGTCACTCAGTGACCTGACTGGAGTGCACTGAGATGGGAGAGGTTGCTCCCAAATATATTAAGGAATGCAAAGTTGCTATATAGCACTAGCTGTTTCAGACAAAAGTCACCACCAGAGCTTTCTTCTTGTAACCTCTCTGAAGAACTTTGCCAGCTGATACATTATACTAGAATTCAAGAATGGAAGCCACGAACACCACCAGTAGGTATGCTGGCACTGACTGAAAACTCAACAGCAGTCCAAGCCCTCAATCTACTAACCCATGAAATACCAGGGGACTGATTCTCCTAAGAATGTGACCCTCCTTTGCCTGAAATTCCTCTCTAACAATAGATCTAAAGTAACTTCGAAGAACCCTGGACTTGAAATTCTGCAGTTATTATCTTCCATTTTTACTGTGATACAGTATCTGTTTGCTTTCTCCCAAAGATCCCACCATGCAGGTCGACCCTACTAAAAGCTGTACATTTTCTGTCCAGTTCTGGTGATTCTTTCATTCAGAATTTAGAAGTAATGTACTGTGTAAAGAGTAAGTCCTTGAGGGTGATGATCCATGTGTGATTACTCAGATTGTAGAGATAGTGTGTTGGTGGTTTAGTTCTTCCACACGAGGTGAAGCTTTTCAACATAGCCATCAACATTTAGGGAAAGAAACAGCATTTCCTGGCAGTATCACAGGATTGGCTTGTGATGGTGGTAGTGGAATGCTCAACTAATCTTTGTTTCTCTGATGATTTCAAGGACTAAGTGTCTTCCAAGAAAACCATTTAGAATTACAACACTGATATTAGAATCAGCTGGAGACATTTCTCTCTCCAGATTATAGTGATCCTCACTGACAACCCACTGCAGCATTTCTATTATAAATGTGCACCAGACTAATATTGTAACATTCTGAAAAAGTACAGAGGGTCTTACCAAGCATGTTAAACAGAACTAATAGTTCCCTCTACTTGATAGGAGCCCTGAAGATGTAAAACCATCAAAACAACAAAGTAATGTCCCACGTTAATATTAGAGTAGGACAAATTGTTTCCCCTCAGAGTCCATATCCCAACCACACTAGCAGAGTTTTATCTTTAATCCAGAAGTCAGTGCAGTCACCACTACATCTGAAGAAATACTCACTGTGAATATAATTTATCTCTTTTCACCTTTTGCCATCTAAAAGCAGGATGTCAAGTTTTCCTTGACCTGGAAAGATAGGAACCTCATGGAGAGAGAGTCAGCCCATGCTAATACAGGCAGGGCAAACTGTCTTCCAAAGTTCCCTTCCTCTTCCTATTAACTTACAAGATTACCTTAGACTGGATGGCAAAGTGCTAATACTAGATAAAATTCATCCCATTCTTCATGCCCACATCCATGCACCTACAGCAGAACTACAAGAATTACCATCTCTCAGAAGCACTGGGAGGGTCCCCTGATTAAAGCCAGTGTGTTGCTTTCAGTGGCAAAACTTTCAGTGATTTCAGTGGACTCTGAAATGATGCATGATGTGTTTGGAGCCCAGCAGATGTTATGCAGGTTAAAAATGCCTTGGAGGAATTTGGTTTTGACAGAAAGAGAAGCAACAGGCTTAACCTGCAGTAAAACAGATTAGAGAAGTGAAGAGAAAAAACCTTTCTAAGGAGGGGCAAGGCAGGTGGATAGCTGTGCTTCAGAGCCTACCCAAGCAATCAGGAATTATTTAAATGCATATGGTTATGTTTCCAAACAAGAACTTAATTTTTACAATGCTGTAGCAATTTTGATTCTCTCTCTCTGTCTTTCTCTCTCATTTTTTAGGAGGTTGTCTAGAAGTTCTGGAGAAAAGGAGGCTGAGGGAACACTCTCTGGCTCTCCATAGCTACCTGAAAGGAGGCTGTAGTGAAGGTGGAGTCAGCCTCTTCTCCCTAGTAACAAGTGTTAAGACGAGAGAAAACAGCATGAAGTTGCAGCAAGGGAGGTTTAGGTTGGACATGAGAAGAAAATTTATTGCTGAAAGGATTCACAAAGACTGAAGCAGGTGAGGTGGTTGAATCCCAGTCCCTGGAGGTGTTTAAAAGGTGCAGAGATGTGATGCTGAGGGACATGGCTTAACACCAGACTTAGCAGAGTTAGATAATGGTTGGACTTGATGATCTTAAAGATTTTTTCCAACTGAAACAGTCTTATGATTGTATTAAATTTATTATTGGAGAATATTTGCAGGCATAGAAGGACTATGAGAGATTTACAAGTTTCAGTGGCACAAGCTGTCAGATGTTACGATGGCCAAATAACTTTTGGGCTACAACTGCATTGCAAATGCACATTTCCAGACATCTGCCTATCAATGACTTTATGTTGCAGGCTCTCACTCTTCCTTCTTTCCTTCTAAAGTAATTTCTTCTTCCTCACTCATTTCTATCTCTGTGTTCTCTCACATAGACTGCCTGAGCTTCACTCACATTTTGTATTTTGGATCCTTTGGACATCTAATTTCAGCTCTAAGGACCACTGCAATAGGTTGATAAACAGCTAATCTTCATAAGCTATTATTTGAACAAAAGGGTGCAGGAATGAGGGGCTTAGCCTAAATATTTTCAAGTTCTATTGAAATATTTCTCAGTGCAATAACACTAACTTGATACAATGAGCTAAGAATGTGGTGAGGGGTTTTTTCTCTCTTATGAGAAGGCTACTATGACTAGGTTGTATATGAAAAAAAAATGAGACAAAATAAAAGAGTGGCGTAAGCAGTTCTTTGTGTGCATCTTCCATGGTGATGTCAGTAGAGCAGCTCCTCCTGTTTTCAAAAACTGCTAGCCAAGCTTTGCTCTTAGTGGTGCTAGAACTTGAGATAAGTTGGCAATTTATTCTAATAGAGCTTCTCCTCCAAAGAAAAAGCATTTGCCCCTAAAGGCATGCTAAAATGCATCCAAATGATGAGTCTAAAATAGCCATGCTTGATAATTAATACAGCAAATTCTGTAAATAAAGTTCTTGACCATGCATATCTTCTAGATCTACAACACTGAAGTATGTACTCTAAAGAACTCTGCAGTAACTCATTTGCCTGTACATATTGGTAATAATTTCACTACCAATTACCTCATTCCATCATTCCTATGCATGGCCACAGCTATATAATCACAAATGCATTCATCAACCCAAATTTTGTGATGTACAAATGCAACGAAACACACCAGTGCTTCCACTGTGAACACCTTTGCTTTCTTTTCTCATCCTGATCTCTCATGTCTTCCGTAACACAGGAGTAACCTCCCCCTAGGACAATTCCTGTCCATACTAAAGACATGGTAACCACCTGCATGCTATCCAAATGCATCTCCAGCAGGAACTGTGAACAGCCCTTCTCTCTTCCTCTCCCCATAACTCTTGATGATTGTAGTAGTACAGTAGTAGTACAGTGCTGTAGTATAGCACTGTCCTGTGCCTGATCATGATCTTCTGAGTTCTCTGGACATCTACACTTGAATATGTGACACTGACAATGATCTGCTGCACAACTGAGATTTAGGGGGAGAAAAAAAAAATAATTAACCTTTCCTGATGAATGTGCCGATACAAAGGAGATAAAGTTGGAGAAAGCTGACCTTAAGTCTAGGTATCATTTTATTAAAATGCCATTAAAGATGCAGACATTTCTTTCAAAAGACTGAAAATAGTCCTTGAAGCCAATGATTAGCAGAAAAGCAAAAATCCTGTAAAGCCAGAAAATTGACTGTATGGCACAATCAAGTTTCTTTGTGAAGTTCTAAATGCTTTCTTAGAAAAACCCCTGTAAATGAGTGACTCTACAAGAAAATCTAAAGGAAAGTGAACTCTTGGCATAGCTTCCAATCACAGTTTGCACATACAGTTCATAACGGTTAATGACATTTTTCTTCTCTTCAATTTCACATAAGAAGATAAAAAGGAAAGCTGCAAGAATTTGTCTATAGCATGATGACTGTGGTCAATATCTCGCTATTTGCTCTGTCAATGCCATCAAAATATTGTTTAATAATTTAGAAGCAACCATGTAATTTTCTTCCCCAGTAGTAGCAAATTAGGCACTTACTAAATAATTGACAAAAATACTTAATTCTAGGGATGCCTTGAGGAACATACTATTAGCTGACAGTTTTTAAAACTTTTCCTTGCATTAGTGTTGATGTTTTTAAAGGATCATCATGCCAATTCTTACCAGTGTAGGAAAATGCACAGCTTGATACTTCAACCCTCTCATTTTCAAGAACTAACCACCTTCTCTCACAAAACCAGAGAGGGAATCATGCAAAGGAGTCATGAAAAATTAGATATATGTGGGGAAGAATTCACACAGGCAGAGGAATGCACTTTCAGACTCCATATCATAATATATTAAGTTTACCTGCCTATTTCTATGACGACACTGCACAAATTAGGATTTCAGGAGAAATGCCATAAATTTAAAAGAACCACAAATCCAGTTTTATAAGCAGCTTGAAAAAGACAAGTTTTAAATAATGCAGCACACCATACTCTTAAAAATCTTTACAGGAAAAGCACGCCCACAGTTGCCTTCTTCAGACAAAGAAGCTGAAATACTGATATCAAAAATGCACTAGGAACATCTGTGACCTGGAAATGTAAGTTCCACGTTCCCAAAAAACCAATCCTTCCTTGATGAAGCAATGTCTGATGATAAAGTGGCAGTTGTACATGTGGGATTCTTCTTGCAGGAATGAAAAATATAATGTTTAGCTGCACCCAGTTTGTCCCACCCATGTTACTGAGGGATAACCACCTCTGTTTTCTGAGGGTTATTTTGGGTGACTCTGCATTCCCAGCAAGAAGAGCCAGGGGAATTGTATGGCACTGTTTGCTTGCACCAAAGGTGTCTCCAGGCACTTCAATGACAAGTTGTGTAAATGAACAAGGTAGAGCTGCTCAGCAGTAGAAAGCTCAGCAGTTATGTTACAAGAATGTTTGATATTTCACCCTCACTTATTTTTGCATAAACCTTAGGAAATAGAACTGGAGTAGGTCCTATGGGCACTTTAACTAAGCTCTCTATGGTTTAATTGATTATTTCCAATAAGTCTACTTTTTTCTTTTTTTTCCTTCTCCAGGGAAACAGGTGTTGCTGAAGTATTTATTATAAGGGCTCCAAGACCTGCCAAGGTGTGTAGCTCTGGTGCCAGCAGGATCTGCAGCCAGAGCACTCCAGCACAGTGCACAGGTGGGGTTTCCACAACAGAGGAACCTCAGGGAGAGCTGAGAGGGTGGCCAGCAGCCTGCAGCTCATGTGATGACAGGAGCAACAGCATCCAAGCCTTCACACACACATAAAAGAAGCCCTTAGGGAGTGCCAAGACCAAGAGTAGTGTGAGCAGGGCGTGACATGGCAGTTCACATGGGAGTGCATGAAGAGTGGGGGCTGAAGCTCTGTCAGCTCAACAACAGAGCAATGGTCCCCACCTGGCAGAGAGCTATGGCCCTAAGCTCTGCACCCACCACAACAGACACAGCTGCCCAGACAGGTGCCAGGCTGCAGAATGGGCCCTGCCCGTGCCCTGCACACTTCAGCAGCAGTGAGCCACAGCTGTGGGAAGTGCACCCAAGCAGAAGAACTTTTCTACTCATTGACAGAGCTCTAGGAAGAGGTGAGTAGGTTGAGAACTATCAGAGTGTGTGTGAGAGAGGGATACACTGCTGGAATCACACCCTATCTTCCCTGACACAGGCCCAACAGCCAGGCAGGATGCATGATATGAGAGATTCCCTACCCCTTCTCCACTTGACTAAACACAGTGACCCAAGGGCCAGGAAGCAATGACAAAATGTTCCAGCCTGATGTAGCAGACATGTCACCCCTGTGCCCACCCCACCTTCTCAGGTGCCCTTGCACACTAGGTACAAGGCTCTGCACGTAGAATTGAGCAATAACAAGGATGATAGTTCCTCTAGGACAGAAGTGCCACTGAGGTTGAGTCAGCCTACACCCTGTGTTAAAACCTCATCTGTAAAGAAAAAAAATCTGGCATTGTCATAGATGACTCCCTTCTGAAGGGACCAGAAATCCCAACATGGAAACTGCAGCCACTTCTTAGGGAAGTCTGCTGCTTCCCTGGGGCTCAGGTTAAAGATGTGGTGAGGAAACTTCCGACCTTGATAAGGCCCTCAGGTTACTACCTGTTATTGATTTTTAAAGTAGGCAGTGATGAAGTTACAAAAAGAAGTCCAAGGACAACCAAGAGACTGGTTAAAGGATCAGGAGCACAAGTAGTGTAGTGTTATCCTCTGTCCCCTCCAGGGAATGATGGAGAAGAAACAGGAAAAGCTAGCTGATCAATAGGTGGCTCTGAGCCTGGTTTCACCACCAGAATTTCTGGCTTTTTGATTATGAGTCAGTCTACATAACAGCAGACCTGCTGATGACAGGTGGAGTACACCTGTCTCAAAGAGGGAAAAGCATCTTTGCACAGGAGTTAGCAGTGTCAGTCTCTTCTCCCAAGTAACAAGTCATAGGACAAGAGGACACAGCTTTAAGTTGCACCAGAGGAGGTTTAGATCAGATATTATGAAAAAAATCTTTACTAAAAGGGTAGCCTGGAACAGGCTGGCCAGGGAAGCAGTTGAGTCACTATCTCTGGAGGTATTTAAAAGACATGTAGATGTACTGCTGAGGGACATGGTTTAGTGGTGGACTTGGTAGCGCTGGTATAATGGATCTGATGATCTTAAGGGCCTTTTCCAACCTAAATGATTCTATAATTCTGTAACTGAACTATTCACCTGGAGATTATTCATGTTCATTCTCACCATCCCATATCTTCTGTTTCACTTTGGTTTGTACAAGCAGAATAGATTTTTTTTTTCCTGGTCAATGTATCTGTTTTACCAGTAGCTGGTCAGTATGACAGGTTAATGTTACAGCTGAAGACTTCAAATCCTTAGCTTCAAGCTCAAACACTGCAAGATTCTTTAGACAACTTTCTCCCTAAAATTTGGCACCAAAGTGCCTTTGAGGATCTTGGTTGTGTACAATAATTATTTGTCCTAGTGATTATTTCTAAGTAACCTCTGAAAACAGCTGCAGTGACATTACCAGGGAATTCAGAGAATTAATACTTGCTCAAAGGGTGGGAGGAAAAGGAATAGAGCAAGAACTCATTTCCTTCCTGCTCTCAGTTTGACCAAATTTTTTTTTCCAGTGTAATGCAGTTGATTTTAATTTCACAGTAATGAAATTACTTTTCCTTACCACATCACAAAGCTCAGAGTCCTGCCCTACATACTGTATAAAACCTATGTAATCTTTGAAGCTCTGCTGTTGAAAGCTCAGATATTTGTATTTCTTCTGGACATGGCTTTAGCTGTCCTGGCCAGTGCCACCAAAGTGAATGAGTGTGTTAGCTATTTCTTTGCTTTTTAAAAAGAAAGAAATTCCCTATGCTTAAAAAAACCCTCAGTATCTAAGTGGTACAAATTACAAGCCTTGCCATTCACACCTTACTGAGGTAATGAAGTGGAAAGAGGTAAGTTGCCATCTGCTGCTGTTTGGCTGTAGACAGTTTTCTGCAAGACTAAGTTAACTGGTCAGCAGCACATCTGTTTTTCCTGTGATCTGTGATGCCTGTAATTGCCCACTGCAAAAAAATATAAAAGCATTATTTTAAGATGAAAATTGAGAATTTGCAGCAGATTGTTGGAGGCAGCAAAAGCCAGCAGGGCACCTCTGAGATGGCAGTTTCCAGAGCTTTGTTACATTCCTCCTCTGGCTGGTACCTTGGAGGAACTGAGTGACTGTGTTTCATTGTGATCTCTGCCTTGTAAGCTGGAGAAAGAAAACTTGTAGTGATCCTGCAGGTTCACAGGGACAGAGCACAGTCAATATTTCTTACGGTTGTGGTTTTCAAATAGGCTAATTAAATTGCTAACATTTGTCACAGGAGAGTTGAGCATTAGCAGATTGTTAATAGCAATTCATTATCATAAAACACTTTTAGAATGTAGTCAGAAGTATTACTAAGGTCTAGGAATCTAAGCAGAGTCAGAACTCATTTTTCATCCATGTTTTAATGCTTTTTTAAAGAAAGGGCTGCACTCAAAGATAAGAAATGAGGTTTCTTTTTCAAGACAAAACATATTTTGCAGAATCTCTGGCAGTGGCCTGATTTGAGCAGCTAAAGCCAAATCCAAGAGACAAATCATCCACATTAACAACACAACTTTGCCTCTGTCATCTACGTATTCCATGTGTCCACCTTTCAGAAGACAAAAGCTGGACAAAAGCTGAGAACAAATTACTCCAGTATGACTGTGTTCTCAAAGAAACCATATGATAAAATACTTGGTCTTAGTCACTGCAAAAAGTATCTGCTATATTATACAGCTGTCTGTGAGTAGCCTACCTCTTTCAGACAAAGATATAGGCAATATTTGTCTTATTCACTACAACAACTGAAAACCAAGGAAGTTTAAAACCACAAAGAGCTATAACCATTGCCTTAGATCTGCTGCTGGCAGGAAAGAAACTTGGGTAGCATATAGATTTGAGTTTTATGTCTATGCATGAAAGTTGCTAAGGGAAGTTAAACTGCAGAGATTAAGCCACAGTCATTTTTATCTCTGCATTAGAGTAGTTTTCACAGGTTAGGTGTAAATTTCATCTCTCATAACCGGTGGAAATCACAAGTGACAGACCATTCTCAGTCTGGGAAGCAGTGGATCTGCAAGGAGGCCTTGCTCAGAACACTTAGCTGAATAAGGAGGTAAAGCATGTGCTAAATAACAATTGTCTCTGTCAAATAAATCATTGAAGAAACTAGTGAAACCTTCTAAAAGGCTTTAAATAAAAATGCCAGTGAAGAGACAATTTTTTGTAAATAGGTTTCTTTTGGTGCTTTAGAACGAGAGCATAACTTTGAAAGGAGGTCATCTGGTTCATCCACCCTGCACACCCTCAAAGCAGGGACAGCTTCAAACTTTAAGAAGCTGGTTGGTGACATTTTTGAAAGTACATACATTTGGGGGAATGATTTTTGTCTGTAATCTATTATTAGACTGTATTGTACTTTTTTGTCTCCATCCTCCTGACTTTAGCAGTAAAAAAAAAAATGAAGTTGAAAAGGAAAATCTAAATCTATTCTCATTATAATAACTGTGAAATGCTACTTTTATGACTCTAGCACATATTTTCCATATCATAACCATGTCTAGTTTAGTTCAGTTATATTTTCTCTGACTTTCTCTATCCCTGGATTTCCTGGATAACTGAGCTAATGGAGGTTTCAGCTGTTACAATGCATAGGCTGCGGGATCCAATTATATTGTCTATATTGTCACTCCTACCACATTCATTCTCTCACCCTTCAAAATGAAAATAAACAAGTTAGAAAAATTAAGTCTCTAACCTTTTGGGAATATAAACATTGCAGTCTGTTATTTGCAGTGAAGTTATTTCAGAACAGAAGGCTGGAAGATATCAGAAGTTCTTCTTGTGAATGGATCCAGGAAGAGATTAAACCAGTGACAGAGCCTTCAGGAACATTTATAACAGGTAAGAGAGAAATGTAGCAGACAGTGAGGTAGACCTTACAAACAGGGTGGAAATAGCTAGAGGAAAATTGAGATAGGCCAGAAAGGAAACAGACCACAAGAGAAGAGAGACCAGCCAGAACATTAAAGAGGTAAGAACAGACAAGAAGTTCTGGATTTGCCCAGGAGGAAGGCTTGGGTGACTGTTAGCAATAGCAAACTATGAAGAGCTGGGTGCACAGACCAGATGGAAAGCAGGAAAAGTATCAAGGAGCTGGGTAACTGGCTAAAGAGGAAGGGTTGTCTGAATAAGGCTCACAAAAGCATTGTATGTAATTAGGATAGTAAGAACATTCATTTGTGAGAGAGCTGCTAGCCCAGAGTTGCTAATTGCCATACTCCCTAGCTTTAGCTTGCAGGGTTCAGTGAAAGTACAGCTAGTAGGACAGGAATTGAATAAGAAACACTAGTTAAGGCAGATGCTAAAGAACATGGGACAGAAAACTTCCGAGGATCATTTAAAGCATATACATAGAACATACCCTGTAGCATACATTTTGTAAATGAGCTTGCATGAACACCACAGCTGAATTTGTGTTCAGCCATGAAAAGGAGAAACAGCACACCTGATTTCCAAGGAGACACTGGTAGCATTAGAAGCCATACAGAGCACATCATCTCGTTACGATATAAATCTTTGCCCCCCACCCACTGATGCTTCTTGTTCCAGTAATCATTCGTAGTGAAATTCCAGGGAGAACAACTAATAGAGTCTCAGCAGTACATCAGCATTATAACAGGAGGGGACTGTGATAACCAGAGGAGAATTTAAACAACTCAGGATTAAGTGATGCCCTAGCTGTTCTAGTCCACACAAAGACCTTAGTGGACAGTGAGACAATGCTGGTTTCAAAATCACCCACTGCCCACAGAATCTTTGCAGTCCTCTTGTAGAATAATGCACTGTTGAGTCATGAAAATAAAAGGAAAATTACTGGTACTGTCCCAATTAGAGGGTCTCACTGTCAGATTTGCTATCCAGTGAGATCCAGTACAACAAGAATATCAAAAGACCTCAATGGTATTATCAGACCATGGATCTGGGCAGATTAAGCAGTAATAAGCAACACGCCGCATAGCATCTGGTAGGGTTCTGCCTATGCTTTGGAATATTGGAAGGTGGCAACTGTTCAATTAATACTTGCTCCTTGCAGAATCTGTTGCTGGATAAAGTTAAGGGGCCTTTTGTATAGATGTAACATGTAGGGTTAGAAGGGTCTATGCTTGCTCTTCTCAATTGTCTGGTTAACGTTGGACTGAAGCATGTACATAAAGGTGCCACGGCTTTCCTAATGCTCCATCCAATCCTTCTGTCAGGCTGCCAGGTAAAATGGGATTTGAAAGTATGCTCATTTAAACCCTTTCAAAAAAATATTTACTATTATTAGTGAACTCTTCAAGACTTCCTGCCATTTCCACAGCTGAACATTGTAGTTCCTTGAGCAATACTGACTGTCCTCAGCAGAGATTTGGACCCAAAGACACTCAGAAGCTCGTTAGATTATGATTCTTCTACATGACAGAAGATACAAACTTTACAGCACTCCTAATGGAGTATAGAGCACATGCTGGTGTGCTTCTTAGACAGCAGAGACACTCACATAATAGTTTCATTTTATAAGTAGTACTTGCGATGATTGTGTGCCCTGGTCATAATTAGAACAGATGCTGTACTTTCTCAGAATTTTTCTGGTTTTGTTCTGGAATTTTAAGCCAGAAGAGCAGAAGAACCAATTTTTAAGCCAGAAGAGGAATGTGCTCCTCTAAGTTTGGCACCTCAACTGAGAAAGGAATTACTCTATTGTTTGAGATAAGATTCACAGGTAAGGCATTAATAACAATGCTTTTTATGTGGAATTAAAACAATACTACCAACATTTTTTCCAGGTCATCCTCCTCCCAGCTGATTAAAGGAAATTACTATGTGGTAAAAGGAAGCCAGCATGAAAGCAGACTATTTGGCAGCTCAGGACTCAACTATGTGTTTATGGTTTAGTAAGGACATTGACAAAACCCATCCTGGAGCTGATCCCTAGTCATTTTTCCACCCTTTCTCCTCTACTGTTACTGGTCATAAAGTTACATGATAGCAATACATATCTTAAATCTGCTTTAGTTGGCCTACAACATGCTGACAACTGAAAGCTTGTCTCTGATTAGCAGACTGGGTTGGGAGTGAGTGCACTTACATGGCTGCTCCGTCCCGAAAGCCCTAATCTCATCTTGCAGGATTTTGAGCTGCTGCTGACTAAATTTTTCCAGTGTCTTATTAGGGCTCNTCGAAGCTGTCTCTTCTCCAGGCTATATCTTTTAGATTAGAGAAAATTCTCCCTCCACAATTCAGCATTTCAAGGAATGGTTGTACATTCTTACTTATCTGCTAGACCTGTTAGCCACACTTTCAGCATTATTGTCATCTACATGTATGTCTCTCCCAGGTATGTTACTACCATCATACAGGATTTGCACTTTCTTTAGTGTAGTTCTGGTTTCTTCCACTCCACAGCTGCACTGCGCCTCCAGCCACACTCAGTTAGTATTTTCTCCCAGATCAAAATGTCATCCCATTAAACCTTCATGCCTTCCATCCCATCAAAATATTGATGAATTTCCTCATAAAACACCCAGGGAGATGAATCCATGCCAGTTCCACTTGCTGTTTTTGCCGGACTGAAACTTTTGAGCTCTGCATGACTTTCTGCCTCAGGTGGCTCATCGTGGTTTGGATTTTCTTATGTCTTCAAGTTCAGAGCACTGACCATCCTCCATAGTATTACTGTGGAATAGTCGATTTTCTTTGCTCAAAATGTTTCATGAGGGGTTAATTCTGGTTGGTTATTTTCTGTAGTAGCACCCAGAAGTTTTTGATTCTGCTCACAGACTCACCTCCTGCTGGAAACATATCTGGCCCTTAAAAATTGTTCTTCAGCCACAATTCTGTCACAGAAGACTCCAGCTTCACTTCAGTTTGGATTTTTCACTGTTTGCAGTTGTGTGGTGTCATATTTTTCAAATTTCCTTATAACAGCACTACTTTCCCTTTGAGTTACATGGAAATTATTAAGCACATAAAGCACTTTGGAGACAGTTATTCTAGAATTAGGGCAACTTTCTAACTGATTTCCTCTGTTGCTGGTATCCTAAGACAGCTGCTGGCAAGCACAGCATGACACACTATTCCAAACTTCCTGTGAGTTTTCCAAATCTCCACAGAGTTTTGGCTCCAATGGAGATTTTAGTCACTCCATTCTTTCACTCCAACTATTTTCTTGTTCCATTTTACAAAGACCAGGAGGTGATCAGCAGTCATTCAGAGATTACCATTCCCACTGGTATTCTGCTTTATGTGATTGTTTTTGCCAGCTGCTTTGTGCGCAGTCAGAGGAAGCAAAGCAGCAAGGACTTCTGCCATATGCCAAGGAGGAAGGCACAACTGCTGGCACAAAGGAAGAGGTGACAAAAGTCACTAGGAGCTCTGAAAGGAAGCAAGTAGGGAATGGCAGCTCCTGGTGGGTGATGGAGAATGTAGGTGATCAGCCTTTTGCCTCTTCCACATGCCTTCAAATCAGTCAAGCATGAAGCCTTGGTGCCTGCCGTTTCACTCATTTCCTAGCTGAAGAACATCTGCTTTGCAGCTCATGCTCCTCTCAATCACAAGAGAGTCAGGTATTCAGCTGCCTCCATCAGGACATAGGGCTCTGATAGCCCTGAACAGCAGCACCTGAAGGCTCCCCCCTTCTCTGTGCAAGCTGGCCCAGGAGCTTAGCACAACACACTGGCTTCTCAGCTGGACTGAGTTACAGGAGTGCCTGTCTTCACTTTAACTCAGGCCTTTCTTCCTGGATAGAGCTGAGATGTGTGTGGTAAGTAGATGGTCTCCAGCCCTGTCTCCTGGATGGACCTGGGACTTACAATGCAGCTTTATTTCCAGCCCTGCCCCTGGCTAGACCTACCACATCAGAGGCTATTGAGGTACCCTTTCCCAAATCTCCGTCTCTGCTGACCTAGCTTGGGCCCTATGGGATGGTATCCTACCAGTGAGGGGCTGGCTTGCTCTGGGGTTACCTCTGGTTCCTGCTTGGCCTCTGTTATGATGTGGTCCTGCTTATGCTTCTGCCTGACAGCTACAACCTCTTCTCTTCCTGCAGAGATGAGCAACCTTATACCATGGCAGCTTCTGGTAAAAGGCAAATATAAGCCACACAGGTAAGTCAATGCAAGGAGTTTTGTCTGTTATGTGACCTTTGTTTACTCTGACCTGTGCAAGGGCCACAAAACACAAATTTTCATCTGCGCTTTTTAAACTGAAAGTTTTATACTTGCTACATGATGACCTGGAGTCAGAATGGCTGGTCTGTACTTTCCCACTCTTGTATCAGAGGGGAATATGGCTTAAGCATGTTCAGCTCAAGCTTTTCAGAGCTGAGATATAACAAGATTAAAACTACCAGAGGGTACAGCTGAGGGAATTGGAAAGACAGGAGAAGTTGTGTGACAACTTTCTCAAACACAAAACTTAAGTCTGAAGTCTCTAGGGATGACTGTCAAACCTCACTCTGTAAGCACAGAAAGGAAGGGAAGAAAGCAAGCTGCTCACCTTAATGCATCAATGTCTGGGGAAACCGTATAACAACTGAGAACAGTCGAGAGGAAAGACACATCATATGCAACAGGTTCTTCTAAATGTAGTTGGGAATCGTTTTGCAGTATACAGACTTCACATACAATGGAGTCCTAAATGAGGCTCCTGCTGGGATGGGTGTTTGCCCAGCAGGGAGAAGTCACAAGCAATTAAACAGCCATGTGAGAAAGGGAGGAAATTGTATTTCTAATTTCAAATATTACATCTGAAGATTCAGGTGCAGAGCCACCAAAAATAACACTACACTTAGTAGCAGCAGAATCCTGCATTTAAACACAGTTTTCTGCTAACAGGGGTCTAGAAGCACATTTCCTCTGACGTGTAAAGGTAGTCAGGCAGAGTAACTGCAGTAGCAGCTTAGAAACTTTACATGAAGTTTACTCTGAAGCCATGTGAAACACTTCAATGAATGCCAGAGGCATTCATAAAGATTTTCCAGTTTGTGTCTAATGTAGGAATGTATTTGATTACCTATAATATTGTTGTGTCAATATAGGACATGGGAATTCTCATATGAAGATAAAACCTGTTAGTTTTCCTCTAAAGCATTTGTTTGTGCAGCCTTTCATTATAAAGAGCCAATTTTTTGAGGAAAGAGTGGTATTGGTAGTTTTGCAAGATTTCCCTGTGTGTTCTCAAGCTGAAAAGCATGTAAAAGCCAAACTTTACTGTTTCCTCTCTAAATTCATTCCATCTGGAAGAAATTTTTAATTCTGAGCTTCTAAAGTAGACATTTACATTTCTTTGAGTGATTTTGTTTAAAGACAGAATTACAAATAGTCCTGTTAAGCAAATCCAGTGAAAATGTTACTGTATCTCTGTGTTCAAAAACTCAAAAGAAAACAGCCAAACCCCTTCCCCCGGGAAAAAAAAATAAAAACTCACACGGTGAAATTACTTCTCCTGAAGTTTACAGATATTAAAATACCTGTCATATATCAGCATTGGGTTTGTGGTTTATGGTTCTGCCCCTACAAGGAAATAAATGGGAGATAAAGTAGAGTCGTCATCCCTGGAGGTGTTCAAGAAAAGAGGATGAGGCACTTAATGCCATGGTCTAGTTGACTGGATAGGGCTGGGTGATAGGTTGGACTGGATAATCTTGGAGGTCTCTTCCAACCTGGTTGATTCTACGAACTGTTGCCCTAATTGAATGCATGAATATTTCAGAGTTATTAAACCCCAATTTTCATGCTTTCCCTTGTCACCTCCTATATCATGTTTGTTATAGGAGCTGTTGAGTACTAATTAAACAGGCAAACTAAATTCACATACACACACATCCCATCTTTGTAAAGGTTCTCATCCTAATGCTTTGGATGTGGATGCAACAATTTTGGTATGTGAAAGTATTTTTATGCACAGCTAAATGGCATTAGCTCTTTTATAGCAGTTACTGAAATCTACTTTTTTTTTTCTCTCTTGCTGAGGCTTTTCCACATTGTAGTCCACAGAAACAATTCAAAAAGGCACAAGGCTTTTAAAATGTAAAGGCTGAGTGCTAGCTTCGTTTTACAGGAACTTAGTGAGGAGCTTGACATAGGTTCTCTTAAGGAGCTAGTTAAAATGACTTTTAATGGGTGGCACAATCAGAAATCAAACTTTTTACTTGTTTTTTGAAACTGAGTAAAGTGTAAAACTTCATTTTGTATTACACCGGGGATCAGGTGCCTGAAGAGACCACAAATAAATGCTGTGCTAATAGTAGTGAAACTGAATTTTTTTTTTTATAATGGATTTGTTATTCTCCTATCTACTGTGGATATAAAGAGAAAGCCTAACCTAACACTTAGAGCGGGGTATGTGGAAATCAAAATTCCCATTTATTTTCCTCCAGACTTCAAGGCAAGAATCTTCTACTTGTCCACTTTTTTAACATTCCATTTCCTAAGTAGAGTTCAGTGATTACTTCTGTTTGGTTGGGTTTTTTTCAGGCAAAAATTCACCTTGACACTGAGGCTCCTGCCAGCCCTAGAATATCTCCTAGATGAAGTTTTAACAGACACCCAAAAGCAGGGAACAAAAAGGCCTTTCTCTGAAATGGGCTGGCTCAATGTGTTTTCAAGATATTAAGTAGCCACATAAATTACTAATACGGAACAACTGAATATGCCCTTTTGTTTGACTGCAATGGTCTTAGCTACGGTATGTGCATAATCCCTAGAGATGGACCTCAGGTAAGAGGAAAAGCTCAGCATGTCTCACTCACTAAGGGTTGTAGAGAGCTGAAGTCGAAGCTTGCTCAGTCCCAAGTCATATAGCACCATCTGCTGTACACTGCTGTGGTTGCCGTTCATTTTCAAATACACCTGTACAGGAACTAGTTAAAAATATGTAAATGGAAAAATAAATCCGGGAGAGAAGGGCAAAAGTCTATACCCAAAACTTGAAAGAACAGAAACCTGCATTACTGAGAGGCTGGAGTGCAAAACATATTACACGTATGATAACCCAAGGTTTTGCTCCCTTAGGCCAGCTGTCCAGCCACAGTTTTGGGAAGGCTAAAGCACTGCGTAACTGAAATTCTTCTCCCTTGAGCTGCTGAGACTGCAGCACCTGCTCAGCTCTCCGCCTCCTCCATCACGGTATTGCAAGGTAAATTCGGTCTGGGATCTTTGTGCCCATAATGAAGTAGTATTCAGTGTGACAAATGCTAGCCTAGGTAAAAGCCTCAGGGTGGGCTCCACTTGCTGTGTCTGACTGTCCTCATTACTGAGACAAAAATCTTTAGTTTACTTTCTCTTTCTTCCTCTGTAAATTGTAAATGAGGCAATACCCAATGAATGTTGCACTGGGCTAGGACTCAGAAGATCTACAGTTCCTAGCTCTGTCATTCACCAGCCGATTAATTTTGGGCACCGTCTGGTTCCCCTGTTTCCCTACCTGTAAGTTATGACCAGCGGTTTCTAATTTGCAAAGAGTACTGCAGCTACATATTGGTCCTTTGCTAACTCTCTGCAAGATAAGAGCCAGAAAGACTGAAATGCCCAGGTAGCTAGGTTTGGGAGAAATCTACCTCATTTGATAGAAGAATCTACACAGCTGAACCCATTTCAGCTTTGGCACTACTGAGAACCTTCCCTACACCCACAGTGCATGAAAGGCCTCAGACTCTGACATATTTAGTGGCAGTCAAGAACAATAAACCCATAAGGCAGCTGAGGAAGGTCTGACCTAAAGAGCACAGCTGCATGTTACTATAAAAATTCTGTGAAAAATGTTACATGAATGGTTCTTAAAAGACAATGAATTGATGTGTGTACTGCAGTGTGTTTTGTGTTTTTAAAAGAGAAATGCAGGATAGACCCTAGACAAAAAGCATTCTTTTTCTGTTTGCAAATGCTTTCTTAGCCCCATGTTACATGGTTTACTTTATTAGCTTCAATTTCTTCGTGGCCTACTGTCAATGAAATCTCCTTATTAGTACTCCCATCAGTGTTTTGTATAAATTGAGAGTCATTGCATTTTCTGCTACTGCTATGCTACTAACTAGTGATTAAAGTACAAGATTAGATGTTCTTGCTGGATCCTACAAGTCAGGATGGAAAAACCTTAATGTTTTCAATCTGTAGGTGCTACCTGATGTCACTACCACATAGTTAACGCCCTTGAACACTAAATATTTCATACGGAATCAAAGCAATGTGATCCATTCCCTCATGATATTAGCAGATTCACAATCACCTTGCAGTAGAAGCTGCTGGGAGGATTTTTATGTCAGAAAGAAACTGTGAGGTGACTGTAAATATACACTGCAAACTTTCATGCTATGACCAGGATGGTCAAGCAAACAGTGACAAGAGTAATATGCTGCATTACTGATTGGAGGAGCTCGGACCAAGACGCAGTTGACCTAAGCAACTAGATGTCAGGCCTCTGTGATGCATTAGTAGAGACCAGTGATGGAATAAAGCATTTTGGTTATCTTGGCACTCTTCTGTATTACTGAAGTAGTGTTTTGCTTTCCCAAATACTGAAGAAATCAAGCAAGACTACTTCTTTAGTCATGCCTTCTTTAGTAAAAAGGGATCCACTTAAGTTTCCTTGCATTGATTTTTCTTAGGGCCATCTTACCAGATCCCTATTGCTGCATAGCTGAATTTTTATTGACCCTTTAAATTGCTACCTTAATACTGCAGTTACAACTATCCAAATGCAATCACATAAAGCTTTTCTTGAGTTCAGGTCTTGCACACTATTGTCATTACTTCAAGAATTTTGAGGGGGAGGGAGAAGGAAAGCTTTTAATTTTTTCCCTTTGATTATCTTATGGTACTATACTGGGGTTCAGTTCAAAACCTATTATTGTGGCTGTTCTGCTGCCAAAAGTGACTAGCTTCTTGAGTGATGTGGATTCAGATCACTCTCTGCTGCACAGCTGATGGGCCAGGCATAGCCCCCTGGGGACAGTGCCCTGGGCAGTGTGAAAGCACAGAGTCAGAGGTCCCTCTAGGCAATACAGATGATCTCTAGGTAGTGTGGCATGGTAGAACCGCCATTTTGGTGATCTGCAACTGGAGGGCAGCCATTGTCTCTATATTAATTCGAGTCTACTTAAGCAAGATTTAACCTGAACCATAAAAGCACAATTCATTTCTTGCAGCTGCATGGACTCCTCAGCCTGTGTTCATGTATCTATTATTATTTTGTAAGTCCTTAAGATAATCTTAATTTCCTACATAACAGCAAAGATTTCTTTATTCTCTCCTTCCACCTGTGAATGTAAGAGGACACAAGAGAGGCCTGATTCTCCTCTGCCGAAAATCACCCTCTCCAGAGAACCACTCTCAGTCATTTCCCCACACAGCGTGTGTCTTTGTACAATATAGCACTGCTCACCAGCAGTACAGGATGCAATTTCACATGTCTCTCTCCCGCTCTGCAAGTACACATGCAGCACACACTCGTGGCCAACTGACACTTTCGCATCAGGAATCTTCTCTCCTTTCCACAGTAATGAGTCCAGTTGAATTCCCACATCCAAACAACACACGGTGCTCCTTTTCAGGAATTTCACCCAGTGTGTTGTTGCTTTGAACTTGAATAAGCCAGTTGGAAAAAGAGAGCCCTACACCACTGTACTTAAAACAGGCATGTCCTTTTGCACCTGAAGCAACAGAACTTTATTAGGAAGCTGTCAGATATAGACAGACAGATTCAGGAGATTACAGTCACATAGGTCAGCGGGAAAGAGCAGCAGTAATAAAGAAGACAGATGATCTGTGGTACTCCAGATTGCTGCTGCTATACCAACAGGGGTGCAAGTGCTTCCAGCACATCTGGAGAGGCTAATACCTTTGTCCTGAAGGTATTACCTGAATATGGAGTTATACCACCCTGGACAATGCACTGTGGAGTGCAGACAGGGACAAACTTGCCCCTACAGTCTCTCTGACATAGTGTTTCCTCATCTTCCATCCTCCATGGGACCTTTTTGCTGCCACAAGCCTACATGTTTATAGTGTTACAGCAAACATTATGCAGTCACTTACTGCTCAGATCAACCACTTTCATGCTCAGTTAGAACATTTCTGCTATCCCAAGAGTTCTGAGAGACACACTGCAAATAAAGACTATTGCAGGAAACTTCTTCTTTTATAATGATCTTCCTTTTTTTCCAGCTCTCCTAACATGAGAGAAGTGACATTTTTCCTTAATAAGAATTGGAAGGTCTGAACCAAAACAGTCCCCAGCACCACAACACACTGCTGTTTCAGTGGAAGCTTTGTCTCATTGACAGTTGCTGTCACTAGCATCAATAATTTAAAGCCACAGACACTATGAAGTTGTAAATAATTTAAAATATATAATTCATGTCCATTCTTATTGCTGTATCTCAGTCAGGATCCAAACTTTTTTATACCTGTATTTCTACGAAGGAGCACACACAATAGCCAGCCTGCAGCAGGCTCCTTCATAACATCTTCTATTATTTTTATTTGCTTAACGTTTCAACATTATGTTCTTGAAAGCAGAGGCTCTGGCATACTGTACCACACTAGAACACCAGGTTCTGAAACCTTTTTCTGTTAAAATGTTCACTAGAAGAACAGGAGCACCATAAAGTCATAGAAAATCCTTACATAAATAATTTGACCCAAAAAGAGTGACCAGAATTCTCGTTGCTTGCCAGAATGTTATACAAAAATATATTCAGTCAAAGTAATATTGAGATGTGCCACACCTAAAAATTCTTCCTCTGAGCAATACTAAAACAAACAAAAACTAACCAAAAAATCAAAACAAAACCCAACTCTCATTTTAAAGTTGTCTGGAACTTAAAAGGATTTTTCATAGAAGAAAAAAATCTTTCATAGAAGGAAAAATAAAGCTGGGTGGAAAGAAACCTTGTAAAGTTTTCCTTAAGGACAAGTTTCACACAAGGACCCCTTCCAGTACCTTGTTTTTTTCCTGATATGAAGTATTCACAAATCAGATGTTAATTAGCTACCCAAGTTTAAAAACTATGGGGTTAGTAAGTCTCCCAGGTGACAAGTGCCTTTGAACCACAGACATTCCAGTATTGTTGAGAGATACTGAGGGACCGCTGCTTGCTTTGTAAAAGGAAACAGGAGTGCAGTTGTCACTCAGGAGACTATTCCTGTTAACAATGTAATTTGCATGTATTAATATTTTTTTGCCTGTATAGTTGAGGTTGCTTTTCTGAGCAAGGATGTTGAACTCAGTTAGTGATACACTGTTTTTCTGATGAAGATGATGAAATTATTCTGATATGGGACTCAGAGTTCAGGAAAGGGGGGCAGGGGGATCTTTACTTTTTTGTTCATTGTTTTCTAAAAGGAAAGTTGTGGATTTGTCTAAAATTGATGCTATTGCTTTAATAGGCTATCCTGGGAGGGGGCTACTCCTTGTCTCTGGCAAGAAGTCTTTATTGCATCTCTCTTCAACTGCAGCAAGTTTCAGAGCCTCCAAAACAAAAAGTGGTTTGTGTGCTAACTAGCTCTAAAAAAAAAAAAACAAACTAAAATAGTTGCAAGGGCACAAGAAATCCCTAGATACAGAAAGAAAGAAAAATATTCTAAAGAAGATTCAGTCTTTCTTTTTCTATAAACTTTTTCCAAGTTCTTTTCATTTCACTTGTCCTCCCAGCAGCCTTATGTAGAAACTGTTCCCTTTTCACCAATAACATCTCAACTCTAAAGAAAAGCTGCCCTAGTGGGATCAGATCAGATAATGGGTGATGTTCTTATTTACCTGGATTATAACTGATTGGTTTTGTTCATTTAGTTTTTTGTTTTTAAACAATATGTGTTCTTGGTTGCTCAAACTGCAGTTTAATCCATTGTGTGGCCCCCTCTAAGTAGACTGTTGTAACCCCTGCAGAATTTAGCTATACTTTCAGGTGCAGAAACATCAAAAAAGATTCATATCATCCAACTTTCCAGCTTATTTTTTTAATGCATTCAGAGTTCCCTGAAGTAACAGGAAATCTTCCTACCTATTTTCCTATATGATTTGTGTGAATAAATGAAGTTTACCTCCAAGCTAACAGTCTTGAACAACTTTAGAGTCAATAGAGGAAAGCCAAATTCTTCTAGGTAACTATTAATTGTGTCAAAAATCATGCCTTTAAATTGTCTATTTCTACCCAGTACCTATAAGGGAAGCTAGGGATGCCTTCTTCAGATGTATAAATATCCATATAGAAGAAATGAAGTCGTGTGGAATGAGTCACATTGTGCCCCTGTCACTCTGAAAGACAAGGAGATCTTCCAAGGGACAGACCAAAAAACATGCTTTAGACACAGCCTGAAAACACGGGTAGAGCACAGTGTGATTCCTGCAGCACTCACACTCCTAGTTCAGCCAGAATGAAACCCTGCACTACAAAGTCAGACACACTTCTACAGCAGATGGGCAGGCAGGATCTCTTCATTCAGCCAGTACTAGTCTGAGCAGTATGACAAATAAAACTCTACAAATCTCACATTTCTGTATATCAGAATGATTAGCCAAATTCATGGTTGTACCTAGAACTGACCCAGATCTTCAAAACTTGGGTCTCCTTCTCTGGAGACTTTCAAAACCCACCTGGATGCATTCCTGTGTGAACTACCCTAGGTGATCCTGCCTTGGCAGGGAGGTTGGACTCGATGATCTCTGGAGGTCCCTTCCAACCTCTAAGGTTCTGTGATTCTGTTAAGACTTTTGAGGAAAATGGTTTCCAGATGAGAAACCTGAGAAACTTCACCTTTGGAGGTAGAGAATGTGCAAAGAAAGCCTTTATATTGTATGTTTGTCCATACACTAACTCATCCACTTATAAAGCTTTGATAAACAACACTACATAATTATCAAGAGCATTGCTTTTCAGGAATTAATTTCATGTGAGCAGACTGACTTATTTCATCTGCATTCTGACTATGACACCTACAGGCCAGAGGAGAACTGTGCAAATAAGTGAAGATCATTTTTAGGGTGAAGAAAACCTTAAAAGTCTTGCCCACTCCATCACATGGAAAGCTACTAATGATGAGGTATTTAGCACTCATGTTACTGAGCTAATAACAGTATGAATTCATGTGCTTTTCCTTTTTCCTTTTCAATTTAAATTGGAGCAAACAACTGCTTTCTTAAATTTCTACAAGAGTATCTTTAATAGCATAGCTGTAGGTTAATGAGAAGGAACTTTATGAAAGGATTGTGTAATTCCTGAAAATTCTATTCTTTCTGAATAGTTGCATTGTTCCCTAAAAGAATGCACAGATATTAAAATACAGTGCTTTTTCATCAACGGCTGTTGAAAAACTAGTGCCAGAAGAGAATCATGGCAGTTTTTATCTTCCTCAAATTGAAAGAGGTCAGGAAAAAGGAGTGTTTGCAACAGGGCAAGGGATGCTGTAATTTCTGTTTGCCACTGGGTTCCATGAAAACAATGAATCTGAGTTGCCTTGGGCTGGTGAGACGTGGTGCCCAACCCAGCTGTCATTACAACTTCGGTAGTGACTCTACGAAATGAAAACTTGTTCAGGAGAACTTCAACACATGAGGAGGGAAGAAAGGTGTCAATACAGAATGAAGAAGTAGAAAAGACATGTTAAAATCTTTATCTGCTGAAGGCTAGATGTATCTGTTCAGAAAGATCACCTGCCTTTTTTCCATGTGAGCTTCTTAAACGTGTCACATTACTGCGGAAACTACTTGGAAAATACAGTACATGTAAATGTCAGAATAGATCAACTTGCATTAACACCAACCACTGTCTGCCTTTAAAGTATCAGCCTTTCCTCATATAGCAGATCTTCCAGTCCTCTGATCATTCTCATTTTCCTAATTCCAAATCTTGAAATTCAAGACTAGGAACACAGCAAGATAAGCATTTTGGATAAAGACCTAGAACCAAAACTCAGATCACTTCAGGCTTTTCTCTTAACCCATTATTTGTAATCATAACCTACTTTCTTTATCATCAACAATTACTTGTCTTCTGTGACATTCAGTATTGTTCAGTTTCTTCTTTTACTTATAAAGCATCTTCATTGTGCACTCAAATCTGAGATTAAAAGAAAAGCTTTTAAACAAATACTATGACAAATAAAGCCTATCTGGTAGGCATGTAAGTGAATGAGATGCAGAGCAAAACTCTCAATAAACACTGAATCACCATCAATCTAATATACCTGCAATGTCCCAAAACAACAGAATTATTTTCCAGTGAGTAATGTCTTGCCAGTGGGGTACTATACATAGCATGATTAATTTTCACAGTGTAATGAGTTCTCCCCACCAAAAAAAAGGCCAATCTAAATTTATTTTGCAGTATTTGTCTTAAATTTAACTCATTCATTTACTCTAAAATATATTTATTGTAATTTTTCTCTATGATACTGTCCTGGGAAACATGTTTCATATGCATACAAAAAGTTTTGTTGTTTGAGAGGTTCCTTTCTTTCTGTGATAGGGAGTAAATATATGCAGCAGGAAGACAGTGACATGGGTAAGGTCAGACCACTACTTCTGATCAGGCAAAGAAGGGGTAACACATCAATACCCAGAAAGATTTGACCAAAGGTTCTTTTTGTTGCAGATGTAAACTGCTGCTGAACAACCCACACCTCATGATTACACACCAAGGGCTAGCCTGTGCCCTGCCTGTGCCTACTGGGTTCATGCATTGTTGAATCACTGGCAGCAAAGCCAAAGTTTCACCCAAGACCTTACTATCACACCCTGCTGCCCCAAAACAGGGAATGACAGCTGCAGATGACCTGGACTTCTGGTGAATCTGCTAACAGCTAGCTGCAGGGAAAGAGATAAAATCCTGTTACCTTCTGTGTACTCTCCTCTCAAGAGGAAGATTTAGAACCCAGCAGCTAATCTGTCAAAGACAGGGTTTACTCTCACTTCAAGAGCTCTTTTTTCTATTCCTGATAGTCATCTCAAATAAATAATGATTTCTCCACTGTCATTCCATTTCTCTCAGTGCTAATTACCCCACAGAAAAATGTCAAAAATCAAGAATTTACACCAAAGAAAGCCCACAAAACTTCCCTTGCAAGTGTACACAGACCAAACAGGGAAAAGGATAGAATTTCAGGAGCATTTTAAATTACAGATATTTGTAAATTATTTATTGCTATTTAATGAATGACTGATACACACTGTTAAATTATTTAGTAGCAGAGAGCTCTTTTGAAGGGCTTTAGATTCTGCAGATATTTTTACACAGTAGTTCTGCTTTGCTTTTTTTTTTTTTTTTTTTTCCCCAGAGGACTAAATAGTCAAATGGAATAAAACCACAGCATCTGCCATCTACCTCACTTTTTTGATTGGGTTCAACTACTTCAAATATATTGACCCCTAACCAGGTACCAACAGAAAATCTAAGCCCACAGCAGAAGCTTAAACTGCCCTTCCACTTAGCCAGACATGTTGTAAAGTGTCTAAATCCTCAGCTACAGAAGTCACAACAAACTTAATCCATCTTACAGTTCTGCTCTCAGCAGAAGACACCATGCAGGTATGCTGTACAACACTGATGTGCCATCACCTATGAAATCTCACTGGTGGATTCCCATAACTTCCACCGTGTTTCTGACATGTTTCAGAAACGTGATGAGCTGTGTAAGTGCACAATAAATAGTTTCTTAGCAGTTATCCGAGGGTCCAAAACCATCTTATTCCACAATACCATTCAAACCATGGCTGAGTTCTAATACTACGTGGTGCCACCGTGTAGCAAGTACTGTGTTACAAAGCCAGAGATAGCTCTAGAAGAGAGTTTGTCCCATGAACAGGAGAGAGCTAAAAGAAAGCCAAGTTTTGGAGGATCTTTTACCCGCGTGGTCTGCAGTATGCTACAAAGACCATTAGGATCGTTGTGTTCAGGATTAAAAACTATCTTCTGTAGCACAGTATTCCCTAATATGTNAGTCAGCAACCCTGGATGTGTTTAAAAGTCATTTGGATGTGGTGCTTGGGGATGCAGTTTAGGGTGAATCTTGTAGAGTGGAGTGATCGGTTGGACTTGGTGCTCCTGAGACTCTTTTTCCAATCTGAATGTTTCTGTGATTCTGCCTCCCCAAAGGAACTGCATTAGTGCAGAGGCTACACTCCATGTGCTATGTCCCCTCCCATCATTCTTCCTATTCTCTACAGGTATTGGGTTTTTTTACTTCCATAAATAAGACAAAATTTTACCAACTCTACCACGTCTCTCTTTATTTTACACCACACTAGTTCTTCCCTAATTTCAAACACTTTTGGACCCCATTCTTGTGGAAGGACTGGTGGGTTCCAGTGACCCTTCACCATTCATAGCAGTTTATTCTTCCTCTCACCATTTACGCACCGCATGCTACTCATGCATGTGCTCCCCAGTCCCTGACTAGAGCTGATTGGGTCATTCTTACAAATAATGCATTACAAGAATCCTCTTTCCTTAGTATTAAAATAAATTATTCATGTCCTTTACAAAATAAGCAGTTTTATTGTGGCTGATTAAGTCATATACCTAAAATACATTGTTTGCAGTATTTTTTGCCCATCAATCATTTAATGAATTATTCAGAAATATTTGTATTACACTGTCTCTGGTTATTTGGAGTCAGGGAAATAGATAAATATCCTTTTAACATGTTCTCCCTCAACAGAGACTTGGACTGGGAGACGGGGAAAGTGCTGAGGGTTGCTTGCTGTGGGCGTTGTGGGAAATTGCCTACAAGTTTAAACAAACAAACAAAAAACCCCACAACAATAGAAAAACCCACAGAAAAAATAAAAATACTAAGATTAAATATTTGTGATTCTAACTACAAGAAGTGTGACTTTTTTCTTTCCCTGTCCTGAAGCTGCTGCAGTTTAGTAATGAATTTGCTTTACACTGAATGCAGACTGAATCTCCAGGAAAGGGAGACAATGAATAGGCCAGTAGGAAGGATTGAATGCTGATGTCAATTAAGCTGAAACCATGAAATAAATGAGGGTTTTCAGTGGTTGTTCTTCACAGCCACTCCAGTTTGGTATGCAAGGGAATGCTTCCCTTTTATTGCAATAGTAAATTTCAGAGCACACAGAGAGAGAGAGGGAGAGAGAGAGAGAGAATATTGGCATTTCAATCAGGGGAGCTTCACACACACACGCACAACCCACTCAACTCTGTGTTGAAAGCTTTATGAAAGGAAGCCTGTAGGATATCCAAGAGATTACTTACAAGATTCTAAGGGATGGATTTTTACGAAATCCTTATAACACAGGCTGGTGCCCTTGTTGCAAGTGAATTTGAAATACGCCCCTGAGCTCCTCAGTCTGCAGACAATGCTCACAGGTATCGGGGTATACATGCATACCTACATTTATTACAACAAACAGACATGGTGCTTGTTGCAAATACAAAGATAAGGCATCAGTCTCTAAGATTTTTAAAAATCAATGGTGTTTGTAGGGGCTGCTATTAATTTTCATCATCACACCAGCCATTCAGGAAACAAGATTTGTTGTCTCTGTTGCTTTAGCTTCTGAAAAGAGAAAATAGCCATTGCACTGAAATGACAGACAGAACAAGGTTTTACGTCTTCAAGTAACCAGAGAGTACACCATCTTATGCCTTAATAATGTTCTGAGAATTTTCTTGAGGAGCTAATGCTGCATGAGGATAAAATGTAGCCCTCAGCACATTAGTAAAACATTTGCACACTACTTTCTTGCTAGAAAAAAGGGGAACTGTTCCACATATGCTAAGATGATTCTCAGAGAACCTGCAGATTTTCCTTGGCCAAATGATTAAATCACAGTCTCTTCAATAAACTGGTAATACCTTTGCTAAGCATTTTGATAAAGGGTGCTGCTCAACAGAATGTGACAGTTAACAAAACCAAAACATTTAACTAGTTAAGTTATTCAGAAAAATACTCTAAAATGGGAAATTTTTTTGGTAATAAAGCTCTGGGGGCAGAACTGACAGTTAATTTTAGTTTATACCATGTTTATCAATAACAAGAACAGACCTTGAACCTAATGTTCCAGAGACCTTATAATACACAGTATGATCTGTTTACAGCTGCTACATAATTAAAATTATAACACAGTTCCCATTTTGAGATGTATTTTTCCCCTCAGCTGAATCATCCAAACAAAGCTACTGCAGTGAGGTTTGTCAGATGAATTGATATCTGTATGGGAGTTAGAAAGAAAAATCACTGGAATCTACAGGTTTAGGAAGAAATAAAACGAAGTAACCCATTTCTGTAGAGAGCTTTTTGCTGTCTCAGTGTACAAATTGCCTCAAATCAGCTTCTCTTATGTTTCATCTCCTGTAATTCAGAATGCCTGTCACACCACCATGGACTTTGATCCCCTGCCTTCAGGTGGTGCTAAATTCATTCAGATTTTGCTATATAATTGCTGCATTACTTGTAAAACTGTTTAGTCACAGCTAGTCAGCTGATACTTTGAGTCAGTGGCAAAATACAATATGCAGTTTTGCTGAAGGTGTGACCTCAGTTATTTCACATAACAAAGGATGGTTTGTTGTTGTTTGGTGGTTTGTTTTGTTGTTTTGGGTTTTTGGTTTGGTTTTTTTAGCTCTTTGAAGAACTTTGAAGCTGTTTATTGCTATTTAAAATATGAGCCAAGCCTGTCTGATGTATCCCATCAAGACACTTATTGTAGCTTTTGGTTGAGCAAACAAAGGTGGCTGGACTTTGAATGCATCATATGATTACACTAAAGCTGGGGCCTCAGACTGTAACATGACCACTGCTGGTTCAGTTTTCTTAAAGGGCTAGGAAGTCTTCTGCTGCTGACAGCTGGATAAGAAAGCTCACCTTCTCTGTGATCCTGCATGTCCGGGACCACATTAACTGGAGTGCAAACCCACAGAAATCAATAACTGCCTAAAGAGCAATGCTCTTGGCATAAGTCAGAGTGACAGATACTGACCACAACAGTGCAATGAAAAAAGTACCTAATCTTTAGTTGGTTTCTTGCTGCATGAGATGAACAGCATTTGTTTGTTCCTAAGCAAAGTACAATGAAAAAGTATAGGCAGGTAACTGCAGGTAAATGTATCTAGTTAAGTCCTGTGAAATAAATCTGGACTAACTAGGATTTTCTTCCAGACTAGTGAGTAAAAATCAATGAACATTGTACATTGCATGTGACACGTGCATTGCATGTGGCACATGCAATGGGTCATCTCATTTAAATATGTCAGTTTCCCTGTTCTGTTAGCCACACAGCACCTGCAGTTGCTACCAAGGATAGCAACTTCCACTGACACCAATGATAATTGTGAAAGATGAGCACTTCTGTACTTGCAGGAGAAAGGAACCCAGGAAAGGGGTAAAATCACATTCAAGGGAAAGAAGGGTAATAAATTCCTGAGCAATTAGCTACATGCCGTCACCTCCAGGTGGCTGAGCATAACTCAGACCTGTAAGCAAAGCCCTATACTTGCTCTTCCAGCATTGGTTAAGAGGATAGAACTAAGAATGGGAGAAAGAGAGGAGCTAAGAGAAGGAAAATCCACTGCCCTGGGGCGGTGCAGTAATATCTAAGACCAGACCTGTCTACAGCACCCAATGCAAGGTAAAAATGGGCAAAAGGGGCATAATTATTTTGTGCCCAGCAACATGCTGTTCTGTGCAATTGCTTTGTCTCCCCTAGCAGGGCCCTCCTCAGAGAGCTGTCATGCAGTTCGTAGGTGACAACGGCCCTGCAGAAGGCTGCAGTTTTCCTGTGGAAGGGAGCCAGGCCCAAGGTATAGCTGTGTCCCAAGAGGCCCAGCGATGCCAGCTCACTTTCTTCTATAGCTGAGGATATGAACTGCCCAGAAGCCTTAGTGCCAGCACTGCCAAACAACCAGTTATACACTGGCATATGTGCTGTACCAGAATTGTTCACCATCCACGTGCAATTGCAAAGCCACCATTTAACCACCCTTGTCATAACCTCAACCTTTCAGAAACTGTGCATTGTAATTGAAAACGATTGTTTTCTCGTGGTTTCAGGTGCCAAAGAAATCAGTGCACTCCACAAGTTTTATGCCTTCTAGCAGCACTATTCACTTCAGACAACTGGATCAGCACTGTACAGCTGCTATTCCTACAGTTTTTCATCATTTGCCTGAGTTTATACAAGTGATAAAACAGAGAGGGCAAGGCATCCCTTAGCCAGAGGTAAAAAGCTGCCATTTCTCCCCACTGAAATAACACAAGTGTGATAAAGTCTGCATGATTTGAATAGACATGCATTGTACAGGGGAAATTTACAAGTAGAATACAGCATTTTCCTTGAGCCAATTACATTTTATGTAGTTTTGCACATTATAATCAATTATTACACAGAAAAATGGGAAGGAAAAAAAAAGAAAAAAAAAGGCACCCTGCATCAGAAATCAGAGAATCATAGAATAGTACGGTTGGAAGGAGACCTCAAGGATCATCTAGTTCTAACCCCCTGCCATAGGCAGGGACACCTCCCACTAGTACAGGTCACTCAAGGCCTTGTCCAACCTGCCTTTGAACACCTCCAGGGAGGGAGCAGCCACAACCTCCCTGGGCAACCTGTTCCAGTGCCTCACCACTCTCACTGTAAAGAACTTCCTCCTAAGATCTAGTCTAAATCTCCCCTCTGCCAGTTTAAACCCATAATGTTACAAATAAGGTAGAAAAATCTTATTGAAGGATATCTGAGTCACACAGCTATGGGGTCCTGATTTATTGGTGATACAGGCTCATCGCTGATGCCACAATTTCCGTAGACACATGATTCAGCTACACAACTAAAATGCAGAATTCATTACTTTTTCTTGTCCTTATTGACACAACCTTTTCATGTGGAATTTCACATTGTAAAAAGCTCACTGTCAACAGATTGACAGATTCCTTGCTTCTCTGTAGTATATATAAATTATAAAAAGGATATTACATATTACACTCTGCTCTGTCAGCATTAATCTTCATCTGGAATGTGCATATAGCTCATTTTGATCTCAGCCATACCATCTTTTTTGCAATGTTACAATTGTCAGTAAGATTCCAGAATGAAAATATGGACTACATGTGGGGCTAACAAATTTCACTCATTTGAGGAGCAAACCAGGGAAAATGACAGTTGGAGGGGAACTGTGTTTGTGTTAATAAACTGTACTTGCTGCTCTGCTTAGTACACAACAGTTCAGAGTACAGCTTTTCAGACTGCAAGCCTGGCTTCCCTTGGGATGTTCAAAGCAAGCCTAGGGAAAGCAGGGGGAAAGAATATATTCTTTTGCTTAACCACTTCCACTTACAACCCAGTAGAAGCCAAACAGCTGGTTATCTGTGGAATATTCAAGAAAGGATTCTCTTTCTGCCACGATCTGAAATGATGACTCTGCAAGTATGAAAACTGTCCTCTTGTGACCCTTAATTATCAAACTTCTGTGCTTGGGTAATATAGAGGGAGGAAGGAAAGGCAAAAAACTATCCTCTCCCTTGAAAACACTTGCATGAAAGGAAGTGGCAAAATTATTATTAAGATTCCTGTGGTATCTTGAAGTGAATGTTAGACATCTACCCTTGAGATATTCATAAATTTCTATCTCTTTTCCCTATTATTCTATTTTCTTCTGACATTAAACAACACATTTTAACCCAAAGTGTTGTGTAATGTTATCACCTGTTATTGAAGAAGAAGTGGCTCCACAAAAACAGGGAAGTGATTCCTATGTATTACTTACCTTCATGACAAAAGGGTGATAGGGCTTTACTAGTAAATTGCCTTAATACTCTGAATGAGAGATGTTATAGGAAAACACAGAAATGTATGTTTATTACTATGCCCTAGTAACAATTATTGATCCAAGAGGTTTATTTTAGCCCTCTTGTTTAATGTAGGGTCGTTATGGTCTCCTGTGCTGTGAGCTGCAATATTTAAAACCTCATTAAGCTCATGACCTTGTAGTTAACCTGTTGGCTTGCTGTTTTCTTGTCTGTGGTAGGTCTGGAAGAAAAGGATTTAAGCAGCAGAGGTCACTGTATTATTATTGCAACATTCAGCTAGTAGTAACAACTCCACCATCCCTCACATGGAGGAAAAATGCACAGAGAGCCATGATGAGGACAGAGACGTGGACTGTACATGAGCACAAGTAAGTCTTTCTTTTTGCTGCTGTAGGCAGTGCTACCAATGCCCTGCTATTCACCACAGTCACAAAAAACAGTCTAGAATCTGTCCAGGCAGTAGAGCCACATGCCTGGAAAAGACTACAGAATACACATTTTGGTTTAGACTTATGGTTCAAAGTTTTTTCAGAATCTTTGATGACAATACATATACCATCTTTACTAAATATTATCATTTCAATAGTTTACACTTTCCATTATGTTTTTGTCTCATTTACTACAGAGAACAAGTGAAAAGTGATTTAAGTGTTCTTGAAATTCACCCAAATACCATTTTAAGAGCTGTGGTTTCTTAAGAAGATTCTAGTACTCCCAAACTTAGAGTCAATGAAACATTGTTCCATCAGTCCATAACAATAAGCATTGTATGACTGGAGAGTAAGTTATGGTGTAAATAGTGCTCTGCCCTGAACCCTTCACAAGCCTCAACTCTGCCAGAGACAGCAGTACACAGCAAAAGAAATTGACCTGGTGGGAATGTGATCATCCTGCCAAGCAAAGGAGCCCATGCACACCACAAGTCCTGGCTGTGGTGATCAACCACTCTTCAGAAAAGCTTGATATTTTGTGCCATTTTTGTGCATTAAGACAAAGTCCATTGGCTGCTCTCATCAGTTTGGGTTTGAGGCACTGATGACTGAAAGACAAGAGTATGTAACAATGATCTGAATAGGAGCAGTGTTTTATGTGAAGTATTATGTACAGTAATACACGTGTAAAGGAGCAGCTGAAGCCACTATGTTCGTATGTTTCAGCTTTAGCAGTCACTTGTGGCTGACTGCTTAATGGCAAATTTGCTGCTAAGATGAAGCTGTCATAAAGCTCACAACCTATTGGTAGTCCTAGGCCCTGCATGACTGTGTACTGGCCCCTCTGAAACCATTCCTCCAGGTGTTTATGGCTCAGAGGTACCTTTGGTATAACACATACCATAAAAGTACCCAGTTTTTAATCCTAGATACAGCAATGGCAAACTTTACAGTCAGTCATGAATCAACTATCCCTTTGTTTTCCACACTTTCAGGTAACTTGTTTATTCTGCAAAAATACCAGAACTGTTTTGTAGCCTCTGAAATAATGTTCTCATGTTTTGATCCTTTGACATGTCTCATTATAAAGTGTCACCACAATATGCAGATACTGCTTTATTTAGAATACAGAAGTGTGGAAAACATCCACACCTCGAGGCACTACACCTGCTCTCAAGCCCTGTCAAGGCCATTAGTATATAGAATCAACTTGTCTCCAAGTTGCAACTGCAGTGTTGTTCTACATAGACAATGTGATTCACCAAATTATCCACTCACAACTGCTTAGAGAAAGGGATGGGAGTAGGAGCGTTCTTCATTGCTTCTCATGGTTATAAGAACTTAAACCAACTTTTTTATAAGGATTTATCGTAAATAGACAAACAAGGTAAGTTTGTAAGGACTTACCTTGACCAAACATCTGTGTAGAATGACCAGCTTTGGTAAACTTAAGACATTTAAACTGAGATTAATATGAATTTGGGAAAATCATATTGAGCCATGACATATGTATCTTTCCAGAAGAAGAGACTGAGGGGAGCTGATAAGCTGCCCTGGTTTTGGCCGGGACATAAGCATAAGGTAAACCCAAGGTAAACCCAGATTCAATTGTGCCGTTATGACCAGTCACAAGAGGTCACAAGTTGCTAGGTGGCTTTCCTGTGACTCTGCATTTGTGTCTGTGCGCTGTATCAGCATTGTTGCTTGTTTGGAAAAAAACCCCAAAAACAGAAATAAAACCAAACCAAAACAAAGGCAGAGATAGCTAATAAGCTTCTACCAGACAGGAGGTGGAAGTGATAGAACTGGGCTATGAAATCAGCAGTCAAGCTATCTGCTGAGAAACAGATGTGTGCAGTTCTGGCATCCAGAGGCACCAGTGTCATTTCATCAGTTTCTAGACAGATTTGGGTTACTTGGTCATCCATACCTCAGCATGCAACCTGCAGCAATGTGTCCTAGAAGGTCCATGAGCACAAGGGCAGGCTGTCTGCAAAACAAAAGAGACAAAGGGAATGAGAGTGCTGTGGCTGCCTAAGTCACAGCATATGATCATTCACCTCCCAGTACCTGTGATGAGGAGAGGCACTGATGCCACGCAGTGTCCCTAGCCCTGCTGTAATGAATCTCAGCAGCCACCCATGGGACAGGAGGCTGGACATTTGGCAGTTGCTGTGTGGATGAGCGTGGTCCCATGGCCAGCAAGGTAAATGTCCTCATTGGCCTCTCAGGGACTCAGACCACTGCTGAGCACAAGGCATTTACTGTAACAAGAGCTGGCAACTGGAAAAACACACAACGTGAATTCAAAGTTTATGTACAGCATGTTTATGATAAATAATATATATCTAAATATCTAAAGAGTGTGTCAGGGGGATGGAGCCAGACTCTTCTCAGTGGTGTCCAGTGACAGGGCATGAGGCAGTGGACAATATGGAACACAGGAGGTTCCATGTAACTATAAAGAAAAAAATCTCTGCTATGAGGGTGTCAGAGCACTGAAACTGGCTGCAGAGAGGTTGTGGGGTTTCCATCTCTGGAGTCATACCAAACCTGCCTGGACATGTTCCTGTGTGATTTACTGCGGGTGATCCTGCCCAGGTGTGGGTGCTGGACTAGGTGATCTTCAGAGGTTGCTTTCCAAACCCTACCATTCTGTGATTCTGTGAAAAGGGTATTACTGTTTTCTCTAATAGAAGCAAGCAAGCAAACATTTGCCTTCTGCTGGCACTCTTCGTATGAAAAAGGATTTACAATTGCAATGTCTAAATCCTGTAGAGGACAGCTTATGGTCACGCCTGAGACACAGGGACCTCGAGGATTCAGAAGCCAACACGGCAAGTTTTTCAAACTCCACAATTTATGACTGAAATGAGGAGAAAACCTCTGTAACCCGAGGAACGCACTCCCCCCGGGATTTGCCTGAGGTAGCCACACGCCCCCCTGCTCCGCAGACCTGAACTAGAGCTTCACGGTAAGGCGTTTTTTCCCCGGCCGCGCCATCCCCCTTCAACAACAGACAGCCCAGGACAGGCTAGTGATGGCCACCTCGTCCTTCCTCCTTGAGAAGGATATGCCCACACTCAAGATGGCCGCCCGTCTCCGGTGTCTCAGATGAGCTTTGAAGCCGCACGGCTGCGGGTTAAGATGGCGGCTATTTACCTGCGGCATCCGCGGAGCTTGCCCGCTGCCAACATGGCTGTCGCTCCCAGAGTACTTCCGGCGGCAGTGAAGCTAGTTTGCCGTCAGTCAAGATGGCGGCCTCCAGGGAGCAGCGGAGAGCAGTGGTTCGGAGGCTGTGGTGAGTGGACGGGGCGCAGGGCTGGGCTGGCGGCGGGTTGTGAGCGGGCAGCCGGGAGAGGCGAGGTGAGGCTGTGCCTGCTATCAGATCAGGCAGAAAGAAAGGCCCATACGGTGCGGCTGCCGCGCTGAGTGGCCGGCCGTGAAATGGCGGGCAGGGGCCTGTGGGCTAGGCCGGCGTTCCTCGTGTGGAGGCCGTGGGGTTCCCCCCTGATCTGCCGCAGGGACGGAGACTGCAGGCTGCAAGGCTGCATCCAGTTGCGTCCCGGGAAGCGCAGGATGGTTCTAAAGCCCCTCGTTACCTGAGAACCTCGGCTTCCTCTGTGGGGAATGAGGTTTGTGGGTGGTCAGAATTTCCACCCATGCAGTGAATTAGCTATGAGTGGGCTCTTAAAGATTTCCTATGCGGGATAGAGTAAACAATCCAGTTCTGTCTTCTTTCGTCTGCAGCAGAGCTACCTAACTTTATTCAGAATATAAAGAGGTGCTTCTACTCGGTATTTACAAGATGGTTAACCGTTCGGCGTGTCCATGAAACTACAAATCAAAGGTGAAGGTTTTTGCCAGTTATTAACTCTGCAGGCTTACCGTATGTAAATATAATGCACCTCATGGAAGCTGTTTGGGGCTGTGTGTCAGCTGCTAGCAGAATCAAGTTGTTTCTGCCTGCCGTTTATGTAGTAGCAGCAATAAGAAATGCTAATTTGACTTGCATACGCATGTCACTGCCATAAGAAGGGAAGAAACTGCTGCGGTTGCAAAGGTTGCTTTACTAGTGATGATGTGGTTGTTTTCTTTTGACAGATACACCCCGATGGTAAACACCATCCGTTTTTCATGTGGAAAGAAATGTAGAGGTTGAATAACCAGCTCCTGGCATGACTTCTCTTCAGAACTCACATTTTTCACCTGTACTTCTAATCTGAGACTTAGCCAGAAGGATCTTTTGAGAGCTTCTTAGTGTTATTGCTACCACATAAACAGACCTCATAGTCACACTGCTATTATGTCCTGGGTACGCGTTGCAGTCAGCCAATCCAGTGAGGATATATTTGACGAAGATGCAGATGAAATGTATCTGCTGCAGAAAGAATGGAACGGCACCATGAAAAAGAGATTGAAGGTATTTCTATAATATTAACCGTGAAAAGGTTACTCATGCACACTCATGCACACATATGATTGATTTGACATAGAAGACTAAGAATGGCTGCTTAAAAGATTTGGGGCATAGTTTCTTCTGAATGTCAGGAAATTTTTAGCACAGAGTTAAAGAAACTATCCTAGTAGTCATCAGAGCAAAGTACTGTTTTATCAAAACATTGTGTGCTTCTAAAGGGCAATGCTAAATTCTGATGTGAGCTATTTGCTTCATACTTGTAGGTGTACCCCTAATAGATATAGGGCAATGCAACTAAACACTGCTAATAAAAAGGTATGAGATGTTTGGGGGTTTAAGTACAGTCAAATGTAAGATGTGCAACTCCACACGGAACCAAAATTGGATGTTGTGGTATGAGTAGTTTTTTGGCTTATTTATTCTCCTTGTGAAAAAAGTGTTTCATGAAATCTGGCTTCTAGAGCCTATCATTCCCTGGAGTTCTGCAGGGAACAAAACAAGTACATAAACCCAGATTCCTTCGACAGATACATGATCATTCAGAGTGGGGCCAGTAGGACTCATCTGCTCATGGGTAAACAACATTTGCCTGGAGAGCGTGAATGAAAGCTGTTGTGCAGGCTGTTGATGAGGAAGAGTATTCAACAGAGCTGTTGTATTCTCCAAGGAAGTTTTCTGCATCTAAGTCCCTTGAAAAGACTGGCTTTCTTAAGAGGCTGCTCAGTGTTCTTGCACAAATCCCTCTAGTATTTTATGAGGAGATACTGCAAAATCACAAAATGTTACTGAGGTTAGAGCTCTATAATGGGCAAAATAAACCTTCCTGGCTCTTTCTCTAGCAAGGCCACCAGTTTTCATCTCTCAGGAGCATATAGAAATTTTCATTCTTACAACTTGCAATTTTGGTATGAAAAAAGAAATACTCTAAATTATATGGTAATGGGATTAGAATATAAATATATTAATTTATATTAAAATCATTAGCTGTTTCTTACAGAAAGCAATCATGATGTTTTCTATATTTATGTGTCTTTTTTCCAGTATAGCTCTTGAATTGGATGAGATCTGGGAAACAGAAAAGCAAGGGTTTGCAGCCTGTGTATTTTTAGATGTCAAGGATTTTGTGTGTGGTATTCTTCAAGGAATTCTTCCTGAAGGAATTGGTCATCAGCAAACACGCTTTCCTGCAGATTTGTCTTAGTTTTTGATGTTTCTGAAAATACAATGCTCTGCAAAAAGCATGTTTTGGTTTGGCAGTAGAGGAGTAGCTGAGAGGGCTGTTGAAATCTAGAAGCTGTAATTTAGGAGACTCAACGCTTGTTTAAACTTTTTTATTGCTGTGAAATTGTCATAGGTCCAGCTTTTCAGCTTGTGAACAACCTGTTTTGCTACTCTTACTATAGGAGGGCTACAGGGAAGGAGTTGAGGCTGGGAAAGAACTTGCACTCCAGGAAGGCTTTAATCAAGGTTACAGACACGGCGCTCAGCTGATGGTTACATGCGGCCAGTTCAGAGGAATCCTGAAGTAGGTTACAAACTCCTTAAGGTCACGTGTGTGTGTAGGGTGTGTGCAGAGGGAGTATGTATGCAAGGTTTTTTTATTTTAATTAAAAAAAAGAAAAAAAAAAAAAAGGCATAGCCAATCTGTCCACAGGAAGCAATCTGAGAATTCTCAAGTCTCAAATACAGGGACTTGCCTACCTGGGGTGGAGAGTGATCAATCTTGAAAGTCCTCCTTCAGTTGCTCCTCCAAAATTATCTGAATCTCCCTCTTTAATATTCAGTTCTAGTGACTGAATTTCCCAGAAAGTGTAAATGAGATGTACATAGTGCAGATGCCTTGTCACTTTGCCATCTCTCTTCAACAACTAGAGATCTGTGTGGATACGTGTAATCACTTTTTTTTTTTTTTTCTTTTTCACTTTTCAGTGCCCTCTTATCCTGGTGTCGTTTTAATGGACATGATTCTGCTTTAGGTGAGATAAATAATCTTCTTGATATGGTTGGAAAGCATGAAGAGGATGTCCTTAAGTATCTGAATTCTATTGAGCATCAGCCACATCTTGGACACATTTTAGACTCTGTTCAGGACATGGACCTTAATCACACAGCTCCATCTGGGACAGAGCACAATGAAGATAAAACTGGAAAATGTGAAGACATTGGCAGCTCTGGTGGAAACATTTGCAGAAACAATGGTGAAGTTGATTCCCCACAGCCTGATGACAAGGCAGAACTCTTCACAGATCCTGAAAGGTCAACCCTTGCTTGGGTTAAAAAGCAGACTATTTGGCTAGTAGAGCAACTTGGCTTATCACTGGATATAGTCCATCACGTCCAGCAACTGGAACACTAGTTTTTCTCTCTCATGGTGTATCACATTCTCTCAGCTGAATTTGATTCTCGGTTCATGGACCACGTACAGGCTGATGCATCACTTCTTCTTAGGGAAACCTGACTTTGATACATCCCTGTAGGGGTCATTGCTATAAATCTTCACCATACTTTGGCTCCTGGCAAAAACCTCTTGCCTTCAATCTTAATTTTCACAGAAAGAGGAAGTGGCTTTTAAAGCTCTACAAAGATTTGCTAAACATGTTTCTGTTCTGTGTCAGAAGCTGTCATTTCACACTCACTTTCTCTCTTGGCAGAGGTTTGCAAACAGATCAGGTCCCTTAAGTATCCCCTCTAAGTAGGTACACTTCAGTATCTTAAAAAAAAAATTCCCACTTGTCCAGTGCAGAGTAAGTTGCTGACTGTAGTATTCTAACTCAAAATAGAAGAGGATTTGCTGCTGATTTCTAGAACACTGTGACTCTCTGGTCACTACATAAAATGCAGACATTTTCTACCTTTTATCCAATTCTTCCTCTTCACTTTTGTAACCACTGCTTAGTGCCCTTTCACAGTTTAAAACTATTTTTTTCTTTCTCATACCATTCTGGTTACTTCTACTGAGAACACCATTCTCTTCAAATGCAACATTACTGACAATTGCTTTACTTTCCTGTTAGACCATCCACGCCTATCCTGTTAGACCACACTGAACATGTTTCCAGTCTAATGAACTTCTTCATGTTATATTTGTTTTCCCAGTTTCTCTAGCCTGAACTCTTTCCCTCATTCCTCTAGTGGTTTCCCAGACTCTAAAAGGAAGCCAGACTAATTCACCTTCTTTCAGAAACCCTCGCCAGTCACACGTGCATATGTCTGACAAGTTTGTGTGCCAATGTTCTGTACTGGACTGCTTTTCCTGTTGATTGCCTTACCTGTAGCTGCAAATTGCTCTAGTGAGGAAGTGTTTTATTTGTCAATGTCTATCTCCATTTTACACTAATTAAACTGATTTACAGGAAATTAGGAGTTGCTTGTTTTAAGTTGCTTGTAACTTTCCTTTGTGTCTGGGCAAACTGATATTTTAAACGTTGACTTAGCTAAGCATGACTTTGCTGTGCCTGAAAACAGTTTTACACTTTGATGCCAGAAAAAAAAAAAAAAAAGGTAAAAATCACCTGATTTTCAGAGATTGAGTTTACAACTTTCGTGCTAAAGACTATTGTCCTTCCACAGAGTTAGTATACTGTAAGTTTGGCTGCCATGTAGCGCCTATGGAACTGTAAGAGTCTCTTACTGAACTTGTTTCTGAAATAGTAGACAAATGGGGCAGGCTGCATCAATTACATACGTACAAAATGGTTCAGACAACTTCCTCAGTTTATTTCCTGTAATGCTGACACAGATAAACATTTCTACAACTGCACATGCTATGTTGTAGCTTTTATCACCTCTATGTTAGACAGAAATTTCCTCAATACTCTGGTAGAATATGGTGCAGGGAAAAAAAAAAAAAAAAAAAAGAGATTACCAGAACAGCATTGGACTTTCCAAATTCAGAAATTTAAAACTTCAAGAGTATTACATCTGTGTATTTAATAACGGGTAAAGAGGAAATTCCATTCACAAGTGACTTAGTAGTGAGCTTGCCAACTTCTCTCCAACTACTTCTGCACGAGCAATTTATGCCAGGGAAAACTTTATCTTATTTGATTATTAAACAATAGACTGTTTTTCTTATCTGTCATAGCAGCTTCTGTACTAGCTGTGGAATTATTTCCCTCCACTCTGCACAAAGTTTCTGTGCTTACTGGGGAGTTGTTTTGTCCACATTACCATCCAGAGTTTCCAGTTTGGCTGTGAATAAATTTTCTTTGAGGCTGCCTGTAATACTTGACTTAATCTGTCATTGCCCAGTCTTGCTGACCAGCAACAGAAAGACTTTCTTCAAAACTCAGACTCTGTAATTGGCTGAGATGGTTGTTCAGGTGTTTGTGTTGCTTCTGCTTCCATTTCTTGTGTTTCACTATCAGCTTTCACCTTGGCAGCATTCCTGAAAATAGCTCTCATGACAACTGGGACTGACATGCAACTGTGGGAGGAAATGAGAAGTTAGTCATTACTACAGACTTCACCCATTCTTCAGCTACGGCTGGCACCTGAACAATAGGTGTAGCACTACTTCCTTGTACAGCCTCATAGGTATGACATTGTTACTGCAGGACAACTGCATATGCTATACAAGAAACATATGTTTATGTAAAGAAATCAAGTGCTGGATCTTTGAGCTTAGGGGTGCAAAGAAACTTTGATAGAAACGCTTGGAGACTTTGGTAAAAAATGTCATAAAGGTGTTTATAATGAACAAATTATTGAAATACATTGATTATTTCTGAGTTTTATATTGCAATTTCCATGTTTTGTGTTAACAAGTGGAGAGTGTATCTGCTCTTGAACACCATCTACACTAGAGTTTTTTTTCCACTCTTAACAGTGGAATTGACTGGTTCCAGGAATAGTATCTGGTATATCCTGTGACTTAAAAGATAGAGCAGGCTAATTAAACAGGCTCAAAATGCAGCCCACACTGATCTTGCTGTCATCAAATAAACAATAGTTGCATACTAGCTTATGTCAAATGAATTAGTGATCAATTGTTTCTCTGGCTTATGTTCATATCTCTGAGCAGCTTGCTACTCAGGGAATTTCTTTCAGAAAACAAGCCAGAAACAGTGTGGTAGACATGCCATATATGTTTCACTTCTGAAAAGAAGCACTGATTGGTGTAAGGTGGATGTGGAAAAAGTCTTTTTGCGCAATTTTAACAGTCCTGAGCCTGTCATGCTTACAAAAATCAAAAAGCAACTTTGTAAAAGGTAAAACTCTTCATTCAGAAGTGTTGCCCTGCTCACATGGTTTCTGCTAGAAAGAAACACTTCCCATCACTACTAATGTGTAACATTTTTGAAAGAGACACTCAAGAGACTAACCTATTATCATTACTTCCACTTTTTCTAAAGTTTTCTGGTTGCTGAGTTTATGGCATTTGGAGCACACCTGCTACTTCCATTAAATGGATAGCTAGGGTTCATTCCAAGTGTTCTGAAATAAAATGCAACTACATACCGCTTCACAGCTCTTGTTACAAAGTCATCACTAGCATTTAGAGTTGGATCCTGAGGATTTAAATGAAGGTGGCACTGGACTTCTCTGGAACTTACAACATCAATTGCCACTAAGAAAGAACAGAAGTACTTCAAAGTAAACATTTTACAAGCACTGAAAGCCATCCTTTCATTCTGATGTTTCAAGAGAGCTAAGTTTGCACTCAGCAGGAAGGGGCTTGCAGCAATTCTTGTTCAAGACTTGGTATTTTCTTAATAAATCAGAAACAGTGAAGTTACAATTCATTAACTGCAGGTCAAGACAGAATAGGACTTACTTGCATTTACTTTCTGTGCTGACTACAGATTGCTTTTTAGTAAGCATTTTATACGCAACAGCTACTTCATGTTTTTCATGGGTTCCACACCACTGAGAGTAGCCCTTAGAATATATTTGTAACCCAGAAGCATAGTGCAGGAGCCCAGACAAAGCCAAGTCTCTTGTCAGCCCAATAAAAAGGGACAGTATCAATTATTCCACACATACCACAGGCTAAATTCTCTTTCATAGGATGAAGGAAAAAGACAGAAAAGCTGGTGCTCTTGTGTGGTACCACTTCAAAGTAAAGCAGTTCTGAATCATCTAGAAATAAAATAAACATTTAGTGGTATGCATCCATTGAACCTAGACTCTATTTGGCTGAATCACATGCCAGAACTTAAGAAAAACCTGATACAGTGCAATTTAATTATTTATTAGTTTGCCAACTTGCTTTACGCTTCTAGAGGTGTCAAGCCTATGAGAACTTAAAAAAAAAATTAACAAAGGAGTTTTACTGGAGTTAAGGAATTTTGTTATTATCTAAAATATTCCACAACTAGTGAAAAGCTTTGGCAAGGGAGCAGTAATATTAACACTCAGAAGCTAGTTTCTTGCTGGTGCTCTGCCATTCCTTCCAATCACACGATTTACCTTCATTGATATGCCTCCCTGAGACACAGCTGCTAACAAGGCTGTTCCGTGCCACCTGATGTCGAAGGATCTCTATTATGCCAGGCACACACTTGGGGTGAGTAAATGGGATTTTATCAACCAAGGCTCCTGCTAAATCTGATTTTCCTGAGCCCTTGTTTATGAAGTAACAGTGCTTTGGGCAATCTGGAAGAGACTGAACAACAATTACCGTGGTATTTCAAGTACTCAAGAAAAGTGAAGCTTGATGTAATCAGGCAACTTCACAGTCTGACAGCAAAAATAATTGTGAGAGACACACTTTGAACATGTCCAGCACCTCTCTCTACATTGCAGTGGGTGTAATCCTTTGAGAAAGCTAAATGAGAGCCACTCTCCCTCCAAAATGAATCCAAAGTAGGAGCCAAGTGATCAGGCAAGTGCCACTAGTTCTTCCAACCACTCTTAAGAGCCCTGCAGGCTGTAGAAATCCAACCAGAATCTCTCAGAAGCACAGCAGTGCTGCCTGACAGTTACACAAATAGAGCAGCAGTTTTGCCTGAAATCTCTTTGGGACAGCATATGTTGTTCCTCCCTCCATCACTAGTGCTTTCTTTGGAGGAACACACTTGGCTAGAATATCTCCTGATGATTCATTTGAAAAGGAGAAGAGGAAACTAAGGAAAATTTGCCACTAGTTCATGTTGACAGTGATTCTATGACACACTTAGAAGAGCAATAATTGTGTTATCCATTTCAGGATGCCAAATGGGAACTATCACCTTAAGAAGAGGGCAGGGCAGTTTATTAACAGGGTCTACATTAGGGAAAGCTGAGGAGAAGGATAAAAGGGGTTTTTTTTCTCCCATGCTTATGAGGGAGAGGGCTTTTTTCCTACCTTTCTTTCAAGGTCAGAATTCAATTTTATAATTTCTTTCTAGACATAAAATCTGAACTGAGAAACAAAACACTCTCCCATCAAGTGCAAGTGTTTTAGGGAACTGCTGGAGGGTTACAAAGCCTTTTGTGCATATCTAATAGAAATGCAAAAATTATTCCATTTTGTGGGGTTTATAGAGAACTTTGCTAAACCTTATTTTAGCATGGTGTAAACTTACTACTACCTTCTGAACCACCACCACCACCTCAGAGTCCCAGAACTATGTAGGCAATGGGCTCTGCTAACACCTGCTAGTAGAAAACAAATACCCTTTTCTTTTGTTGCCATGAATTGCAAAATTAATGCCTCCTACCAAAAAAACCCCAATAAGTAAATATTTGAAGCTTCTGTTGTAGTTGCCCTGTTTATAAGTTTGGCAGAAAGCATCTTAGCCACCATTTTTTATTCTAAAATTTTTACTCTAATATAGCCTGAATTATTATTTTTTAAATAAACCAATTATTAAAAGGGAAGCCATCTACAATTAAAAAATCATGGCTCTAGATAGTAATTGACACCACTGTTCTAACATTTTGCACTTTTCCTCTTGTCAGTGTCTTGAATCAGTATTCCCAATGTTACCTAATCAAGAAATCTTTTTTGTTCAAACAGTGTGATATGCAGTGTGACATCCAGCATGATGAAGGCCTTCAAAAATCTAGTAAGTACCATACTGGGATTTGTTCCTCACACTAGCCAATGCATTTCCTTCTTTTTAAGGCACTAATGATAAAGCTCTGAGCAATTTTTAGAAGTGTAAATATCTGGGTTACACATAGACAAATTAGGGTGACTTCAGCAACTTCTGACCCAGTGTTGCATTCATTCACTCACTTGAAAGGATCTAATATTGTTTTGTAAATAAGTTGAACTATTTCCTAAAGAGCATTTAAATACTGTTGGGATTCTTTTAAGTCTGCTTATGGGGAAATATAATTCAGTATATATCTTGCACAAGGGCAGAATGTGTGCCAAAAATACACTGTACTTACCACTAAGAAGCAGGATTGATGTGTAGACAAGTCTTCACCACATTTTTCTTTAAGAGTGGACTGAACAATTAGCTCACAGAGAGAAGCTGGTTTCAAGCCAGTAATCTGAATTCCTGAAACCAGGTGATTTTTTTTTTTAATTTGCATTTAGGTTATGACTGTGCAAGAAAACTAATATTAAAACCAAAACCAGTGTTCTGAAAAGACAAAAACATTAATTTCCTTTCTTACTCACTTTTTTTTGTTAGTGTGTTTAACAGCTTTGCCTGTCATTGTCATATCTTTCTTAGAATTTTGCCCTGGTTGTACTTGGACTGATAGAACAGAAGGTGTTTCTGCCCCAGAAAGCCTTTTTATCTCTTACAATATTAACACAGAGAAATAAACACCAAATAGGCAATGCCTAGTCACAGAAGTATTTAGTCTTAAAAACAGTTATAACATGCCTGTGAGCCTCTGTATCTCTTCAATACTGGCTGAGGACATAGGAATAGGCTGGTGAAACTTCATCACAAAAAAAGCTGGCAAATCCACACTGATTTCATCAGTCAGTGGCAAAAAAGCAGGGATGCTGGGAAAAAAAAATCAGAATGAAAGCTTGTCACAGAAATTGTCATAAGAAGGACTCTTAGTGCACTGTCAGGTCCTTAGTGGTTTGCTATGTTCCACAATTTTTCTGTCTTGAGAAAAGGCTTTGCGTTATAATTGCAACTATAGCCTTTAATGTTTTCAAACAAGGCTAATGTGAAGACTGGCAGAAAGGAAAAGCAAGCCACCAGAAACTGGGGACCAATGCACAAGGGTGTTTGCTATAGATCATTCACTAGTGATTTATTTTGGAGAATGACTTCACTTTCCCTCTAGCTTAGCACTGAAGAAGAGAGAGAAGATGTCAATATCCATGGTGAGATGACAAACTATTTTGCACAGTTAAGGCATAATAGCCTTTGATACATGTTTTATTTATTCTGAAACTATGCAAGAGTTGCTAGTTGAATACCAGGAAGTTAAGCAGTTCTGTTCCAGTGGCTCCTCCTGTTTTCAAATCTATAGTTCAAAGTAATCAACACAGTTAAATATGAACACAATAGCTTTAAAGACCACTTGGGAAAACTATAAAAGCCACAAGTTATAGAGGGTGTAACTATGGAGCATAACATCATCCATAAAACAGAGCTGCCTGGTTTAGCAGAGACTAAACCCAAGCTGTGCTGAGTTTGCTGCCACTGACTCATAAATCCATTTCTGTACTGAGAAGTGTTCAGAGCCTCACCCATCCTCTCCAGTTTGAGAATCTACAAGCAGTGGAGAAAGAGAAAGTCTGTGGAGCGTATCTGTGCCTTCAACAGTTACAACTGCTTTTGTTCCACATACTTGGGAACCTGAGGGTGAAAAATAACCGTATTATTTTCCTCCTGTCAGTATAGATGAATCCTATGCATACAGATATAGGTAAGGTCTTTTAAAGGTCAAATCCAATTGACAGTCCTAATGGCTTGGCCAGCAAGCAGAAGCCTGCACAAACCACACTTAGAATGCCAAAGTTGCCCAATGTTGATAGCTGCTTTGGGGACACACCATGAGACAAGTCAAGCAAGCACCAGTTATTTTCATGTTGGCCAGGTGGTTGTTTGGTTTGATAATGTTCCCACTTCAGTTTGGGTCAACAGCCAAGAAACGGGAAAGTAGTTTCCCAATATACATTTTAAGTGTGCTAACATGCATCACATGAATCATTCTGCTAAGCTAGAGTTTTAGTTCTTATTTCTGAGTTTCACTAATGAAGTTTGCTTCATGAAACAGGTAGTGATGAAAAAGTCATCATGTTAGTTATCTCTGCTTTTCTAGATTTACCAGGATTTAGTTCTGCTTCCAAAGCTTGATAAGGAGAAATGTAAAATTCAATGATTATTGGAGTTCCTGTAGAATAATAAAAAAAAAAAAAGTTATTGCACATGTCAACAGAGGATGCAAAGGGGAAAAACCAAAACCAGTGCAGATGGGCAGAAGGGGATTCTTTGTACATCTCTAATTATAGTATATGTTCAAATCACAGCATTTTCTTGGCATTTAACAGCTAGATCCTGTGTACTACATTATCAGACATCTTTGAAAAGATTAGATTAAGTTTCTCTCTCTTGCACAACAATCTGATGTTCAGCCTTAAAAATACTGGTTGAATTGCCCACTTTTGGTCACTAGGCTGAAACACAAGGGAAAGTTGTAATACTTGCATAAGGGACGCATAAGGACGCGTAAGGGTTGTGGTAGCAGGCATTATAAGTTATTTTATGAACCTTAACATAGTTATAGTTAAAGCTCACTTCTGACAGTGTAGATGAGCCAAAGAAATTATCAGCTGATTGTATTTGCCCTTTAGGCAACATAAGTATTATCAAAGCTGCTACTACTGTCATTTCATGGTTACTCCCAAACTGTGGTTTCCTACATAACCTCAAAGTGTTGCCACCTTTGCTTTTGGGTGCTGCAAAGTCAGTGTTGCAGCAGCAGATAGAGGCCAGGTGTTTTGTATTTTGTTATGTATCTCTGTACCCTGAGAATACAGACACACCAAGTCCTTACAGCATGTTTTATTTATAATGAAGGATGTTTTCTGTTATCAAAGGTTAATTCAGTAGGGGTTTTTTTGGTTAAAATTCTTTGAATCTATGAAGGAAAGGGGGAAAAAAAAAATCACCTCCAGTTCTTGGCACCAGGTGTCCTACTTTTCCATGAAGTACTTCAGTAATTCTGTTTACATCCTGAATTCTAGTTCAAAACACATCTTGATTAGTGTTTCCTGAGTTGCAGTGCTAGCTAAGCTAATGTAGAGGGTAATTTGCACCCTTAATCAAAAGGAGAGAATGCTTTCTTGGAAGTAGACTGTGTCCCCATTTGTTATGGCAGCTTCTGAAACACCATAATTCCATTCACACATTACTCCTAGGGCTTGGGCTTCCAGTTTCAACCCCATATCTGAGCTGGTTTGTGTTGCAATTTGATATGCTGTTTACCAGAAATGAAGTGGGACAAAAATACTGGGAGTGGCAGGCTGAGCAATGACTGAGAAAATAACCTGTATAAACTAAGTTTAACAGAACCAGTCTCTAGCCTCCTATGTTATCACACAGCTGAATACATACAGACTTAACAATTACACAGCTGTGTATTGAAACTTTGAACTACATTAACTTACATATTCTATAACTCCTAAATAGTATTTACTGAGATACCCATCATCAACAAGGATCTAGTATATTTTTTCAATTAGTATGCCTCTTGAGGGAACACTGAAAAATAAGCTGAATGTGCTTCAAGTTACAGAGGGCCATGCTTGGTCAGAGTACTTAATAAGCAAAATATCAGAAAAGATCCTTCAAAAGGAAAGCACTGCCCTCAACTCTGAGTTTCTGAAAAGAATGAAGTTCATTGTGCAATTACCAGAGGGTTTAGGACAACCTGTAATTCTTCTCTTTGGAAGAAGAAACGAGGAAAGACAGGGAGCATCCACTACTACTGAACTGAGCACACAATGAGACATCCAAACAGCAGGACCCCAAAAGATATGTTTTACTTCTGCCACAGGGACATCTAAACATGAGTGCTGGATTTCAGATGAACTGTTAGCTCCTGGTAGGTGGTCACATGCATGCTCTCCCAAGCTCTGCAACCAATTAGTTTCTCAACAAGTCTCTTAGATAAAGCACAGGAGTTCAACAGCTTGTTGTTTGGTGTGCCTGGGGTTGGCAAGCTGAAGAAAAGTTTCAAGCCTTCCAGTGGAAGAAAACTCATTAGCTTTCTACATCCTGCTCTATAATTTGATAATTTAACTTTTCTTCATTGAAATGTAGGTGTGGAGGTGGAGGGAGAAGGAGAAAGAGTTCAAGTTACCTGTCTAGAAGAGACATTGAATAAATATCTTTTTCAAGGGCTCGCAAAGCAAGGTATCCCTTAGCCTTCATTTCACTGGGAGGGAGAGAAGATAATTTTTTGGGGTGTTTTTTTTTTTTTTGTCAGTAAACAAAAGCCAGGCTATAGATTTTTAAAGTTTTTCAAATAAAGTTAGTTGCAACCTGTTTCCTGGAGTTTGATACAGATTTGACAAGTCTTCTAGAATCTTTCCAAAGGCATCATAGTTCTTCATCCTACCAAAAGGAAACAATCGCTATCACACTACTGAATGAGGTAGATAATAGATCTTTTATGCAACTTGCTAGAAAAAGCAGTTTCAGAGCGACAGAGCCCCTCTCCTTATCAGATCTGGCAAGCAGCAGCACTGCTTTTAAGTTTTCTTAGAAAATACCAGGAAATGTGAATCCTTGGCTTTGTTGCAACAAACAAGCTAATTATAGCTGCTACTGGTTAAATATGTGCTACTGAAAGCAGTAGATGTGTTTAATACACAAATCTGACAGCTCGTCAGCTGCAAAGCATTTTTCCCCATGTTCCAATAAAGCTGACCATGTAGTAACACTGCCCTATGACAATGCACTTGTATATAGCTCTTTTCATCAAAATGTCAAGGATTGTATTCATACTGCACTCCACAACACCCTGTGAGAGAGATGGATCTTAAATACAACTGATAGATATGTCAATCAAAAAAACAAGCAAACCAAAAAAAAAAAAACAGTGGACATGTGGTTTGCAGAAGTTTGTGAAGGAAAGGCTCAGACTCCTCAAACCCCAGATTTCCTGCAGATTCTGATTATCTGTGATAGCCTGGAGGTCTGCTCAGACTAACCCACCAGGTATTTACTCACCTGCTTAAGTGCATTTTATAAGCCTTAATAAATTCTGTAGTGTTGCAGTCACACAGAGAGCTGTACTCAGGAAGACAGACCTTCCCTTTATGTGCAGATGTGGCTGCAATGTGGATCAGCAAAAAGAAGCCTAATAAGCCTGCCTGGACTTCCCCACTGGGACAAAATCTTTCTAAATAGAAATGTAAACAAGTCAGCTCTTCCAACTGGACTAGTGGGGAAGCAGGGAAAAGGGATGGAAGCAGGTACTGCACATAGAGGTGGAGACACAGCATCGGCTTATGCATTAGCTAGTTCATTCTTCGTGATTTTATAGTTTGAAATTGACAGAAAACACTACACATGTAACAGACTGTCTTGTGACCAAATAAAATACTACACCAAGAGGTGTAAAAGGGATACTTGTACTTTGTGCCAAATTCTAATAAAAAGAAGAATGCAGACAAGTAGTACGCACAGTGCCAATGGCAATGAAATGGCATCACTCAGAGCCAAATTGCTGGCAGTTAATGTCACTGGAAGTCAAAAACCTAGGAAAATGCAAGTTAAAGATCTTAAGACATAGCTGTCTACAACCATAAAGTTAATGTAACTTAATTTCTGAGGGAAAAGAGGGCTGGGAAAACTGATGATGTGTTATAGGTGCAGAGAGAAGAGAGATGAAATGTTCAAGGTTAATGATTATTCTTTCTTTACCTCCCCCTTCAACTGTTCTGCTAAGGTATTTAAATAAGAATCCATTTATTTAAATAGACTCACTGTTAGTAAAACCTGGAACCTTGATCACGTTGGCTGGAGAACTTCTAAACTTTTAAGGTGATGGCCTGGCCCAGAACAGCAACTAATCAGATAGAGCAAGATGTGGTAATGAAAAAATTATATATGTATGTATAGTGCCCTACTGCTAGATGAGAAAATTAAAATAACAGCTCCTCCTATGCATGTGAACAGAAAAACAGGCCATGTGATATCACCTTGCTTTCATGGCTGTGACAGAAGCCTAAAGGAGGTGTAATTAAGATATCTGCATAAGGATAATACATAGACTTTAGATATTTGATGGAAGGGAAAGGGGGAAAGTAATATCTGGTTTGGATCTGTAAATGTCGCAGTTCTGAACTGTCATTGTTAATCCATTTCCAAAATCATGGGTCCAAGTAGTTCTGTAGTTCTTGCAGTCAACATAAATGCCAGTGTTGAAGGGCTGTGTCCAGATGACAGCTAGAGCCAATGTACTGGGGATTACTCCTTCTCCTCACTCTGTTGAAGTAGATGCAGTTTGGCTGGTTTCAATGTAATGACTTGAGAAATAAGTAGTACCTGGAGCATCTTTTCAAAATTATATTTACTGCAGTTTTAGCCTTGAATTTACGAACTGGAAGTGAGTAATAATGGTTAAACCAACCTCAAATATGGAGAACTGGAACTAGCCTCCCACATAAAATTTGAAAAGGTGCTAGTCATTTTTGCCATTTTCTGGCTTCGTGTTATTGTTTCCTGATTCATGCTTTTTTCTGTTTTTTCTCTTTGATTTCAGCATAAGAACCAAATAAATAGTTCTAGTCTTGAGTTCTCCACAACTTTCAGAGAAACACAAAGCTTAGGAATTCCTTTCCATTCAAAAATAGACTCTGAATGTGATTCTTTACCTTAGATGCTGCACCAAGTCATCACAAACCTGGAGGAATAAGAGAGAGGAGTTCTGTGTTGCCATCCTTTGTGAAACATCTCTCAAAAGCATTTCATTGCTAGCACTAAGATTGTTTCCCACTACTTTCAGTTAGGTGATGAGTTAAAAAAAAACACCCAACCAACAAAAAACAGGCTAATATTACAATAGTTAAAACATGACATTAATAGCATGATTAGAATTACAAAGGGTCTGTGGAGGAGGTTAAAATTAACAGAAATAGTTTGTTGATAAAGTTTTTTTTCCAGAAAAAAAAAAACAAAAATGCAGTGTTGCCAGTTTTTCTTTTATTGGCAGTTACTGTTCTAAAAACTCTCTAGATGTGCATTTCCATCCTAATAATATTGTCCAGAATTCACTTGTCAACAGCCCTATGCTAGTTAAACAGAACAGCTTCAAATTTCTGGCCTAACTGCAACAGGGGAAAAAAAAAAACAAACAAAAAAACCCAACAACAACAACAAAAAAAGAGACTAAATTAACCTCAAATTAATATAACCATTTGGATGCTTACTGATTAAAACCAGAGTTTATGCTCCCTTCTCCCTTCCCCTCAACAGTTTGCTGCTAAATCTTTGATCTGTAGAATTGTCTGTAAGACTAAACAACTGCAAAATATGGTTTGTGAACTGCAGTGATATTTTGCCAACATTTTAATGAGAAATTTTGCAAGACAAACATCACCATTATTAGGAATGCACCTAAAGAAGCCAGAAGGGAAAACAACTTCTGGCAACAACTCCAAGACATCCCCTGGGATATTGCACTGCATCTTGGTAGGTAAATATTTTAAGACCCTGTTGTTTACTGTATATAGATATCATTGAAGTAGGAGAATACCAGTAGTTATGCAGGGTACTACAAAATTCTTGGAACATAGCCAGGCCATCTGAGTTTTACCTTACTTAGTATTTCACTTACAGCACTTCATATCTGTAACTGAGTTCTAAGTTTAGGTGAGAGATTAAGATGTCTGAAGAGGCAGCTGGTGTCATGAACAGGCTGGCAGGTGTGACAGGACCAAAAGGAAGTCAAAGACTTTCTGACATGGCAGCTAGAGGCCAGGTGAGAAACTTCAGGGAGGTGAAAGAGAAAATTGACTTTACCACAGGAGCTTCTCCAAGGTGAGCCAACTTTACGTCCACCACCTTTCCATCCTTCTCCAGATGAACTTCTATATAAAACATGTTTGATGTCATATAGCAGGTAGTCCCACTGGGGCTAATGTGAGCATTAAGCCTGAGGAGAGAGATGAATTTAAATAAATAAAGCCAGCCTTGTGTATCTAAAAATTCTGCCACATGAAGAAAGGAAACGAGTGTCGTTTACTTAGTTGTGGGAAGAGGCTTCAGGGATGCTTCAAAAATAACACTTCCTTGACTCAGCTTCTAAAACCTATCCCATCAGGCAAGGTATCTGTGCTCTGCTCTTTGCATTGTCATGTTGGCTGGCTGAAGATTATCTACCTATCTAGTCTGTAGCTTCGGTACCTAGGCATGCATGCCCTCTCTTCACTCAACAACTTCTTTCACAAAAGGCTAATCGAAATAAGCAGTTATGCTCATTTCAAGAAATATTGACTCCATTAGAGCACTGAGGTAAAAAAAATTATTGTTGACAAGACATCCAGATGGTATTCCCCACTGGACTTGGGACTGCACTTGCGTATTTGCATTAATTCATAAACGAACTTACCCTTTTTGTTTGGATAAAGATTCCAATCTGTTCATCACAGAAAACAAAGATTTAGCTGCAAACAAAATGGAATTGTTATTTAATAAGGCTGCAATGATCAAGAAGTAGAACCAGTATTATCCTGCTTTAAGGGGTATGATTTAGGTAATGAGAAAATAGTATTTCTTGCACGAGTTCTTATTAATGACAGCTGTTACCCTATGATTAACAAGTGCTGTGCTGGAGAGATTTTGAGAATAGCTATAGCCTGAAGGCTTAGTCCAAAACCAAGTCACAAGTCTCTCGTGTCATATCCACCTCTCTGTTTATACATCCAACCCCTCTGGGCAAACATCACCAACAGAGATGGATGGGTAGTTTCCACAGAATCTTAAAAAGTAGACTTTGAGTTTTCTGACAGCTCATTACCATTTAATGTCCTCTCTATCTTCTCCAAGCAAGAGCGCACTGGACCATCTGGAGCATTACTGACAGGCTGTTGAAGTGGCTTATCCTAGCACATTCGTGAAAACAAGAGACAGGCTCCTTAAGTTACTAGCTAAAGATCAATATCCATACATACAAGACGCACAACACCAGTGACCAGGACAACAGAACTCTACTTATTTCTTTTTGTCACACATAGAGGTGACCTATTATTGTAGCTATCTCCAAAGTTGCAGCACAGAATGGGTTTGTGAAGAACCTGTTGTGAGATAATTATATTTTAGAGGCCTTTGGGGCAGGGAGCAGCTTCCCATTCCCTTTTCTTCTGGCAGGTAATTTCACCATGATACTAAAGATCAACTAAGAAAGTACTTCTGTTTTAGAAGGAATCTTTCCGAGTGAAAAGCAGAGATCAGTAAGCACCACAGGTGTACTTGGCTAGACTCAAGATACAAGTTCCAGCTGAGATGTTAACATAAGTAGCAAGCAAACTCCCAAGCTTCTCTTCTAGCTCTTGTCTGAGAACTTCTCATACTTCACACTTCAGTTCACAAAGAACAGTCACTGCTGAAAAGTTTTCACTATGTTCAAACTCAGGACATTGTTTTCAGCGTAAGGCTTTAGTTAAGCATTAATAAAAAGAGGCACGGAAACAAGTGGGGCTTTTATATAAGCTCACAGCAGTTGTGCTAATCTGCTTTTCACAAAGATGATCCTTAAATCTAATTAGCTGCTGAAATGGCGGGAAGCGTGGAACAACTTAAGGTATAGCACAGCAGGAGAGCGTCCAGATAACAGGTTTGGGGCCAGTTTCTGAAAAACAGCCTTTTCTCCCATTCCTATGGGTAAGAAATTGTCTTTACGTACTATGAATGTGCTAAGAATAGTGGAAAAGAGCCTAAAGTATTAGACAATCATCAGTTAAAATGATGCAAAACCCAGGCCTCTACAGTGTTAAAATAATGCAGGAAGCTTTTTTTATCCACTATTGGAAGAAAAATCAGGAGCCAGGCTATAATAGGCACCAGTTTTTGGTGGGTTGTTTTGTTTTGTTTTTTGGGGTTTTTTTTTGTTTGTTTGGTTTGGTTTGAGTTTTTGGTTTGTTTTTTTTAAAGGCAAACAGTTTTTGAACTACCTCAGCAGCCTGCTCTTCCACCATATATCCTTCTCACACCTAAACTGCGATTCTTACCATGCAAAAATGTACAAGTTTCATAGTTTCAGTCCATGGTTTTTGTTGGTACTTTAAACGCAACTGTTCCATTAAATCCTTTGTAGAAACAGCAGTTGCAGCACCTGAAAAACATGTCAGAATATAAAGCCATATACTTACACTGGCAACTAGAAAAATTGAAGGGGAAAAAACTATAAAAACTTGCTAACTCCTAAGTGTTACGCTTCAAATACAAGGCAGAAAAAAATCATTTAATTGAATTTTGCATACAAGTATCTAATCTTTGTAAGACTTCTGACAGAATATTCAATATTAAATAGAGATGCAGTTGTATCTCCAGCTTGTTAAAGAATTAGGCTTTCTTTAACTATACACAACCTCATATATATA
>WBNM01032223.1:179625-262913 GCA_013399055.1 Ramphastos sulfuratus | reverse complement strand
TGATTCTGTGATTCTATGAGTGCATGAAGTGTCTATGGATGGAGTAGGGATAATTGTTTCTGGGGTAAAAAATAATTGTTTCACTCTTTTTAGAAGTGTTTTAGGAACTTTGCAGAGCAAGTGTGTTTAGTTTAGGAGCATTTCAAAGAGGACTGTGAGTGAATTTTGTTTGCACTGAATCAGCCACAACAGGTTCCTTGGCAACTGTGTGTGATTTATGTGCTGTTGTAACTCTGGCACCAAGGCACTGTAAGTCACGAGGCTTTAGCCATTAAATAGTAGGAGAGGTGAGTGGGAGAACAGGAATCTGTAGGTATTTTAGTGTATGTCCCTTCATCCTTGAGGTGAATCATTTGGAGACAGCCTTTGTGAGCAAGGCTGCCACACAAGACCCGACTCAGAGTTAGACTAATGGAGCCCAAGTGGCTTTCCTCAGCGTGTGTGCAGCGACACAGTGTCTGTGTTGGGGTGAGGGGAAGGAGGAGCAGTGTAGGTGTACCCATGAGCTGTGAGTTGGAGAGCTTGGCAGCAGGAATGCATCTCCCTGAGCCGTTCTGATGTGACTGGAATGCAGAGGCAGTGAGGGTTTGGGTGCCTGAGAGGTGTGTGCTGAAGGATAACAATTTGGAGCTAATCCAGGACTGAATTAATTTTCTAGTTGAAAAAAAAGAAGGCATCCACTTCTGCATGAAGACAGAGAGAGTAAGACCTCAGTTCACTCTGGATTCTTGCTGTGTTACAGAGAGGAGCAGTTGCTGTGAACTGCAGCTGGGATTTTTTTTTTTTTTTTTTTTTTTTTTTTTTGCTTTGCTCACATTTTGTTGTGTTTAGGCTGCATAAAGAGGACTGTGGCCAGCAGGGTGAGAGAGGGGATTCTGCCCCTTGACTCTGCTCTGCTGAGATCCCACCTCAAATACTGCATCCAGTTCTGGTGTTCCCATCATAAGGAGGACACAGAGGTGCTGGAGAGAGGCCAAAGGAGGCCACAAAGATGGTCCAAGGGCTGGAGCACCTCTGCTGTGAGAGCAGGCTGAGGGAGCTGGGGGTGTTCAGCCTAGAGAAGAGAAGACTCTGGGGGGACCTTAGAGCTGCCTTCCAATACCTGAAGGGATCCTACAGGAAGGCTGCAGAGGAACTTCTCATAAGGGTGTCTAGAGGCAGGAGAAAAGGGAATGATTTGAAGCTGAGGAAGAGTAGGTTTAGGAAGAGGTTCTTCAGTATGTGGGTGGTGAGACTCTGGAATAGGCTACCCAGGGAGGTTGTGGCTGCCTCCTCCCTGGGGGATGTTGAAGGTAAGGTTAGATGAGGCCTTGAGCAGCTGAATCTGGTTCAGAGTGTCCTGCCTGTGGCAGGAGGTTGGAGTAGATGATCTCTGAGGTGCCTTCCAACCTAAGCCACTCTTATGATTCTGATTCTGTGTTGGTCAGCCTGACATAGGATGCTAGACTAGGCCTTCTCCCTGATTTGCTGTATAGATCTCATATGTTACACTTGTACTTATAAAAGGGAGTATTTGAGACTTGTAAGCCAATCAGACACACTTGTGTGACAGACTCTGCATTTACCTAGGTACTACTTATGGATGACTTGTTCTGACTTCTTCCTCTCCTACCTTTTTCTCTAGGCAAGCCTGGGACCTCGCAGTTGATATTTGCCTTTCCCAGTTACCTACCATTATAGAGGAAGGAACAGCCTTTAGGGTAAGTTGGATAATGTCTTGGAATGTTGGGTGCTCACTTTACCCCACTGAAGCCTCAGTTCAGCACATTGCTTTTGCTTCTTGAGTCCTGAATGGTTGCAGTTTAAGGGTTTGTATTATGGGATAATTGTTGTCTGCTCACCTCACTTAGAGAAGCAGACAGAAAATCAGCTCTTAGTTCTTTGCTGTTGTATGAGGTGTCTTGGTGTGGAGGAAATTCCCACCACTAGAAATGAGGCTTGAGACCTGGCTCTTAAAATTCCAGAGCGCTCAGTCTTGACTAACAATATTGTTACCAAAAGCAACCCAACAGGCCAGGGTAATTTTGGAAATGAAAAACTTCAGCATGAGAATTATCTCTCAGCAGAGTTATTTCCAAATAAGCATGAAAATGAGGTTGAGAGTATGTCCAAAGAGTTTTCTTAAGCATGCTGTTGTCAGGGTGAGTCACTGGGGTTCTTTTTTCTACTTTACTTCCTCTCAGAAAGCAGAAAAGTAAACATTTTTTAATATACTACTTGGCTTAAATTCCCTATAGTCAGAATGGATTTTTCTTGATATTACTTGGACATTTTATTAGTAGAAACTCTTAAACATAATCACTGTACAGCCTCAGCTACCTGTTCCACCTTGATGCTTCCTCCATGATGCTTCCCCTAATTTCACAGGAGCCTTCTTGCATTTTACTTGTTACCAAACTTCCAAAAGGTTTTCTGGCTGTGATTGCAGGCTCTCTCCAAAGACCCAAGTACAGGAGGGCTGTGGACTTCTTTGAGGGCAAGGGTTGATAAAGATGCCCTCAAGCTTTTGTCCTCCCACCCTTTTCTTTCCCTGTGTATTTTAAAATTTAGACAGGTCCGATTTTTCCTCTCCTAGTTTACATTGATTGATTTTTTTCCCAGGTCTCTAACAACATCAGTGGATACTTTTATATTAGTTTTAAACCTCACCTGAGCACTCACTGTTAAGTAAGTTGAATTATTGCACATTTCTGTGCATTTCAGGGATGAGAGAGGCAGACACTTGCCAGGGAATAGACAAGAGATCAGCAAATAAGAGTGTTCATTCTCAACTAGTGCTTGAGTCAAGATAGGATGGAAACAATTTGCAAGCAGATTGTCAAGCCTGGCAAATGTAAATTCTTGTGTATTTTGGCTGGAACTTGAGGTGAGTAGAGCTATCAGCCTGCAGTCATAGCTGGGAGCCAGAGTGCTGTGAGTTTCCAAGCTAGGCTGGGCACCAGACACAGAAGAGGACATGAGCCTGCATTTGGGCTCTTCCTTAGGCTTTCCTTTACTATCCAGCCTGATCAATCCATGTAGGATTGTGCCTGCTCCATAGAGAAGGGCCAGATATTAACCTGTTGAACATCTCTGAGGCACCTACAGGAATATGAAACTTGGCTGTTAGTTTGGGGGGGGAGCAGAAAGGGCTTAGCTCTACACTGTGACAAATGGCAGGAGCAGAGGGACAGCTGCACACCTCTGATCTATTCCTTGTGTTCTAATCAACGTTTTGCCCTCAAACCTCTTGATTTACGCCCGACAAGAGGCTCTGTATATCAGAGGAGGTTAACTGCTGCCAGGCAGCAGTAATCTGGGAGGAATTGCTCAGTGCAAGGAGGGGGCCTGGGCGTTGCATTGCTGGGGTTTGTCAGCCTGTTTTGTAACTGGGCCGGCAGAAGCAGCAATCAGTGTCTGGGGTGGTGAGTCAGAGGATTACCTGCTGCCAGCCATCCGCCGCCCGCCTCGGCTGCGGTGGCTTTAAGAGTCCAGTCTGGCCCTGGATAAAGCAATTGATAATCTCTTCAGGGCTGTTCTGTTTCAGCAGCACATTATAAACCACGTGCATCTGACTTCTGCTTATTCTCGAGGTGTTCTTTGCTAGGCAGACCCAGGAAATACAATAACCTGATGGAGAATAGCCTGCAGGCTCCCAGCGCTCCTGCGGGGGGATGAGGGGGAGCGCTTGGGCTTCTGGCAGGTTTGGGTTGGTTTATTCTTTGTCCTCCCATCCCTTCCCTGCCTCCTCCTCCCTTGATTTCTGTTTCCCTGTGGATTTTGAACTGGAAGCTGCTGAGGTCAGTACTTTCTCACACTTAGCCCACACCTGGAGTGATAGATGGCAAAAGGAACGGTTCTTCCAGCGCTGCTGGGGGGTGCTGGTGTGCCCAAGAGCTGTCTGAGTGTGCATGGTGGGGCAGAGCATTTTGGGGATAAGTGTCATGTTATTGGCCAGTCCTCACTGGTTTGAGGAAGATCAGAGATGCTGGAGCAGACTCCAGGGACCTAACTGCTGCAGAATGTCACAGCTCCCCAAGTAAACTTCCTGTTTCAGAGAACCATAGGAAAGGACTCTCCATGGTCATCTTGTCCAACCCCCCCACAGTGTGCAGGGATATCTCCAACTAGGTCAGGCTGCTCAGGTCCCCAGCAAATTTGACCTTGAATGTCTCCAAGGATGGGACCTCCACCACATCTCTGCCAGTGTGGTGCAGCCCCAGAGGATCGCATCTGGTTTGAGCAGGACCACAGTTACATTGTGTGCTTTTCAAAGTGTGTATTACTTTCTCTGCTTGTGTTTGCTGTCCCCTAAACCAGGAGCTTTTATGTCTGGAGGTCCTACAAGCCAGTAGCCTTCCCATTTGTTGGATGCCATCCAGATGCATTCTGTAAACCAGCATCTGATTGTAATGTCTTAAGTATGAAGTAGCAAAGTACAACTGATGAGTATGAGCTGATGGGAGCTCACTCCACCTCTCAGATCTTTAGTAGGGCACCAATGTGAAGTCTATTAAATAACATAGCACTCTGCATGTTATTTTTCTGCTGATGAGAGTCCCCACTACCAGGATATCTCTAATTAAATTACTGGATTCAATACCTGAAGTGAATTTTCTGATTTTTGTTTACCTTGTGTGAAGTCCTCATACTTACTGCATTACAGGTGTCAGAAATTATGGCTAGCTTGAATTAAAAACCTGATAAATAAAAGGCAGCTTTTGTACAGCCCAAACCAGCAGGTCTGAATTCCCAGTTTGTAAGAGAGGTTTATGACAGCCAGGGAAGACTGAGATGTGGATGGGCATTTTTCACTGTTGTTGAATTGTGTTCCCTGTGTTCTGGGCAGAGGCAAAGCTGAAACTACCTCTGCAGAGAGATAAATCCTGTGCTGTTCTACCTGCTTCTCACGTGGAAAAGATTAAACAGATTTTCCCTAAGACCTTTTGCAAGACCTTTCCCTGGTTCTCTGCTCTTTTCTTCCCCTTTTTCCCAACCACTTCCAATAGAGACTGGCAGCAGGTTTAGAGGAAGCTGCATCTGGTCAGTGTTGGGAGAAGTTTTATACATTAGAAATAGTGTGGGCAGCAGGACTGGGGGAGTGATTGTTCCTTTGTACTTGGCACTAGTGAGGCCACACCTCAAATACTCGGTTTAGTTTTGGGCCTTTCAGTCCAAGAAGGATTGAGGTGCTGCAGTGTGCCCAGAGAAGGGCAGTGAAGCTGGTGAAGGATCTGGAGAACAGGGCTGGTGAGGGCTAAGGGAACTGGGGTTGTTCAGCCTGGACAAAGAGGAGTCTGAGAGGAGATCTCGTTGCTCTCTACAGCTACCTGGAAGGAGGCTGGAGCAAGGTGGGAGTCAGCCTCTTCTCCAAAGGAGCAAATGATATGAGAGGAAATGGCCTCAGGTTGTACCAGGAGAGGTTTAGGTTGGACATGAGGAAAAAATTCTTCCCCAGAAGGACTGTCAAGCCCTGCAGTAGGCTGCTCAGAGAATCAGTGGAGTCCTGAAGGGATTGAAAAGCTGTGTAGATAAAGGACATGATTTAGTGGTGACTTGACCAATGTTGGGTTAACAGTTGGACTTGCTGATCTTAAAGGTCTCTTCCAAACAAACTTGAGTCAATTAAACAGAACAGGTTTTGGAAGCAATAACCTGTGTGAGTCTTTAGGTGCCAAGGCATGAGGCATAGGAGGTTCCATGTGAACCTGAAGAAGAATTTTTTCACTGTGAGGGTGACAGAGCACTGGAACAGGCTGCCCAGGGAGGTTGTGAAGTCTCCCTCTCTGGAGATATTCAAGAACTGTCTGGATGCATTCCAGTGTGATCTGCTCTGGGTGACCCTGCTCTGGCAGGGCAGGGCTGGACCAGATGAGCTTTCAAGGTCCCTTCCATCCCCTGACACTCTATGATTGTAAGACGATTTGCTTCCCTGCCTTTTCCTTTTAAACCCACCTTGCATTCCTGTTCTCCCCCTGCAGCACAGCCCCTTCTTCGCAGAGCAGCTGACAGCTTTCCAGGTGTGGCTGACCATGGGCGTGGAGAACCGCAACCCCCCGGAGCAGCTGCCCATCGTGCTGCAGGTGAGCGGCCGCGCAGGGGCTGGGCGCTGCCAGGCCTTGCGGAGCTGCCTCTGTGCCCCTGCTGCCCGCTGAGCGCTGTGCTGCCAGCCAGATGGCAGCTGGCTACAGAAATTATGTGGGCTCCTTCAGGATTAATTAGAGCTGATTGTGTGGCTCCCAGACCTGTGCAGATGAAGACAAAGTGATTTGCTTCCCTCGTACCTTCACTCTCCGTTGAACAAAACTTCCTGCTCTAGTCCATTTGCAGCTCCAGCAGTGTCAGGCTCTGCTGCCTCCTCTCTTGCTCTGCATTAGCACAAATTTTTCACAGATTAGTTCATCTTTGTTGTTTTCCCTTGCAGTATCTCCTCCTACATGCCAACTCTGTCAGGCAGAGACTTTATCTTCTCTCTGTTTTCAGAAAGTGGAAGTTACTGCAGCGTAAATAGTTTGGAAATGGCTTCTTTATCTGTCTGGTACAGCCTGGAGAGTGTTCCCTTTAATGTGATGCTGAAATTTTTCTGCAAGAACATAGAAACAATTCTCTGAAGACCATGCCTGGAAGGAATGTAGAGTTCTGGTAGGCATTTGCTCAGACTAGATAAAGTTCATGTGTATAAAAGAGAAGTAAATCTAGGAGAAACATAACACCTCATCCTAAATAATGTTTTATGACAAGCCACATATTACAATTGTCATCTGCTGATGTCCTCTTCTCCCCAGGAGTTTGTATTGACAGAAATATAAACCCTCATCAAGGTAGCTGTGGTCTCTTCTCTAGCAGGCAGCAAAATTTAAAGTCTTCTTGTTTAAAGGAACATGCTTCCTGTCACTTATCCAAGGATTTGTGATTCCTTTCACTAAACACGAGAAGAGTCCCCTTCCCTCCATTAGCTACCAGCTTGTTTTGTGACTGACAGCACCATCAGTCTCTGTAAGACAAAATCTTAATTTCCCTGAGCCTCCCAAGCCTTGAGAGACCAGCTGGATGCACAGATGTATGGTTTATCTCCTTCACTGCGATGGGAGAAGGCTTCTCCTCTAGCACCAACTTTGCTGCTTTCCAGTGAGTTACTTGGCACTAGTAGGCTCTGCAGGTAGCTTAACCTTGCAGTGGAATTGAGAGGTCACCTGGCAAAGGAATCTGCTTTCCTTCCTGGAGCAAAAATGAGCTAGGACAGGGTAATTCTTCTTACAATTGAAGCCTATTAATTGTATGGTGGAATAGGATTGCTTTACAGGTTTGAGATACTTTGAATCAGAAACCAAGTGGTTAAGAGAGGGAAGAGAAATGCATTTCAGTCCCCTTCTAAGTGTCTTTTTGCTTTGACCCTTGGGAGTGCTTAGACTACACTGCTGTAGCCTAACAAAGGCTGATTCTGTTTTCCCATTTTAGATGTGCCTCTGAGGAAAGAAGGTGTTTGAGTGCCAGGGCCATGATGCCAGCCATGCAGAGATGAGTTTGTCAAGGACAAGGCAATGATCCTTTGTAAATGGCCTTTTAATGGGCTGCAGGAAGTTGCTTTCCATTGAGAATTCTTGCTGTGCATGGGGCAGATTGGACACAGGTCGCTTCCTCGTGCAGAGAAGAGAGAAGTCAGCCAAGAGAAGTTAGCACAAGCACAGCCTGAACAAGCCCAAGCAGCAGATGCTTTGGTCCTTGTCAAGGTGCCTCCTGCCATGCGATCTCCAGCGCACACAGACCAGAGTGCTGCTTCCTCCTAAGGCCAGGAGGAGACCACTGCTTGCAGTCCCCTTCTGCAGTTTGTTGGAGATTGCTACTAAAATGGAACTTCTTTTCCTTCTCAATTCCTGTTACTTCTAAATTACCCTCCTGTGGCCTGGTTATTCTCTAACTCACATGTGTGGCCATCATTAGCAGCCTATCTTAATGATGGACAAAGGATGCCCCCTCTCTTGGAGGTGTTGAAGGCCAGGTTGGATGAGGGCTTTGAGCAACCTGGTCCAGTGGATGGTGTCCCTGCAGGGGGTTGGAACTAGATGATCTTTAAGGTCCCTTCCAACCCAAACCATTCTGAGAATCTATGAAATGTCAGGGAGAGATGTGCAGCACTGTGGGCATACAGTGGCACACTGTAGCCCTTTCAGAATTTCACTAAAAATTGATAAATTGTGCAGAGACTCCTATCCAGATCTCTAGAATTTGTGTCAGTTTTGGCTTCAGGTTATTGTGCAGATCAGTTTGGGAAGCAGGACTATAAAAACCTGTCAGAGACTGATGGCTTTTTTTTGTTTTTGTTTTTGAAAGGAATGAAATGGAGCTCTTAAAATAGGACACAGTTTTGATTTGGCTAAAGATTCTTGTGAGCTGTGGGGCTGCATCTTCACTTGGAAATCCATTTGAATTACATCATTTTCCCCCCCACACCCCCAGCTCTGACAGAATTTGTGGCTTTACTTGTTTTTCTTACCTGAAGCTTGGGTAAGAACAGCATTGTCCAATCTGTCAACCTCCCATCGTCCGTGTGAGCTCTCTGCACCTAACGGGTTCCTGGCTGCTGTTTCAGCCCAGCCCAGCTCAGCTTCCACCATGCCCTGGTTTCTATCACTGCCTTAGTCTCAGGCAGCTGCCCCTGTTATTCCTGTGCTGGGCTCCTTTAAAGTACATTGTTCATCATGCCAAATTCTGTAGTAAGTTTAAGGAACAGGTTGGTGCCAACTAGGGCAGGATGACCAAAATCCTTTCTGTCATGACCTGTCCTGAGCAACCATATTCAGAAGTGAAACAATTAGAGCAGTTAACACATCCTCCTGTCATCTTCTCCTGGACTTTTTCTGCACAACTTTAGTATCAGTCATCCATAGTATGAGGCATGAGCCAAGTAATTTAGTTGTTCTCTGATATTAAACATGAAAAATAATTTAATTTGAATTTGCAGTGTGGAAAAACACCGAGAAGGGGATGGAATTGGGGAGCTAAATCAACAAGCTTGCCCCGAGACCCATACTGAGGGATGTTCCTCAATTTAAACTGAGGATTAAATATTGCATTCCAATATCTTATGTCTGTTAAGGAGATTAAGAACTGAAAAAGTCTGCCTGTTAATATTTCACACCAGGGTAGGTATAAACCAGTAAACTACCACCTCATTATCGTTGTCAGACTCTGTTTTAATGAGATTTTTATTAATGACTAATGTGACCTTTTGCCTTCCTCTTAAGTCTCTTACATCAATTTGCCAAGGAAAGGAAAGCCTCTTTTTCTCCTTCTGAGCTGTTTTGAGGAATGGCAGGATGGGCTTTTTGCTCACCTGCAGATACAGTCGTGTTCCTGCTTCACTGGGGGAAAGGCAGGTGGTATGATGAGGATATTTGAAATCCATAGGGGCTGCTTGCATCAGGCAGAGCTGTGCTGCATAGGAACTGCTGTGCCTGAGAGGAAAATTAATGGGGAGAACAAGTGGAGCAGTGACGTAGAGACTGAGGATAACTCTGCTCCCAGGAAGGTGTTTGCATCTGTCTGCAGGAGCTTCAGGAAAGGCAGCCTTAGCAGGAGGGACAGCAACCCACTGGTGACATCTTGGATTGGCTATTAGGAGCAGTGTCTTTCCTGCAAGAGTGGTCAGGCATTGGAACAGCAGAGAAAGACCTGGGGGTGCTGGGTGACAGCAGTTGAAGATGAGCCAGAGTGTGCCCACATGGCCAAGAAGGCCACCAGCAGCCTGGGCTGGATCAGCAATGGTGTGGCCAGCAGGAGCAGGGCAGGGATTGTCCTCCTGGACTCAGCACTGGTGAGACCACACCTTGAGTGCTGGATTCGGTTCTAGGCCCCTCACTCCCAGGAGGACATCGAGGGGCTGGAGCAGGTCCAGAGAAAGGCAACAAAGCTGGGGAAGAATCTGAAGAACAGGGCTGGGGAGGAGCAGCTGAGGGAGCTGGGGGTATTTAGTGTGGAGAAGAGGAGGCTGAGAGGAGACCTCATTGCTCTCTACAGCTCCCTGAGAGGAGGCTGCAGTGAGGTTGGGCTCTTCTCCCTGGTCTCAGGTGATAAAAGGAGAGGAAGTGGCCTGAAATTGTACCAGGGGATGTTTAGGTTGGAGAGGAGGAAAAATTTCTTTGCTATAAGAGTGGTCAGGGGCTGGAACAGGTTGCCCAGGGAGGCAGTGGAGTCACCATCCCTGCAGGTGTTCAAAAAACATGTGGATGTGGCACTGAGGGACATGGTTCAGTGGGCATGGTGCTGTTAGGCTGACAGCTGGACCTGATGATCTTGGAGGGGTTTTCCAGCTGGATTCTGTGTTCAGTGAGGTGGAAGTGTTCAGCACTCAGGGTTTGCCATCCAGCATTTTCCTCCGGGCCATCACTTTGTTCAGAGTGACAAAGCAATCCTGAGGGCCTTTACCTTTGCTCTGCAGTCATTTTTGGTCATTACAGTGTCACTAATTGTTGTCCCTCTCCTCTGCAGGTGCTGCTGAGCCAGGTGCATCGGCTACGAGCTCTTGATCTGCTGGGAAGATTTTTGGACCTGGGCCCCTGGGCAGTGAGCTTGGTGTGTGGATGTTGCTTATTGTCTTGTGAAAGTCTTAAGTTCCCTCAGCATAGGCAATAAACAGCAATGAAGATTTATGGAAGGATGATGTGGAAGATACTCCACAGATTTGACAAATGACCAGTGGCTTATGTGTGCATGTGTGTGAAATTGGAGCAAGCAACCCTAAAAGAAGAGTGGTTTGTATTAATCAAAATTAAAAAAAAAAAAAAAAAAGAGCTGGAGAGCTGCTGGTTTGCATTGCAACAGAGAGGAGTTCCCTGGGAACAGTACAGAGTAAAATATGGTGAGGGACAAAGCAGGAGGAAATATCTGGGACAGATAAGAGAGTTTGTCCTGTAAAATAAATAGCAGAAAAACAGCACATATGTTTGTCATCTGTTCTCTCAGCTTACTGGCTGCATCATTTTCTTCTCTTCCTTTATCTATTTGGTCTCTGGATTTGATAAGCTCTTCTAAGAAGGCAGCAGCTGCCTTCTGCAGTTTGGAAAGTGCCCAGCACAGTGTGGGCAATAGATAAGAATTAAACAAAGGAGCAGCTTAAAACACTTACAAATGGAGCTATTTGTTGATAAAAGTGGTGAAGATGAACCACCAGCTGGTCATGGAACAGCTCAGTGAGGGAAGTTTTTGGTGGTTTTCTTTTACCTTCCTCCCTCATCTCAGCCAAGACTCCCTTCTGCAGCATGGCCCTCAGCAGTAGGAGGGAAGTGCATTAGAGGCGATTGTAGAGCTCTGGATTGCAAACATAGCTGCAGGTCAGCCACAGCAGCCTTTGACCTTTATGGGCTTTATAAACCTTGCTGGCCTTGTCACTGGGTGATGCCTAGCTGCTGCCAGGTTGTGTGGGTAGAACCTCTGGGAGCCCAGCACTGCAGGTGCCACCACTCACTGTGTATCCTCTGTGCTGTGCTTTGAGCAGGTTATCGGCAACCACAGTGAGATTCTCCCAAGATTTCACATTGTGTGGCCTCCCATGAGCTTAAACTCTTAATTCCATGGAAAAGGCTTGGTGAAAAGCCTGTGTAAGGCAAGAGGCCTGCTTAATTTCCAGGGGGAAGGCTGCAATTATTGAGCTTGTTTACTTGTGAGAGCAAACAGCCCCATCTGAGGAGAGCCCAACCTATCGTGAAGCACAAAACAACACAGGCTGCAATGAGTCAAACCTGGTGCTAGATGAACTCTGAGTCTCCACAGACCAAATGAGTCTTAAAATACCTGGTGGCATCCAAGATTATAAGAAGCAATAGGTGAATACCCAGAGATGCCCTTTTTTACTAGGAATGTCTGAAGCTGTGTGCTTGCAGATCCCTCACCAGTGGCACTACATCTCCTGCATCTTCCCCAGGCGCTCGGTTCTTAGCTGTTCACAAGAGTTTGCTCTTCTCTCTACCTCCCCAGGCCCTGTCTGTTGGCATTTTCCCATATGTCCTGAAGCTACTTCAAAGTTCAGCTCGTGAGCTGAGACCACTCCTTGTCTTCATCTGGGCCAAAATCCTGGCAGTGGACAGTGTGAGTACTTCTGACCTTGGCTGTTTCTTTTGTGTTTCAGCAACAAGACTTTTTACCTCCCTCCCTGTTTGCTTTATCCACTTGCTTTAGACTTCACAGAATCACAGAAACATGCAGGTTGGCAAAGCCCCTCAGGATCACCACGTCCAACCTAGAACCCTACTCTACAAGATTCACCTTAAACCATATCCCCAAGCACCACATTCAAACAACCCTTAAACACCTCCAGGGTGGGGAACTCCACCACCTCCTTGGGCAGCTCATTCCAGTCCCTGACCACTCTCTCCGTGAAAAACCTTTTCCTAATGTCCAATCTAAACCTTCCCAGCCTCAGCTTGAGGCCATTCCCCCTTGTTCTGTCTCCAATTACCTGTGAGAAGAGACTTGAGGCACTTCAGCAAACGCTCCATTGGCTGGACACTTCCTTAATTTATTGCCTTGTATGGAAGCTTCTGGAGCTTTAGGAATGGGAAGCCCCCTCTGCAGTGCTGACACTGCCCAGATTGGCTGCCCACCTCTTCATACCTGCTCAGTTCTGTTAATGCTGCAATGACACATTAATATCTCACAGTTCCTTATTTCTTCTCTGGTTCTGGGATGTACTCACCCTAGGTGAAAGCCATCAGATCTCAGTGGTAACAGCTTTATTGGGGGAGATTATTGCTTTGCTTGCTGAAGGGGCTTCAAATGCACTTCTCTTCTGCCATCTATTCCTAGGTGAGGACATATTTGCACACACTGATGCTTTCCCTCGGTTTGCTCACTTTAGGTTGTGATGAACTTGTTTTGTTTGAGGCCATTCCTGTCAGCACAGGCTGTTGGGTAGTCTTCAGACACAGAATTTTCTAGAATAAAAGTAATTTTTGATGACTTTAACTTAAAGGTCCTGCTGCAAGCCTGATACACATGCTGATGCTTTAAAGGTGGCTGGCACAGAGGTACTTGCCCTCACCACAAGACAGGAGATCCCTGTCATGGATCCATGGTTCTAATCCTCTCTGTAATATTTTGCCACCTTTCAGGGTGAGGTTTAAAAACAACCCTGATTTTTAAAGATGGCCTTAGCCAGAGCTCTGGTTTCTGGGGTTTAAAATACATAATTAAGCAGATGAGTAACTGCAGATAAATTTGTANTCCAACCTTACCATTCTGTGATTCTATGATTCTATATATATGACTTTTTGGTTGGTGGGTGCAATTAGTTGAGCAATATAAAATGATTAGGAGGTTTATGCACAGTTAATTGTGGGCATGATTATAAACCAGCCCAAAAATTGTCTGAACTGTTGTAGAAGTTGGAGCTTGCTTATCTGGGGGGTTATTTTTGTTACATCTCTTCCATATCAGTGTAGAGAATAATACTGAATTTAGTGGAGTTTTTCCTCAGTGTTGATCCAACATTGTCAGGTTCAGTTTTAGAAATATATTTTCATTAACATCCTAAGAGGATTTTAGAAAGCAAAGAAAATGAAAACTATTTGTCTTAAACCTACTCTCAAGCAGCTTGTTTTTGATGCATGCCTCTCCATGGCTGACACTTCTGCCTCAGGTATGGTTCAGAGTAGGTTTGTGTATGATTTCCATGGAATGGAGGTCATCAGCTGACACCCCCAAGTCCTTCTCCTCCTGACTGTTCTTGAACCACTCCTCACCCAGCCTGGGTTTGGGCTTGGGATTGCCCCAAGCCAAGCAGCTAATGAAAAACTCAGCATGAGCCAGCAATGGCTGCTTGCAGCCCAGAAGGCAACCATGTCTTGGGATGCTTCCAAAGGAGTGTGACCAGCAGGATGAGGAAGCTGATTCTGCCCCTCTACTCTGCTCTTGCAAGACTCCACCTGGAGCACTGTGTCCAGTTCTGGTGCCTCCAGCACAAGAGCAACATGGAGGTGCTGGAGCGGGTCCAGAAGAGGCCATGAAGGTGATGGGAGGGCTGGAGAACCTCTGTAGGGGCAGGCTGAGGGAGTTGGGGCTCTTCAGCCTCAAGAAAGCTCCCAGGGAGACCTTTGAGCAGCCTTGCAGTGACCCAAAGGAGGCCTACAAAAAGGCAGGAAGGGGCTTTTTCTAAGGGCTTGTAGTGATAGGATGAGAGGGAATGGATTGAAGCTTGAGGAGGGCAGATTTAGACTGGAGCTGCATGTCTCAGCTTACAATCAATACAAATACTCAAGTCCAGTGTGCCCTGAGGATAATTTGATGAAGGCTTTACTTGAGGGGTGAGGATTCCTGACCAACATGGACACCCCTGAGCTGTGTGGCAGTGCTGCTGAATTCCAGGAACTTGTGAGATTTTAGGAATAATTTACAGGGCACATATTAAGGAGAACAGAGGAGATCTGTGCTCTACTCCCTAACCCAGCACTGGGAACTCTATATTTTATGTAAGCTCCGAACTTGCACACCAAGCCTGCAGCTTGTTTTGGTCATGTTGTATTATTATTCACAAGTGTAGCTGCTTATTCCTTGAGGAGGAGGTGTTATGATGCTGGCTTTCCATATTCTTCACAGGATCTAAGCAGGGAGGGCTTGAGCAAGCCTGCTGGCTTTGTAGCAGTTGCCTCCCTCCCTGGAGCCTCAGGTATTTGGGTAACAGTGGCAGCACAGTAAATGTGGTGTGAAGATGAACAGCCTTCTCTTTGCTGGGGTCTGTTTGCCAACATTAGAGCAGAGAGATTGGGTTTTGTAAGGAACAGAAAGTGCTCACACTGGGAGTGGAAAGGGGGAAGAAAGGAAGCCTGTTCTTTGTGCAGTGTTACACACAAATCAGGAAAGCCTCTCGTAGCTGCAGCCTGGCATCAATCCATTCCCTCTGCTCTTTGGTCTGCCAGAAGCAGCATCTTTACTCCCTTCAGCAATAAAATATTCTCTTGCATCTCTGCCTTGCCACCCCCTCTTCTTTCAACAATTAGTTCCCTCCTTCACCTTCTACTCCTGATAAAAAATACATGATGCTGTCTGTGGTGTGAGGCATGTGATAGAAGCACAGGCAGGGGAAACTGTTTGCCAAGTCAGGATTTCCTCCCTTAAATGTTCCCTTTCTTAGGGTGTATTCCTTCCATTTGACCCTATTATGTCAGCCTGGGGCCTCAGTTGGTGTGGTAGCAAAACCAGGGTGCACACCATCCTGCTGCTGCAACCCCAGGGAAACCTGCAGGCTGTGAAACAGTGGAGTTGCTCTGCAGTTGCTGACTGCATGTGGTAGGAGATCACACTGCTCCATGCTGCTGTTGTACCCATTTCATGCATGTTAGCACTTGACCAAGCAACACAATGATTCATCTCGTTTGTGCAGCTAAGTTGAAGTCCTCCTGTCAAAATCTGGTCCTGTCTAGGCAGAGGATTGGGTGGAATGTAAAAAGTGGATATGTAAATAATGAGTAATTCCTCCTCCAGGCCCCACCTGTACAGTTACTGGTAATGGCTCAGTGTAAGGCATGTGCCAGGCTTATTGTTGAGGCAGTCTCCAAGAGTTGTCCTGCCTGTGGAAGGTGCTATGCTAACATTCACAAGACACATACTCCCCCATCCTGGCTGCCAGACTGTGTGGAAAATCAGCCCCAGTGGTACAGCAGGAGCTGGGAGGACTGTGCTATCAAACTGAACCTCAAGGCCAGGTGGGACAAGACCTTGAGCAACTTTATCTAGTGGGAGATGTCCCTGCTCATGGTGGATTTGGGCTGGAACTAGACAATCTTTAAGGTCCCTTCCAACCCAACCCCTTCTATGATTCTATAACCATGAGGAGGGGGCTACTGTGTTTATGAAAGGAAAAACACAGACCAGACTCACCCAAAAAGGTCCCCCACTCTGGATCTTGAGGGTGAGAGTGGGTGGGTGGCTGAGTGGAAGGAGGAACTCCAAGAGAATCTGCAGCAGCCTGACCCATGGGCTTGCAGCCAGGAGTGCCCATGTCCATCTAAACAGGCAGCACAAGCTGCTGCTTGGCTCTTGGTAGCTGAGGTGTGACCATTGATGATCTTTGAGGTCTCTTCCAACCTTGGTGATACTGTGATACTGCTTCCTGTGATAATGGGCTCTGAAAGCAGGGGTCAGGGCACTTACCCCTGCCTAGGGAATGTTACAGATCTGATCAGGATTTTACAAGTGGAACACAGTGAGCAGCAATTATCAGCGAACCTCATCTATGGTGAACTAATTACCTCACCATGGGATTGGAAATCAAGTGGAGAGGTAGACTGGGGGCTTTTAGAAGATGTAATCTTAATTTGTTTTTATCCTATTAAATGCACAAACCCAGAAACCAGTTGGATTCCTCCTTGGTTTTGTCTTTGGCTGTTGAAGGTTTAACATGGGACAGAAAGATGTCAAGTTCAACTCTTCTCTAAGCAGTAGAGAAGAGCTGCAACAGTTGCCCAGGAAAGTCATGGATGCCCCCTGCCTGGACGTGCTCAGAGCCAGGGTAGATGAGGCATTGAGCAACCTGTTCTGGTGGGAGGTGTCCCTGCCCATGGTGAGGCTGGAACTCGATGATCTTCAAGGTCCCTCCCACTCCAAACCATTCTACCAATCTGTCTTTTCAGCTGCTGTTTCTATTGTGGTGGAGGGTTCCATGTTTTAGACCTGCTCAGCCCTGTCAGCCTTTCTCCTGCAGGGATGCTGGCTTGTGACCTCAGCAGAGCCTGAGCTTTATTTTGCTTCTCAAATGAAAACAAGATGTGAGAAAAATGATTAAGACATAAATACTCAGCTGTCCTTGGAGGAAAATGTATTTTCCCGTTACTGTTCTCATTATGTTTTTCTCTGTCTTATTTTTCAGTCATGCCAAGCTGACCTTGTGAAGGACAATGGCCACAAGTATTTCCTCTCAGTTCTGGCAGATCCTTATATGCCAGTAAGGAGAAGTCATCTTTATTAAGACTCCTCTAGCATTTGCTTAGCTTGTCTTAGCTTAGCTGTCGCTGTTCTGATGTGGTTGGTGCCTCCCACCTCCATCTCCTGTGACAGTCGCTGCTCTGCTGGAGAGTCACTGCTGAGCTGTGGAGTTGGTGACCAGGGGAGTTACAAATGCTCCTGCCAAGTTGTGCTCTAGAGACAGCCAAACCAAACAAGGATTTGCAGACTTGTTTTAGAGTTCTCTAAGCACAGATCAGTCAGTGGTGACAGTGGGAGCTGAGGGCTGGGTGCAGAGGCACTGCAAGTTTTGTAATTCCCTCTGCAAAAGGTTTTTGTGCTTTCCTGTAGCAGGTATTTGTCTGCCTCCTTCAGAGGGATGCACAAGGAGGGGGTGGTTTGGAAGGTCATGTTGGCAGGCTGGTGAAGTCTCTCAGGTGTAACTAGTGACAGGGCTGCATCACAAAGAAATTCTGGTTTGCTTTCCCCTCTTTTGTTCTTTCAATGTGATAGAAACTGCATTTAGAGTGATCTCCTGTCCCAGAAAGCAGGGACCGGACTCACTCTCTGACCTCTTTTCTATATAACAATGAGTTGTGCATTGTTTTAAGGCTGAGCACAGGACAATGACTGCTTTTATCCTGGCTGTGATTGTTAACAACTACACCACTGGGCAGGTGAGTCCCAACCTCCTTCTGGCTGCTTTTCATCCCCTTCTGCCTCTTCTCTGCATTGTGCCTTTGCTTTGATTAAAGTCTCTTGGCTTGCATTAAAGCACAGCCCTGAACTGGAAAACTGAAATAAGAGGATTGCTTTACATTATTTTTGTGTGGATTAAAAGAAGAATTGAGCTGTAGGTGTGACAAACACAATTATGTACCTGGCACCAGGGAGTGGAGGTTAAGGACACAAGTCACTCAAGAATCACCCCTCCAGGCAGCCAAGTGATGTGCTGCTAAAGAAATAGTGCCCAGTTCCTGTCAAGAGGAAACCTGATGGCTGTGATAAAGTTCTTGGGAAAGGGTATATGGAATGAGCCATAAACCTTGAGGCTCTGACAGGTGTAAGAGTATTGCCAGTGAGGAAAAAACAGGCTTTAGGCATTACACAAGCATTTCTAGTGCTCAGCTATTTAACTAGCTGTAGCAGGGTGTAGCTGACCTTCCCTTCATGTTGCTTCCAAGTGGCATTTTGGAACGCAATCAGTATCTAGCCAGTGAATAATTATTTGCTGTTGATTTCCTGTCTGTTTCAGAAATAATCTTCTTTTTTTTTTTTGTTTTGTTTTGATGACGAGGTGGGAAACTGTCATCCAAATTAAATTGCATTGATTTGTGTTTTAGGAAGCTTGCCTTCAAGGAAACCTGATTGCTATTTGCCTGGAGCAGCTGAATGATCCACATCCCCTCCTGCGTCAGTGGGTGGCCATTTGTTTAGGCCGTATTTGGCAGAACTTTGACTCAGCCAGGTGGTGTGGTGTGAGGGACAGTGCTCATGAGAAGCTCTACAGTCTCCTCTCAGATCCAATCCCAGAGGTATGTGTCCAACTTGTTCACAGAATCACAGAAACATCCAGAATGGAAAAGCCCCTCAGGATCACCATAACCAACCATAACCCTACTCTGCAAGATTCACCTTAAACTGTATCCCCAAGCACCACATCCAAACCATCCCTAAACACATCCAGGGTGGGTGACTCCACCACCTCCCTGGGCAGCTCATTCCAGTGCCTGACCACTCTCTCCCTGAAAAAACTGCTTCTTAATGTCCAATCTAAACCTTCTCAGTCTCAGCTTGAGGCCATTCTCCCTTGTTCTGTCTCCAATGACCTGTGAGAAGAGACCAGCAGCAGCCTCTCCACAGTGTCCTTTCAGGTAGCTGTAGGCAGCAATGAGGTCTCCTCTGAGCCTCCTCTTTTTCAAACTAACCATCCCCAGCTCCCTCAGTCACTCCTCATAAGATTTATTCTCCAGGCCCTTTCCCAGCTTTGTTGCCCTCCTCTGGACCTGCTCCAGCACCTCCATATCTCTCTTGTATTGTGGTGCCCAAAACTGAACACAGTACTCAAGGTGTAGCCTCACCAAAGCCTCCTCCAAGGGGACAATCACCTCCCAACTGCTGGCCACAGCATTTTTAATACAAGCTAACAGCAGTTGAGTTACCACAGTGCATGCAGAGGGCTACAGAAATTCTTACAAATTCCAGGTGTCTTCAAGAGCTTTACAAGTGAGTCTGGTTCAAAGATCTTCAAGGTGCTGCAAGTCATAGAAGCCCTAGAGAAATAATCAAAGAAATGCAGGGGAGTTCCTACAGCCCAAAAGCCCTGGAATGCTGGCACCCAAGTTAGGAAACTCCACTTTTTTTGCTTCCTTGCAGAAGCTTGTTGAAAATGCAGTCCCCAGATGCCGTGTGTCACAAAACACCCTCTAGACTTTTTGTCCAACTATGAAAACTTCTCCTCCTGCTATGTGTGAAAACACTTCTTCGACTGAGTGTGTTTTACCTTTGTGACAAACTCTGCAAGAGGGAAGTGGTTCTTGTGCAGAGCCTGGCAGTGATTGACAGAGCCTGTCAGACCCCAGTGAAGTGACATTGCGCGTGGGAGAAGTGAGCCTGGAGATAAACACCACTGCTAACGTGCAGCGATTGAAGATTAGATTCCCCTTTGCATTCACTCTTTCTGCCCTGTGTTCTCCACCTTCTTTCTCTGGCCCCATCTTTCCCCACCCTGAGTGAGCAGTATTTGTGCTTTGGTCAGGTTCATTGTCCCTCTGCACACCCAGCCACAGTCTTGAGAAGCTGGAGGGAGCATTTCTACTTGCGAAGCACATCCTGCAGTTGCTGATGGCGACTTATCCCCCTTGTTTGCTGTCCCTGCCAAAACAAGCTGTAAGGTTACCAAGTCATCTGATCCCTCTGTTCCTTGTGTGATCTGGCAAAGTCTACCCTCATTTGAGCTGCTGTCTTTTCTCCTTTCCATCATCTTCTACCTCTGTGTAAGCCCTTCTCTGAAGACTGGAGTTCAGCACTCTTATTAAAGAGATTCACATCCCAGCTGTAACTCCCTCTGTACCTTATTCTTCTTAATTAATATTCTAGGCACCATCAACTGAAAAAATCACCCATGGGAAGGTCACCATGTATTCTGGGGAAATTAAATATACTCCTCAATCTCTGAATACTTAAAACTCAGTGCTTTGCTGAACCTGTTTTGGTTTTTACTCTCTGTGGGCTTCCCTTTAACCCTCACTGTTTATGCGATGCAGGAGCCCAGGTTTCCAGGGATTCCATTTGTGGGGATAAAAAAAAATGCCTGTCAGCAAATGCAGACTGGAAAAAAGAGGAAAATCTTAACCACAGAATCATACAATGGTTTGGGTTGGAAGTGACCTCTAAAGATCAACTAGTCCAACCCCCTCTGCAGTAAGCTGGGATGTCCTTGACTAGGTCAGGTTGTCCAAAGCCCTGCCAAGCCTGACCTTGAATATCTTCAGAAATGGGGCCTCAACCAACTCCCTGGGCAACCTATTCCAGTGCTCCACCACCCTCATGCTAAAGAACTTGTTCCTAACATCCAATCTAAATCTGCTCTGCTCTAGTTTGAAACCATTGCCTTTTGTCCTGTCACTGCAGGCCGTTGTAAACAGTCTCTCTCCATCCTTCTTGCAGGCCCCCTTCAGGTACTGGAAGGTCACTATTAGGTCTCCCTGGAGCCTTAGTTTCTCCAGGCTGACCAACCCCAGCTCCCTCTGCCTGTCCTTGCAGGAGAGGTGCTCCAGCCCCCTGATGGTTTTGTGTCTCACAGGTTCGCTGCGCCGCAGTCTTTGCGCTGGGCACCTTTGTGGGCAACTCAGCTGAGCGGACTGATCACTCCACCACCATCGATCACAACGTAGCCATGATGCTGGCACAGCTCATCAACGATGGCAGCCCCATGGTTAGAAAGGTAGGGAAGGGCTGTGGGGTGGGAGCTTGGTGGACTCATGTGGATGAGCTCTGCACCATGCCTCAGCAGAGTGTGCGTTACTGAATAGGCTTTCCAACGACTTTGCCTTGTTTGGGAGCGTCTGTTTGGTGGTGAAGTCACAGAATCACAGAACCATCCAGGTTGGCAAAGCCCCTCAGGATCACCAAGTCCAACCTATAATCCTGCTGTACAAGATCCACCTTAAACCATATCCCTAAGCACCGCATCCAAACGACCCTTAAACACATCCACCACCTCCCTGGGCAGCTCGTTCCAATGCCTGACCACTCTCTCCCTGAAAAATTTCTTCCTAATGTCCAATCTATACCTCCCCAGCCTCAGCTTGAAGCCATTCCCACCTTGTTCTGTCTCCAATTACCTGTGAGAAGAGGCACAGGAGCAGCCTCTCCACAACGTCCCTTCAGGTAGTTGTAGACACAAATGAGGTCTCCCCTCAGCTGCTTCTTCCTCAAGCTAACCATCCACAACTCCCTCAGTTGCTCCTCATAAGATTTATTCTGCAGGCCCTTCCCCAGCTTCACTGCCCTCCTCTGGACCCGCTCCAGCACCTCCACACCTCTCTTGCATTGCGGTGCCTAAAACTGAACACAGTCCTCGAGGCCTCACCAAGTCCAAGGGGACAATCACCTCCCAGTGATTGTCCTGCTGGCCACAGCTTTTTTAATACAAGCCAGGATGCCACTGGCTTTTAACTCCATTCCTGGCGAGCAGCAATGCGCAGAGATGACATCACCGACGGAACCCCCAAGCTGCTGCTGGGGCTGAGGGCTCAGTGCTGAGCCTCCCACTGCGTGCTCAGGGATCGCGTGAGGAAGCTTTCTGGGATGCTCTTTGATCCAGCTGCCCTTTTGGAAAGCACACATTGCAACATTTCATTTACTCTGCAGCAGGAGGAGTCTGCTGACAGGAATAATCCAAGTAAAATAGTGTGTCAGTGTGGCTGGGTGAAGATTGTTGTTCAGATCAAAATGCTACTGCTGCTGCTGCTGCTCGAACTGTGGACCTCTGATTTTAGCTCATGGAAAGGTCTGAAACAGGAGTCACCATCTCAGGGGGTTGTGGGGATTTTTATGTCCTGTTTTTTGATGTAAATTGCATGTGAAGACAGGGATAAAGGAGGAGCAATTACACTGAAGTCTTTTTCAGGTGCATGAAACACTGAGAATTCTTCCTGGGTTGCTCTTCTCTTGATTACTGTTTTGATCGTGATATTTTATATTACAGGACCTCAGGGTTTAAGTGAAATAGCAACATATTGCCAGAGACATGAGTGTGTGGCAGTCCTAGGGGAGGAAGAGGAGAAAGGAATAAGAATGCTTGGAGAGATAACTTGAGAGCTCTGTTCAGTACCAAGATCTCATTGTGGGTTTAGAAAGCACAAGGACAGATGATAGACAAAGGAATTCTTCAGGATTTGGAGAATTACAATTTCTGGTCCACCATTGTACATCAGTTGTACATTAAGGACTTTTTTACACTCTGGCTTGTTCTTAATGAGTGTACTTAGGTGTCCTAATCCTTGTGTTTACTTAATCTAGGACATCAACACCCTGACAGTTGTCACCAGTATTGTGAGGATTAATTTTTGTTGTCTTGTTTAGTCAGTTTAATTCAAGGGAGAACTGCATGTCACACTGGATGCTGTTAGACATTCATAAATCTCTCTTTTGGAGATTAGTCCCCTGAACAGAGAAGAGCAGCCCAAACCAGCTCTCCACCTCTCCTGTTTGCTGTTTCCAAATGCCTTAGGCAAGTGGTACCTAATTGAAGGTCTGGACCTTACCTTCCTTACCCCACCCCACCCCCCCCCCACCAAGTAATTCAGGTCCTCAAGTTGCGACTATGAGAATTACAGAAGGTTAGGGGTTGGGAGGAACCTCAAAAGATGATTGACTCCAGCTCCCATTTCAAAGGAGGATCACCTAGAATAGTCAGAGTGAACAGACTGATGATCCCTTGGGGGTAGGCACCACTGTTCTCATGTTAGCTGCTAACACTGCAGGTCAGCACAAGACTGCTTCAGCACAGGATTCAAGCACCAGAGCTCTTCCTGGAAGAGCTGAGCCATGTCCCTAGGGACCTNAATTGAAAGCCTTGACCCTACCTTCCTTTCCCCCCCCCCCCCCCCCACCAAGTAATTCAGGTCCTCAAGTTGCGACTATGAGAATTACAGAAGGTTAGGGGTTGGGAGGAACCTCAAAAGATGATTGACTCCAGCTCCCATTTCAAAGGAGGATCACCTAGAATAGTCAGAGTGAACAGACTGATGATCCCTTGGGGGTAGGCACCACTGTTCTCATGTTAGCTGCTAACACTGCAGGTCAGCACAAGACTGCTTCAGCACAGGATTCAAGCACCAGAGCTCTTCCTGGAAGAGCTGAGCCATGTCCCTAGGGACCTCTTGTCAGATTCTGCTTCCTTCGGCTCAGAGCAGATGTAGGACAGGCTGTAGGAAGTCTGCTCCATGCATATGTGTACAGCACAGGAGGAGGGTCAGACTGTGCCAGAGAGGGCTGAGGACACCAATCCTCACACTCACTGCTGCTCTGCAGGAAAAACTGCTTGGGGGCCAGAATGCTGCATGGGGACTTTGAGCAACCTAGTCTAGTAGGAGGTGTCCCTACTCATGGAAGGAGGTTAGAACTAGATAATCTTTTAAGTTCCCTTCCAACCCTGACTGTGTTATTCTGTTTCCCTTTGAGCTTTTATTTCTGACCTACATAAGCATCAGGTGCCTGTTTCTTCTGCTCTGCCCACAGGAGCTGGTGGTGGCTCTAAGTCACTTAGTGGTTCAGTATGAGAGCAATTTCTGCACTGTAGCCTTGCAGTTCATGGAAGAAGAGAAGAATTACCCTCTCCCTTCTCCTGCTGCCACAGGTGGGTGTTTGTGTGGGCAGGAAATGTATAGCCTGAGAGTGCTCAGGAACTTGTATTTAAGGAGTTTGCCCAACAGAATGAAATCCTTGCTGGCAGTGATTAATCAAACAGCTCCATTGCTGCAAAGCTGAGTGACATGGTGGGCAGCTCCAAGGGCTCTTTATCACTGTAATATCACTGGAGAAAAGCATCCTCCACTGAGTGTCCATCTAAAACACAGCTATAGCTCTCCAGCAAGTTGTAGAGCCTGACCACCCTGTCGAATTCAGAGGCATTCCCTTCAGGTCAAGGCTGAAGTCTGTTTGTCAAGGCAGTGCACAGGCTTCCCAGACTTTTTCCTTCTTCCCCCTCAAGTAATACCTGAAATTTCAGTGTCTTGTTGACCTGAGGAGAAGCCTCACCACAGAACAACAAACCAACCATCCCCTGTAAAACAGCAGGCATGAAGCAGTGAAGAGCTTTATGCTCTCTCTTCTGGTCCCATCCCTTTTGTTGTATCTGTTGCTGTATGTGAGGAGTGAAAAACCCTAAGTGAAATTGTTGCTAACCTCATCTTTTCTTTAGATATTAAGGACATTGGAAGTCTTGAAGGATAATGTGACTGTTGCAATGGAAACTTAGGAGACAAAACCATGTGCTGTCTCTGCAATGAGTAGTTTAATCTCCCTATTGTCTGAATAAATAAATCATATTGGAAAATAAGCTTCTCCCCATTTGTCCTTTTTGCTGCAGGAAATAAACATTGCCTGCAGTTTATACAGAGCTTTTCCTTATCTAAAAGAATCCTGAAGTATTTATAAGTAGGATGCACTGGAAACATTGGCCCCAGCACCATCATGCAGCTGCCTCTGCAGTGAAATAAAACAGCTGTTCTGAAGCCCCTGGTGCTGTGTATTCAGGCATGAAAACAGAAAAGTTTGGGAGATGAGAAATAATGCAGGTTGTGGATGAAATAAAAGGTGAAACCAGGTCTGAAATGTGGTCAGAAAGCCTGAATTTTCATAACTCTTTATAATGAGAAATTTTAGTGTTTTTTTTTTAATGAGCAGAAGCAGACAGAAACCTGCAAATGCTGCGTATTAAACGGTGTCTGCTGTAGCAGTGTGTCCTAGCACAGTGTCTGGGCAGTGGCCCAGCAGTGACCTGGAGAGAGGAGCCATTGCAGTCTTCAGGCACTGGTGAGGCTCAGCTCATCTGGTTTTACTGGAGCCAGTAAAGTCATAGAATCATAAAATGGTTTGGGCTGGGAGGGACCTCTAAAGGTCATCTAGTCCAACCCCACTGCAGTCGGCAGGGACATCCTCCACTGCATCAGCTTGCGCAGAGCCTTGTTCAGTCTGACCTTGAATAGCTCCAGGGATGGGGCCTCAGCTACTTCCTTGGGCAACCTGTTCCAGTGTTCTGCCACCCTCATGGTGCAGAACTTGTGCAGACATCCAGTCTAAATCTCCTCTTCTCTCATTTCAAACCATTGCCCTCGTCCTGTCACTGCAGGCCTTTGGAAAGTCTCTGCAGCTTTCCTGTAGCACCCTTCAGGTACTGGCAGATTGCTGTCCCTCTGTGATGCATCACACTAGTTCCATAACTACCTTTGCCTCTGGCTTCTGCTTCAATGTGCCATACTCTGCTGATAACCTAAGACACAACTCAACAACAGAGACACCTGGTCCTTGCTGATCCTGTGCTCCGAGACTGCCCTCTCATACCACATTCTGGTTTAGCTGAACAGACAATGGCTGAATTCTGTTCATACTGGTTACATATTTGCTGGCAAACAGCTGAAAGGCTGTGATTGCTTTTTTGTAACATCTGTAATTGCTACTTTGCATCCACAGAGGGGGGGAGTTTGACACCGGTGCGAGATGGTCCTTGTACACCCAGGCTGCGATCTGTCAGCTCCTACGGCAACATCCGAGCGGTCACCACAGCTAGGAACCTCAACAAGTCCTTGCAGAACCTCAGCCTGAATGAAGAATGTAAGAGAGATTTCAAAATTATTTAGTGTTTTGGTTTTTTTTTTCTCTAGCTGCTCTTTACCTCCCTTCTTGCAAGCTAGGAAGTAACCACCACCATGAGCCAAAACTTACACTTCAGCCCAGATTATCCAGCGGCCAGCTCCGAGGGCTTAGATAAGAAGCCCCCTCATAATTAGTTTCAATTTTCTGGTCATTAGTATTGATTTTTCTGAGTGTTTGGAGACCAAATCGGTGCCTCCCACCTCCCTAGCAGCACATGGATTTTTTTAACTGAATCTTTTCAGCCCCCTTGATAGCTGCTCTAAGTATTTAAAGTGGGATGTTATGGGTTTGCCTGGGCCTTCACTGAGTGTTGCAGGCTGCTGCGCCTGGCTAAAAAAATCTCTCATCAGTTCTTGTTTCAGCATCTTTTCTTTTGGCAGCTGGAAGCTCTGTTGCATTTTCTCCTGGGAACCTCAGCACCAGCAGCAGTGCCAGCAGCACCTTGGGCAGCCCTGAGAACGAGGAGTACATCCTGTCCTTCGAGACTATTGACAAGATGAGACGAGTCAGCTCTTACTCTTCTCTCAATTCACTAATAGGTGAGTGGAACTCTCCTACTCTTCCTTTGGGGTCCTCTTCCTTCACATGCTTCCACTGGCATTTGTGGAAAGTTTGGATCTTAGCTTCTGCTGGATCTTACTGCAACAAAGCTTGTCGTAGCACTAGAGGTGCTGCTCTTGTGTTGGGCTGGCTGCCTGCAGATCAGAGTTCCTCCTGCTCTGATGGAAGGACTGAAAATGAGAAGTGTTGGCTCAAGTGGAGAAGAGAATTCTTTGAGAAGACCTTACAGTAGCCTTCCAGTATCTGAAGAGGGCCTACAGGAAGGCTGGGGAGGGACTATTTACAAGGTCTTGCAATGGCAGGACAAGGGGCAATGGGTTTGAACTGGCAGAGGGCAGATTTAGACTGGATGTTAGGAGGAAGTTCTTTACAGTGAGGGTAGTGAGACACTGGCACAGGTTGCCCAGGGAGGTTGTGGCTGCTCCCTCCCTGGAGGTGTTCAAGGCCAGGTTGGACGAGGCCTTGAGTGCCCTGTACTAGTGGGAGGTGTCCCTGCCTATGGCAGGGGGTTGGAACTAGATGATCCTTGAGGTCCCTTCCAACCTTACCATTCTATGATTCTAAGTGGCATGCCTCAGTGCAATGGACAGCAGTCCTGTTAGGAATTTGAGCACAGAATGCAGTATATAAAGGAATTTCACATCCACTGCAGTTTCACTGGATACAGGACTCCCTATCCCTGGACAGCAGCTGGGCACAATGGCACTAACTACTTCCCTGGGTTATTTTTCCAGTGGTTTGTATTTCTGAAGAGTGCAGCCTCTTTACTGTGTTACCCATCCAAGGAAGCCTTACCTAGCTAATTTCCCAAGAGGGTTTATGTGTACATTGTTAAAATAGGACATAAAAAAGAATCATAGAATAGTAAGGTTGGAAGGGACCTCAAAGATTATCTAGCTCCAACCCCCTGCCATGGGCAGGGACACCTCCCACTAGCACAGGTCACTCAAGGCCTCGTCCAACCTGGCCTTGAACACCTCCAGGGAGGGAGCAGCCACAACCTCCCTGGGCAACCTGTGCCAGTGTCTCACTACCCTCACTGTAGAGAACTTCCTCCTAACATCCAGAAGAAGCAATTCCAGGCTGTGTCTTAAAAGCAAAAGGAGAGTCTCATAGACATCTGCTGCTGTGCAAAAAGTTCCATGCCTGACCTTGCTGCCTCCAATCCCCTCTCCCCTCTGACATCACTGATGGCACTGAACTTTTTAATGCCACTCCACAGTCCTGTTCTCTCCCAGCTTCTGACTCTCTGGGTAGTGTACAAAGCTCTGCAGAGCAAAGTGCCAGAGCACAGAAGGAAGGGAAATTTGCTTTGTATTTATGCAGCACGTGGCTGGTTGGTGTGTAATGGATTATTTGCATTTCTTTTATAGAACAAACCTGGAGTGTTTATACTGAGCTCGTTCAACTCAGTTGGTTTGCAATCATTTTCCCAGTCATGCCTGACTGCTACAATAGCATTGCTTTGAAACTTCAGGAGGGGAGATTTAGGCTGGATATTAGAAAGACATTCTTTACATTAAAGGTGGTGAGACACTGGAACAGGTTGCCCAGAGAGGTCACAATGCCCCTTCCCTGCAGGTGTTCAAGGCCAAGTTAGATGAGACCTTGAGCAACCCAGGCTAGTGGAAGGTGTCCCTGCCCGTGGCAAGGGGGTTGGGACTCAGTGACCTTTAAGGTCCCTTCCAACCCAAACCATTCTATGAATCTATGAACAAATCTATGAACTAGCTGTAGGTTTTTCAAACCATCTAAACCATTTGGGGATGATAACACAGACATTTCATGAGACCCTACCTGGAGTGCTGTGTCCAGTTCTGGTGCCCCCAGCATAAAAGGGACATGGAGCTGCTGGAGCTGGTCCAGAGGAGGCCACAAAGATGATCAGAGGACTGAAGAACCTGCCTTGTGGGGACAGGTTGTGAGAGTTTGGGCTGTTCAGCCTGGAGAAAAAAAGGTTCTAGGAGGACCTTTATAGCAGCCTTCCAGTACCTGAAGGGGGCCTACAAGAAAGCTGAAAGGGTCTTTTTACAAGAGTTTGTAGTGATTGGATGAGAGGGAATGGATTGAAGGTTGAGGAGGGCAGATTTAGACTGGAGATTAGGAAGAAATTATTTACAATGAGGTTGGTGAGACACTGCAACAGGTTGCCCAAAGGAGGTCATGGATGCCCCCTCCCTGGAGGTGTTTAAGGCCAGACTGGATGAGGCATTGAGCAGCCTGGGCTAGTGAAAGATGTCCCTGCCCATGGCAGGGGGGTTGGAACTGAATGATCTTTTCCAACCTGTACCATGCTGTGAATCTATTAACATACAGAAGGACCCAGCTTTTGGAACAGCCTCCTCCTGTGCAGCAGAGAAATGCTGAGGGAAGTCTCTGCATTTTCTTTGTAGTCAGTAAATGTGCCCATAGTTTTCTAGCCTTCAAAAATCAGTAGGGAAAAAAAAAGGGGAAAAAAAAAGGGGAAAAAAAAAAACAAAACTCAGAGAGTTAGCAGCTACCTGAGTGCTAGACTTGCCTCGAGTGAAGGAATGCTTTGCTCTACTCTGTGTTTTCTCAGAGTGATGGGGATTTGGCTCTCCTGAATTGAAAGATTCTGGGCTTGTAAATCCTGAGCCCCTGTGACATTTAAAATCTTGTGTTCCTTAGAAACATGATCAATTAATTTGCTTTTGATTGTAGGTAATGAAATTGGATCTAATGAAAAATGACAGGAAGGGTAGGGAATGTCTCTCCACCTTAAGCTAGGAGCTGAGGTTTCCCCTTTCCACTGGTGCACACTGGAGTCTGCCTGATGGCTTGAGCACGTCTCAAGGGCTTTACAGTGCAGCTGGAAAAGAATCTAGAGGTGAGGTGGAGATGAGTGAAGGAGACCTAGGAAAACAAAAAGAGCAGTTCTCCAAAGCCTCCCTCATTCCTATTCAGTTAGAGGAGCTCATATCCAGCTGGAAACGACAGAGCTTATAGAAGTGTTTAAAATTCATAACTCACACAGAATCCCATTACCTCCAGCATTTGGCTGCTGAAAGCCAGGCTTTCTTCATTTCTCCTGAAGAAACACCATCTTCCAGCCTGCTCTCTCCTGCTCCCCAAGGAAAGAGATTTCAAAATGCCATCAGCTTCAGCCACCCTCAGTAGCGCTGCAGCTGCCACACAGCCAGCCTGGGCTCGCATAACCCCTTGAAAGTTTTGGTGGGCAATAAAATACTGCAATACAGCTAGCAAGAGTGGGGTGCCTTGGAGAGGAGTCCACCTGGGTGAGAGACTTGTCTTGACTTGAAGTCAAATGTGCACAGGTGGGCAGGAGAGCCAATGGCATCCTGGCCTGGATCAGGAACAGTGTGGCCAGTAGGACAGAAGAGGTTATTCTGCCCCTGTACTCAGCACTGGTCAGGCCACACCTTGAGTGCTGTGTCCAGTTCTGGGCCCCTCAATTCAAGAGAGATGTTGAGGTACTGGAATGTGTCCAGAGAAGGGCAGCAAGGCTGGTGAGGGGCCTGGAGCACAGCCCTGTGAGGAGAGGCTGAGGGAGCTGGGGATGTGCAGCCTGCAGAAGAGGAGGCTCAGGGCAGACTTCATTGCCTGAACTGCCTGAAACATCTACAACTACCTGAAAGGAGGTTGTAGCCAGGTGGGGTTGGGCTCTTCCCCCAGGCAAGCAGCAAAAGGGGACACAATCTCAAGTTGTGCCAGGGGAGGTCTAGGCTGGATGTTAGGAGGAAGTTCTTGCCAGAGAGAGTGATTGGCATTGGAATGGGCTGCCCAGGCAGGTGGTGGAGTCGCCATCCCTGGAGGTGTTCAAGAAGAGCCTGGATGGGGCACTTAGTGCCATGGTCTGGTTGATTGGCTAGGGCTGGGTGATAGATTGGGCTGGGTGAGCTTGGAGGTCTCTTCCTACCTGGTTGATTCTGTGATTCTATGATTCTATGAATGTTTTGCTCTGCTCTGTAGTGGTGGTTTGGCTCTGCACTAATGACTGCCAAGTATTTGAGACAGAGTGACAGAAAGGATGCTTTGGGCATTTGACTCAAAGCAAAAATCTAGTATGGAGTAATAGAAGTAGAAAGTTGCCACCTCAGTTTAGTTCTGTGTTCTTTAGGCTGATTCTCTGATTCAGGACTTTCTTCTTCTGTCATGATTTTAGGAACATGATGCTAGGGGAATTAGTCTGGACCAGTTTATCCACTTCACACTGCAGCATCATACGATGTACTTCTTCCCAAAACCTCGAGGAAAACCTCTCACTTCCTTCTGCCACTTTACAAACAGCTTCTCAGCTGACAATAGGCCAAATGCCCCTGTCTAGTGCCCACCTCCTCCACTCCCAGTGCACCACATCATTTGAGTGTGCAGTTTTCTGGCAGACTGTTCCTTGGCCAGGCAGTCCTGTCACCAGAAGAGGCATTTATTTCTGGCCCACATTTTCAAGCTGGCAAGAGGCAGTTTTTTGGTTAGTCAACAAAGACATCAGCTTGCATGGGAAGCTGAGCCTTGCTGCTTTTTCCATACAACTAGTCATTAATCTTGGTGTCCTGGAAATGTTTCATTTAGTTCAGTTGTAAGACAGGAAAAAGGAAGGAATTAAGATTTGGGGGTGGGGGGGAGGGTTTACATACCTTGAGGCTAATTATTCATATCCAAACTGCATGATTAAAGTCTTTGTCCTACAGAGAGCATCGCTGGAAAGATTATATTAAGGAATGATCAAAGAGAGAGGAAAATAAATTTTGGAGCAGTGAAGTGCTGGGGAATTGTGCTCATTTTCAGCAGGAGAGTCTGGGGGCAGGAAACTATTTGCCACGTCACAGAATCCATCCTGAAGAGCTGCCTTGAAGTACCACTCACAGCAGGAGGCTACTGAGTGAGGGTGAGGAGAGTGAAAGGTGTGGGTGGACAGTGGCCTGCAGCAAATGAGAGAGTGTTGGGACACAGAGTTGGGACAGTATAGAGCCTCCTTCTCTGTCACTAGGCAATATATTTAAATGCACAGATACAGTAAGGAGTAACTTGGTCAGCCAGAGGTATTTGTAAGTACTAACTTGCACAGTAGCAAAATGCAGGAATCTGAGTCAGTGTTGGAAAGGGAAGCTTGAGTTAGAGGCTGGTCATGATGGGCTGCTTTCATGTTGGCTGTGACAGCCCAGGTCCAGGGGAACATTTCCAGCTCCAAGGGAACATATTTTTGCTAATGAGCTGCTTCTGTTTTCTGTTGCAACATGAAAGAGCTCCTGCTTTGCTGTGGGAGTCACCGTCAGGGGCTGGAGCGTGCAGGGCCCCCTTGGCCTGGCCCCGTGCAGAGACCAGCTTGCAGGCTGGCAGATCTGTGCAAGAAATGCTGATTTGCCATTCCTCTGGGGAGCAGGCTGCTGTCCACGTTTGTCAAAGCAGAGTTCAGAGAGCAATCAGGATTTCAGGTGTTCTCTTCATCTGAGTAGCTCTCACAGCACCTTCTGCGTCACTCACGGGAAGAGGAGACACTTGGGGGATACACATTTACAGAGCAGGGGGGATTGGGGCTGACTGGAAGCAGATACTTGAGTCCTTGGGTACTGCTCAGTCTGAAATATTTCAGCTGCACGTTTCATTGTGTGCCAGTCTGAGACGTGACTTTGGCTGCCGCTGGGATCTGCAGGCACAAGAGCTGTGCCAGGTCAGCTACTGGTCAGGTTTTGCCGTCCTGTTGGGTGGGGAGGGAGCTGCACCTCCTCCTGCAGGCCAAAGCATAGAATCACTGCAGTGATTTTTACAGGGGCTTTGAAAGAAGCCCTGGCAAAGCCTGGCAAATCAAAAAGAATAAATAAAACCATTAGAATTTACTTCTGCACCCAGCGTGGTACTACCCTTCGTGTCGCCAGTGACCCAGCCACAGGACCTCAGCCAGGTGCCCTCCTCCAGGGCCACTCCATGGTGCCTGCTGTTAAATTGAACTAAGAGTTCTGCATATGCAAAGAGAATCAAAGGCATCAGGAGAGGCAGGCAATTTGTTTTTTTACGTTCTTAGTGAAGAGGAATCATTTTGTAACCATAACTCTGTACTGCAAGGTCCATTTAACTGGCTTTGAATCAGGCTGACTAATTACAGAGCTGTCTGCTTAGATTAACACCCCCGGCCCCCATGCTCTGCTCTTTGTTTGCATCTCCTGGATGGTTTTTGCATTTCAGTCCATTACATGAAATCAAGCTGCTGTTTCTCCTGCCACCTCTGCTGCCTTCCATTATCCCACTGTCTCAGTGCTGAGGTTTTTTTTTTACAAGGGGCTGTGTCAGATGTGTCACTGGTTTGAATCAGTAACATGGGTGAGGAAGGAGGACGGCAGAAGAAAGGGACCGGTCCTTCGAGCACCAGCTCTGAGCTCAAGATGCCTTTGTAGAAATTCCCTCTGTTCTTTTCAAAGGCTGCTGAGTGAATGAGGAATTGCACTGGCGTAGTTCTGGCTTAAATTTGGTGTTTTTTTGTGGTGCTCAGATGTATAAAAAAATGTTACTGGGTTTTTTTTTTTCTTCACGGCTGCGTCATGAACGAGGTGGTTATCAGAGGCACTGGGAAATCTGATGGGTACCCTCTTGCTCTCCCTATTTTTTTTTTTCCACCTTTCCTTTTACTGTGTTTCAAGGGCTTTGAAAGAAACCAAGCCATTCAGATTTCCCATTGGTCCTTATGTAACTTCTGCACAGGACCAAATGTGGGAGGTAAAGCTCTGAGCAGACCTTAGATGACTTTACCTGGGCTAGCTGCTTCAGCCGCTGGGGCTTTTTTCCTCCCACAGCTTGTAGCACTTAGTCTCTCTCCCTCTCTTCTTCTTTATCCTCTCCCTTTCCCTTTTTACTTTCCCTGGTAATAGAAACATCCAGGATGAAAATGGCAGTTGTAAAAGTAGAACATAAATGGTAGAAGCCTGACAAAAGCAGAGAGGTGTTGTATTGCCACTCTTTAGGGCTGAGGCACCAAACCCTCTCCTGAGCAGAGACTCAGTTGTGTATTGACTTTATTTTAAACACAAGAGCTTCTGAAGCAGACATTGGCTTTTGCCTGTCGTGAGCTAAGCCAAAACCTCAACTTAGAGAGTCAGAGAATCATTAAGGTCAGAAAAGACCCCCAAGATCATCAAATCCAACTGCCAACCCAACACCACCATGCCCACTAAACCACGTCCCAAAATGCTGTTTTGAACACCTCAGAGATGGTGACTCCACTGCCTCCCTGGACAGCCTGTTCCAATGTCTGACCACTCTATTAGTAAAAACATTCTTCCTAATATCCAACCTAAACCTCTCCTGGCACAACTCAAGGCCATTTCCTCTCTTCCTATCGCTTGTTACCTGGAAGAAGAGACCAACAGCCACAGCTTGAATCTGCACTGTTCTGAGTCAGTTCTGCTCAACTTGTTCTTGCTGTGCTCACACATTCCTTCATTTTGGGCTTGTTCCCTGACTTGGGGCTATATCCTCAGCTGGCATAAACCAAATCTGACAGATCAGTGTCCTTGACTCTGCTGCATGTTGAGAGCTGTTGCTGCTTTCTCAGATTATCAACTTCTTCATTTTTCCTAAGTGAATTTAACTTTGTTGGTTGTGCCAGGCCCTGTATCTTGCCTGCCTTGGAAAAGGTGGGATTAGCTCTTGTACAGCTACCCCCAGCAAACAGGCAGCACTGTCCAGGTGTGACTGTCATGAATGTTTGTGAGATTCCTTCATGAAGCTCTGTAAGCAGACACCACTTGGAAAATCCTTTGGATGTTGGCTGAGTAGGAGACACTTTTCTGGGGGGTTAGGAGAGAGGATGGAGTTAGGTTGTTGCCTTTGCATTCTGCAGAATGCTTTGTCACATGCTGGGGAACTTTTCTGGCAGAAGAAAGAGTTCCTTGGCTAACACAGACAAGCATGAAGTGCACCATGAGTACTCCTGAAGCTAATTACCATGCACTACATTCTTCAGCCAAAGTTTAGAACTGAAGTGTCCAGGCCTTATTTTCTGTGAGTCTGAGGATCAGGTGTAGCAGCTCTGCAAGGTAAGAAGCTGCTTGTTGACCAAGGGATCCTTTCTTCTGAACTTAACAGTTTTATATTTAGATGCCTCCAGAACCATGAAAGGAAAAATACAGCAACAGCTTGATCTGTCATTTACCATTGATTGTGACTCATCTGTAATCTCTATTTTAGTTCCTTTTATTTTGTTAACTGCAACCACTTTAATATTGTCCAAATGGCTCAACTGCCAAATGATGATGTTACAACTATTAGGCGTTGTGAGGGTTAGAAGAAAGAATTGCAACACATTCCAAAGCCTCACCTAAAAGCTGCAAAATAAAATGTTCACAGAATTTTGACAGTTGGTCTTTCTTTGCTTTGTACTTTGAATCTGTCTGTCCCTTCTGCTGAAATACCAAACAACAGATACTCAACTAACAAGTGGGCAATTGAAAGAGTTGATGCAAACAACGATAGGAAAGACTTGAGTTAGACTTCACTGCTCCACTGAGGTCCTAAAGCTTTGTTTTTAACATTTAAATGCTTAGTAAACTTGTAGGGGAGATATAAACCCCCTGAATACACAAGCTGAGTGTTAATGCTTAAACCAGCAATAAAAATAACCATAAAAATATAAGCCAGGAGCTGTGGGGTTCAGTATTTTAGCTGAGGAAATCCAAAGACATTTCCATTTGGGCCTTTTCAGATGCTTTGCTTCAGCAGCCTAGAGAAGGAGCAGTTTGACTGGCACCTCTTTAGCTAGTTTTTAATTTCTTTTGCTTATTTCCCACTTTCAATTTTTACAAGCCCTTGCAGAGTTCACAAAGCCAGACAAAAATGGAGACCAAAATGCCCCACAGAAGGTGTTTTTTTTAGCTCTTCTCTTGATGTTTTCTTCGATGTCATTGTGGTGTTTGGAGTTGTAATGAATTTTCTCACATAAGATCAAAGACACTGAGCTGATGGATTGTCATGTGCTGTGAGGTTTGGGGCTTGTTTTGGTTTATTCTTCTTATTATTTTAGGTTATTCTTCTTATTATTTTAGGTGTGAGTTTCAACAGTGTTTATACCCAGATTTGGAGAGTACTCCTGCACCTAGCTGCTGACCCCTATCCTGATGTCTCTGACTTGGCCATGAAAGTTCTCAACAGCATAGCCTACAAGGTATGTCTTTCTGTGCTCCTTTGTGTCTGGGAGGTTTTTGTCTGTTCATGTGTTTTTCATGCTTAGGCAAAGTGTAGGCAGACTGAACTGATATGTCCATTGGAGGGCTCTGCCTAGTTCGGTCCTGTTCTCTTGCAGAGAGAGCTTTTAATGTTTCAAGATGATAAACACTCCAGGTAAAAGAAATAAATGGGGGAGGGCCTGGGATGGTTTTAGCCTATAAGTTAGGTACAGACCTTAGACAGTAGGTCATGTATGGCAGTCTACTTATGTAGATCAGTCCCTGGGAGAAACCTTAAGTATACTTCATTAAATTATCCGTTTGCAAACTGATTTAGATTATGCAAGTGGGACTGGCCTGCAGACTGAAGCCACAACGGCTCTCCAATCCAGGTGAACTAGTACATGTGAGTCAGCATGCAGACACCCCTGCCACTACTCACCTCTGCAACCCAGGCCTAATCCACCTAAACCACCATCCTCATCACATTCCATCCTCCAAGGGTGACAAGATGTCCCTGGAGGCTGCCGTCATTGCCGATTCAGAATTGCCAGCCTGGGGAACTGTAGAAGCATCCTCACCTTCCACCTGAAAAGAAGCACCAGGCCACCCCAGAACATCTTCTCACCAGCTGCCTTCCTCCTTCTGCCCTGGTTGGTGGTGTCAGAAAGCTGTTGGGATGCAGCCCTCCCCTCTTGCTTTCTAGTTGCTCTAGCATCAAGCCCATGAGCCATTGCAATGCAAGGTGACCTCTCTTACTGATCATTACCCTAAATCTTCAGACTTAGGCTTCTGAGCTTGAGTTGCAGTAAGAGATGCCAGCATTGTGCACTACCATCTTAATGCCTTAGAGATTTCCTGCTTTGAAACTTGAATTTCTATGGAGAAAATAGTTACTTATTTGAACTCCTTTTATTTGTTTTTAAATACACATATTAGTGAGTTGGTAAAGTCTTGGGGTTTGGGATAGAGAATTATTTTGACAGGGGAGGCACCAGGGTCAGCCCTTCCCTGATGATACAAGGAATTACAGGCTGGAGATACCAAAGTGAGGTGAATAGGAAAAGGACAAGGTGAAAGATTTCCCCCTCTCTCTGCTCTAGATGCATGAAACTCTTTTCAGTTTTGTGTTTTGGAAGTCTTTTTGCCAAAATGAAATGTTAACTCCTACTATGGGATTGCAAAGGGCTGTGAAAGAGGAATAAGATTGCTTTTCCTGTCTGAAATATTTTGGGGGGCTCACTCCTTTGCTGGTGGGCCGAGTCCTATCCGTACGAATGCAGATATTGCTGTGCCCTGCAGATGCACTGCTGGGGGTGCTGCTCAACCAGGATGGGTACCCAGAGAGAATCTTGTGGCTGGTTTGATAAATTCTGTGTTGATTCAGATAAGTTTGGACCAAAGTGTCCTGAGTGTACAAAAGCTCAAGCAGATGAGCATCAGCATCTTGTGCTCTGCTTCTCAGGCAGCTGCTCTGTCCCTGGCATTCTAAGGCTTTTCAAATAGTCTTGCAAAACCAAGCAAAGAAGCATTCCCATTCACAAAGATCCTCACCTGGGGATGCTTCAGTGAGCAGAACTTCTTTGTTCTTCTTTGCCTTAGCCACAAAATCCATGAGGAAAGTCTTTAAGTGTGCAGCTTGTCCAGCAGCATGGGCAGCTTGTGGGTAGCAGGCTCACTGCTGGGCACTTCAGGATGCTGTGGGCTTTGCTTTGGCCAGGGCCACCTGGCCTAGGTGGCTTCTAAAAAAGCTTTCTCCTTCTTTTTAATTAAAGAATATAAATAAAACGTATTAACAGCCCACCAAAGTGGAAATTAAGGCTTCAGATCCTGGCTTATGGTCTGGCCTTTATTCATTTCATTATGGACAAAGCTTCTGCTGTGAGCAGTGCTGCTGGGATTTACAGCCTGAACTCCCATGTGTGTCTCTGCTGGTGTGAGCTCAGGCAGATGATGGGAGTTGTCTCATGTGTCATGCAAATCAGTAGCAATGAATTCTTTTTTTTTTTTTGCTAACTGTATCCTGAGATCTTTCCTTTATGCTAATGGAGCTTTGTTGGATGTGAAAAGGAGCAGCCTGCATGCTGCCCACAGGCCCTCTGGTCCTCCCCAGAATGTGCAAGCAATGCTTTTCCCATTTTGTTGTTTGAATTTTATCACTGAATAAAGAGAAAAGTTGATTTTTCTTAAGTGAAAATACAGCTTCAGGTGAAGTAAAGCACTTGAATATTCTAGGGTTGTCATCCCTTTAATTAATGTACAATTCAGGGAATGGAAGGCTTCAGTCTGGTACTTGGGCAGCTGAAATTTCTTCTGTTAACAGACTTGATCAAAATGTGGATCTGTGCTTTACCTCTTACTGCTGAGCTTCCTAGCTGAATGACCTGACCCCATTAGCCATGGGCTTGTACTGCTGGAGGCTATCTTCAGTGTTGGAGAACTAAATATTTGGCCTCAAAATGTTGCCAAGCTCTGTGCTTTAAATCTTTGTGATTTTGAAGCATATTTTGCAGCAGGCAGGTGTTAGTCACTTGCAGCTGTCTGTGATTCTGTGAATGCCTGGAGAGTGCTGGGGCTGGAAAGCTTAGAGAAGTAAATGCTGTGATGCTTCTTAATCCCCTGCAGCAAAACATGGGACCAGTGCTTTGAGTTTTGTGACCATGCAGAAGTTCAGGTTGTGAAGTAGGCATTTGCAAGGCACCATGGGTGAGTTTAAAGCAGGATTTGGGGGTTTGAATTAGGCCACTCCTATTTGGTGTTTTTAAGAGAGCCATGAGTGTATAGCTTTAATTGCAGGAGTGTTGTGTCCAGTTCTGGGCTTCCCATTCAGGAGGGACAGGGGTATAGAATCATAGAATGGTAAGGTTGGAAGAGACCTCAAGGATCATCTAGTTCCACCCCCCTGCCATAGGCAGGGACACCTCCCACTAGCACAGGTCACTCAAGGCCTTATCCAACCTGGCCTTGAACTCTTCCAAGGAGGGAGCAGCCACAACCTCCCTGGGCAACCTGTGCCAGTGTCTCACCACCCTCACTGGAAAAAACTTCCTCCTAACATCCAGTTTCAATCTGCCCTCTGCCAGTTCAAACCCATTGCCCCTTGTCCTGTCATTGCAACATCTTGTAAATAGTCCCTCCCCAGCCTTCCTGTAGGCCCCCTTCAGATACTGGAAGGCTACTCTAAGGTCTCCTGGAAGCCTTCTCTTCTCCAGGCTGCAGAGCCCCAACTCTCTCAGCCTGTTCTCATAGCAGAGCTGCTGCAGCCCTCTCAGCATCTTGGTGGCCTCCTCTGGACTGGCTCCAACACTTCCATGTCCTTCCTGTGCTGGGGGCTCCAGAACTGCACACAGGACTCCAGGTGGGGTCTGACGAGATCTTGAGAGTGTCCAGCAGAGGCTGTGAGGATGATGAAGGGCCTGGAACATCTGTCTGATGATGAAAGGCTGAGAGACCTCGGGCTGGTTAGCCTGGAGAAGAGCAGCCTGAAAGGAGATCTTATAAATATCTGAAGGGTGAGTGTCAAGATGAAGGGGCCAGGCTCTCTTCAGTGCTGTCCTGTGACAGGACAAGGAGCAGTGGACACAAACTGAAAGAGAGTGTCCCAGGTTGGGAACTATACCTTAACCTGGTACACAGAGAAAGTTCCACCTCAGCACGAGATAAAACTTCATTACCGTGAGGGTGACAGAGCACAGGAACAGGCTGCCTAGAGAGGTGGTGCTCTCTCTCTCTAGACACTTTCAAGCCCCACTTGGATGCATTGCTGTATGACCTGCCCTGGGTGACCCTGCTTTGGCAGGGGGGTTGAACTCAGTGATCTCCAAAGGTCCCTTCCATCCCCTGACACTCTGTGCTTCTCTGAACTCCAGGGGTCTTTAAGCAGGGAGATGTCTTTCTGAGCAGCCGGTGAGTAGGTTGCACAAACCTGCCTGCTTCCTGGATGGGAAAGATGCTGTTTTGTTTCATGTGCTGATTAGACATTGCTAATTGTCACACAGATTGTGGCTGGGTTGTGATTTATATTTATGATGCAGAGTGGAATGGTTCAACTCTCATTCTTTTGAAAAATCTAAACCCTGCTTTTTTAAGCGTACCAAAATGAACAAAATAAAAGGACCCAGGAATCAGTGTTGGCCTTTAAAGGCTTTGTGAAATCAGAGTTAATTGAGGAAAGTTTGTTTCCTCCCAGATTACTGGAAACAGCTGGATGAAGCAGATACTTCATTCATCACTTTTCAGTAGAAGGCTTGGGGCTGAATTATCCCAGGAGTTATTCCTCCACAACATCACTCCTTGGTTCAGGCTTTTCTGTGCACGAGCAAAAATAATCCTGACAGTGGGGCTTTTTTTTTTTTTTTATTTTAACCTGGAGTCAATTTGCAAAATTAGGACTTAGCATCTCCCTTACTGAAAAGAGATGATTTGAATGGCAGAGGAGCAAATCCCCAGGAAATGGAGAGCTGCTGCCTCCAGCAAAATCCATTGTTGTGGTGTCCCTGAACTGCAGCCCTCATGCTGCTCATTGCCCTCAGAACAGAAATTGCTCTTTTATTTTCTCCTAGGCAGAGGAAGGCTCTGCCACACTCAACTCTCTGTTTGCCCCTGGAGCAAGTTACCCTTAGCTGAACCTAGCCCTCTGCTGTGAAAGAAGGTGACATTATCTGCTTCAGGTGACAGAGACCTGGCTGCAAGAATCTGAAAAAGGAGCCTCTGTGACTAATTAAAATTAATTATGAATAATAATAATAATGTGTCACTAGTTAGTAAATTATTTCTACTTTCTACCCATTCTCATGGTGTGAGCCCTGTAATAGTAACATCTGCTCACCAGAGACCCCACTGCATTCCTGAGAGATGGAGAGAGAAGTGGCTTCTAGGACATCTCCCTCCTCCATACGAAAAGGAGGAAAATATCACATGAAATGAGCCTGTCTTGTATGAGGAGGCTGACTCAGAGGGCAGCCAGGCTCACTGGAGGTCACAGAATTGCTCTCCCAGCTGTGACAACCTGGAGCTTGCTGTGGTGTAGGTGTGCTGCACGGTGACAGTCATCACCACCCCTACCCTTTGGAGCCAAACAGGTGATGGGCAGGAGGGCTTGAACCCTGCCAAAGCAAGGGAGGTAAAAACCTTGCTGGGCTGTTTGAGGAAGGGAGAAGTGGAGGTCATTTCAGAAGGCCTTTTGGCTCCTGCAAGGAGAGAGGGCAGGTATCTCCCAAAGGCAAGCACTGCACATGTGAGCTTTGAGTGCAGACAGACTGCTGCTGAGGATGTTGGCTCTGCCTTGTGGAGGGCATTAGCTGATAAAAGGCTCCTGAGCTGTTTGAAGACCATTCACACAGCTTTTGCTTTTTGAGTTCCCTGGCCTTGCCTTGCTAGCCTGCTTTCAGCTGAATACAAGCTCTGGTGTCATCACCTGAGAGCCTCATTCAGCTCTTGTGCTATGAGATGTGGATTTTCCAGTGCTGGAAGAGATGATGGAAGTCACCTTCCATCGTGTTTGCCCCTCCAGGCTTTTAATGCCAGTCTGGGGCTTCCTTTAAAAAATTAATTCAATATGTGAGAAATTTCAACCATTTCACAGAAGGTGTGGTGGTGTGGAAGAGGAGGAAAGGAGTCCATAAACAGTGGAAGATATCTCCCTTTCTCCAGGGAGGGCTTGTTTGCATGGGTTGAGCAGGGAGCTCAGCCTGGAGGAGTGTGAGACAGTGATGGAGCTGTCTGGGCATTTCTCACTGCCTTGCTTTCAGGTCTTACCTAGGAGAAGGGACAATAATTTCTCAGGCTCTTTCAGAAACAAGTCTCTTCTACCTGGTGGCTGAGTGCCAGGGTAGTGTTCTGGAGGAGGACTGGCAACGTCTTCCGGAGCTTGGAGCAACCCAGCTGTGCCCCTAAGGGTGGATGTGCTGCTGCTGCAAAGAGCATCTCTAATGAACTCCAGAGAAGTTCTGCTCTCGTTAGAGGAGGTGGAGCAGCACAGGAGGCAGTTTCAGGCAGCTGTGGGATTTATGAGGAGAGTTGTGACTCAGATGTGAATCAGGGTCAGAATGTTGTTTGATTTATGGTTGTGGTTAGAGCTGCAGTCATCCGTGATGAGATGGGAGGAAAAGCCTGACTGCTGCAGGGGAACCCCCTGGGCTGCCTGCTTGCCTAGGGCAGCTCAGCTCAAGGTGCTGGTCCAGGTTGTAGCTGCAACTGATGTAGGGAAAAGGCTTCTGTGTTAGTTAAAGCCATTTCCCTGTAAATAACAGCAGGACACTTTCTGGTAAGTGTTTTCTGAGTTTAAAAAAAAAAAAAAGGTAGTAAAATCATCTTACATGTTGGGAGCTGCACAGGAGCTTTCTTTCACATACATTTTTAAACACACAAACACAATGGTAGAGCTTTAACTTCATTCAACCCCAGGTGTGCAGTTCTGTTAGATAACAAACAGCTGTGGGTGGTGCTTTGCAGTCTTGGCTTTTCTGGACTCTGCTGTGGTTTTTCTCTCCTCTAGGCAACAGTAAATGCTCGTCCCCAGCGCATCCTCGACACCTCCTCGCTGACTCAGTCTGCCCCAGCCAGCCCCACCAACAAGGGCATGCACATCCACCAAGTTGGGTAAGCCAGCACTGCTTTCTAGCACCTTGCCATAGCAGCTTTAGGTGCTCCCTGCCAGTCACTGCACAAGCAACCAGCCCAGGTCTTGGGAGCTTCTTGGTATAGCACTCTAAGGTGTTCAGAAAGAAAGGGTTTGGGAAAAGGTGGGAAGTGAGTTCCTGGTTTGCTTTATTAGGACACAAGAGTAAGCAGCCACACTGGGTAGCTGAAGGTGGATTGAAAGGAAGAGCTAACTGCTGTTGCTTCTATTGATTACTGTGTGGGATGCACATTTCCCATTGAAGTCTGATCTCTATTCTCAGCTCTTTCAGTTGCTAAAAGCCAGGCTTATCTGCTGATCAACGAGCAGCACCTAAAAGTGGAGCTCATGAGATGGGCAAAGCTAGGATTGGAAAATTTGGTTATTTCCCTGCCTGCTCTCTGAGAGAAAACATCATACTTGGGAGCTAACAGTCCCAAAAGCAGTGTGAGCAGTAGGGTTCAGAGTAGGAATGGAGGGCCCAGAACTGCATGAGGATGTTTTTAGTGTGTCCTGACAGTGTAACCAAATTGTGCAGTTAGATAAATCATAGTGTGTGAATCGAGATGGGTTCTGTAGGCTGGCAGGACTTCCAGTCTCCCCAGTGACATACACTGGTGTGCCTTAGGTCAGACACCATGACCTGTGGACAGGTTTCAAAAATGTTGGATTTTCTTATCCTCAGTCTGGTGTTGATAGAGTCAAGGCTGACTTTTATTTTGGGGGTCCTGTGTGTTTTGGGGCAGTGAGGAGATTGCGTTGGTTTGGTTTGGTTTTGCACAGCAGTGAGGTATAAATGTTACAAGAAATAAACAAAGTAAAAGTCATCTAATTCACATGTTCAGTGATACCTAAATGCTTTCCCCCCTTTTTTTTTTGGTCTTTAGAGGGTCACCTCCAACTACCAGTACGAGCAGCTCCAGCCTGACAAACGATGTGACAAAGCAGCCAGTCAGTCGGGACATCACATCTGTGAGACCTGCCAATGCTGGCAACATGGGGGTCCAGTATACTCCACACTCCCACCAATTCCCCAGGACAAGGAAAATGTTTGACAAGGGGCCAGAACAGGTAAGGAGACTTCCCTCTCACATCTGGTTACATCCCCTCTCTGCTGGCTTTTGTTACACATTCCAGTCTATGTGGTTTGTTTCAGGATGTTTCTTGTTTGTCTCTAGCTGCTGTTAACTCCAGATTTGGCTTCCTCTAACCAGTGAAATAAAAGCTGATTAATTTATTTTTTTCCCCTCAGGATAAATTTTGGTTTATAGCTTTTGATAGGGCATTATTCACTTTTGCTGCTAGGGAAGTGTTGAATCAGAGTTGATTACTCTTTCATAAACATTTGTCTGCCTGAGTGATAACAGAGTTGGATCCGTGACCCTCAGATGCTTGTCCTCCAACTTGAGCTAAGCAGGGGTCAAGAAGGGAAAGGGGAGATTCCTCTTCCTTCAAAATACAGACTGACATTGTTCTTGATAGGTGCTTCTGCACCAGAGTGTTCATCTTACTTCCAGCAGTTCTGACCCTGGCAGCAACTCTTTGCTATGCAGAAGGGAGGATGTGAGCCCAGGCTATCACTCAGAGGACCAAAGAGAAGACTCATTACATGTTGCCCTGCTGGAGGAGAGCTGTGAAGAGCTGGGAAGAACAGCAGTGACTCCTCTTAGCTTGCAAGCAGGCCAGCAAGGGTTGTGCATACATTTTAGTGTTCTAAAGTCAGGCACTGGGCATTTTTCCACTCACAGAAGCATGAAGGGCTGATGTGATGCCAAGTAGAGCAATCAGTCAGGTTTTAGTATGCACAAAAGATTTGGAATTACCTTCAGATGAGTCATATCAGCTGAGTCTGGTTGAGTCCAAACACATTTGGACATGCTTGTGGCCACCACTTCAAGACAGAGACTCTGCTCATCAGTGGGCCATGTTCTTCAGGATTCAGCCATCTGGCAGTAGTTTTGTACTGCCTCTCCCTCAACTTCAACTCATTTCCAGGATTTTCTGCTGCTGGCTCTGTGGATAGGAGGAAAGTAGGAAGGAGCAGGTAGGCTCTGCTGCCTGTACTAATGTGCAGAGCATGATGGAGAGAGGCCATTGATCCTCCTTTCCTCCCTGCTGGTGCTGTGAAGGGGAAGGATCTTGCCACCTGAAGCTGTGAGGCCACAGGAGAAGTGGACAGCACTTAGCTGTTCTGACTGCTGAGCAGTAACTGCTCTTCACTCTTCACTTACTCTGGCATTTCTGCCTTTCTCTAATGAGTGATCTCACAGAGACTTGCAGACATGGGGAGTCAATTTTTCTGTGTGATTACAAGAAAAAAATGCTGAAGCCTTAGCAAACACACCTTGACCTCTCACAGGGGTGGCTGCATTAGCCTGACTCCTGTTTCTGGATGAAATCTGGGTANTGAGGTCCCTTCCAACCTTACCATTCTATAAATGGAGTGACCTTTCCCTTTTCCTTTTGTATATCTCCTTTTGATCCTCCATGCATATATACCTTGATGTGAAGCTGTGCCTGGCTGTGCTTTATCCTGAATCATCTTCTCTACTCCCCTGTTCCTCATGCCAGATGTTTGGGTGACTGTGAGAAAACTCACCCTGGGACTTCACTGTGATGAAACACTGATGCTTCAGCCCTGATTCATAGAGTAGCCTGATTATGTCCTGTGCAGATGAGGGGATTTACACATTTGCAAACAGTTAATGCAGTGACAGTGATCTTTCAGGTAGATGTCAAAATTCCACATCCTTAGCAATGTCTTTGAGCCTTTTTTCTGCCTGCTGAGGTGTTGAGGGAGGTCCAGGCCTTGCTGTGTGTGCAGCTTGCTCAGGTGAACAGGAGGGCTGTGGCTTCAGCTGCTGTTCTCTCTCTGGGCAGACGACCGACGACGCCGATGACACCGTGGGACACAAAAGCTTCATTTCAGCCACAGTGCAGACAGGGTTTTGCGACTGGAGTGCCAAGTACTTCGCTCAGCCGGTGATGAAGGTAATGCTCTCTTCTCTCTGTGCATGCTTTCTGAATCCCAGCTCTGCAGCTCTTGGAGAGTGCTGGTGTCCTGAGCACAGGCTAGTCCCTTCCCCTGTTCTTTTTCCCTTCCTTTTCCTTCAGTCTGGGGAGGGAAGGTAGTGGCCTGACTTGTACCATGCTGCTCTGCCGTGCTGTGTGCTTGTAAAGAGAGAAGAAATCATCAGAGGGAGCAGAAGAGGCAGGGACTGACAGGATNTTGTGTCCCTTCCAACCCTTGACATCCTTTGAGTCTGTGTTACCAGGGAAAGAGCCCAGACCAAAAGCCCTGCATCCCATGGCACACATTCAGGAAAGAATACAGAAATGAAGAGAGGTTCTGTAGCTGGCCCAGACCCTCCAGGTTTGCACAGCTGCAGGTTGTGTTGCAGAGTGATTTGATCTTAAGCATTGTGCTTGTCTGTGTATTGAAAATCGAGTCATGGTCAAAGTTAATTGCTTTTGTAAAATATAAATACATGGAAGGTCCTTTAGTCTAGAAAGGGCCCTGAGAGGCTGGAGGAGGAGAGATGCTGTTTGCTTTCTGACATTCCAGATGAATTTTCTTGCTGCGACCATGCTAAAACAAGCAGGGAAGTGGTGGCAACTGCTGCCCTGGGTGAGGGCCATGCAAGCCCAGTGGCAGCAGAACACTCCCTCCACTCCAAGTCAGCCTTGACTGTCCTTGAGCATGACTTCAGGGCTGTTCTTTGCTGACAGGCACCCTTTAGGCACCTTTATCCTACAAAAAGAGAAAGTGAGAATGACTGGACATCCATGTGGCTGCCTTGGGGGCAACTTTGGAAGCATCACTGTTGGTTTGGGTGTTTAAGAAAAATAATCATCTGTGCTGTTATGGCAAAGAATGAGGCTGGTAATGCCAGATGTCCACTGAGGTCTTTTTAGAAGTGTGTTCTGGTAAATAAGTTTGCTTTATGTGAAGCAAGAGATACACTGGGAAAAAAAAAAAAAGGAGAGAAAACAGAACTTAATAGATGGGCAGAGATTGTCAGTGACTGGAAAGAGAAATTGTTGGATTCCCAGAATCCAAAGATCAGGTTTCAATCGTAAGTATGAAATGAAACCAAGCAGTAAATTTTACCTTTTCTAATTGAACCCAGCCAGGCAAGCCTGCAGGTACCCTGGGAGGCCAGCAGCACAAATTGGAATAGAACTTTCACCTTCATTTCTTGGAGGTATTGCAGTTTCTGTGAGTCATAATGCACAGGCTGCATTAATGCCATTACCTAAGCAACTCTGCAACAGATGTTTGTATCCAACTGCTGATATTTACATCTTCCATCACAAGGAAATTGCACCTTTCGTGAGCTGTCTCATCCAAGAATTGCCTCCAAGCCATCACTCGCTGCTCCTTCCACTCTTTAGGCATGTTAAAGAGTTTGCTGATGAGGTGAGGTTATTGCCCCCAGGTTTAAGGGTACCAGAAAAGTAGTTACATGGCAGCCAGTCTCTGTGTAGCTTTAATTTCTTTAGAGAATCACCAGGAGGAAAGACTAGATGGTGAAATTATTGCCTGACACTTCCTCAGCTGCTGGGGAAATTAACTTTCTTCTGATATCATTAGCAGAATAATTCATTAGGAAATCCATCTGGCCTGTGGGGCTTGCTTGCTTGCTTGGTCAAGCTTTAAACCAGGATTTTTCTCTCATCAAGATGAGTTTTGGTGTCTTGATTCAAATCCAGAAGAGAGTACGAGAGAAGAAGGAGGAGGATGTTCCATCTCTTAGTTCTTATTAAAAACATTTGTCTGCTTTTTAAGGAAAGCTCTTCCCAGTGAAGAGGGGTGTCTTTATTAATAAAATAAATCACTTTAGACAGCCATTCAAAGGCAACTTCAGTGGTTAGTTGGGGAGCTCTGATGTCTGTGCGTGTGCATTTACTACTTCACGTGCATAAAACAGGGGAAATACTTTAGGGGAGGAAATAAGAAATGTGGAGAATTCCTGTACTAATTTACAGAAGCCAGGGAGGGGGAGTCATGGAAATTGGGGGGTTTCTGTGTCTCCCAGCATGGCAGTTAGAGGGATCATAGGTCCCAGAGTGTTCAGTGTCTTACCCTGAGGATTAAGATGCTGCAGACTGTGCTAGGTGCACAGTGCTCTATCTCTGCAGCTTTTACTAGCAGAGCAGGAGTGTGTGTGTGGCAGTGAGGGTTCTTCTAGTGGTTTCCTGAGTGGTTTTGTTTGGAAATGCTCTCTGGCTGAGGTTGAGTTGTCTCAGCACAGACTGTCCTCAGCACCGTTTCAGGTAGAGTTTGAGCAGAACAAAATCTCTGTTTTCCAATAAAACAAGGAAGAGGATTTTGCCATGGCTTCTCTAAAGCAGTTCTAAAAGTCCATGTAGAAGGTTTCTGCAGGAAATCTTGTGTGTTTTCCTGTCCTAACAGGGAGTTACATCTATCTGGAGAATTAGAGGGGTTCGTGTGTGTGCAAGGGACAGGAGGGAGTCTCTCTACAAGAGCTTTCTTTGGTGCTTCTTGATTGCTGCTCATGTAATCAGATAGGGGTGGCCATCCAGTAACTGGTGCAGTTTCTGCAGCATGCTGCTCTCCTTGAATCCACTGTTCCTTCAGAAACAAGAAACAAACAGCTCTGGCTGGTGACTGCTGTCTTGTGGGAACTTCAGCCTCATGAAAAACTCAAAGAGTGAGGTCTACTGAGTCCTGATGGAAGAAGCTGACATTGAATTCCAGCACTTCATTTGGAAATGCTGCCTACCATCCTAAACAGGGAAAGACAACTATTCCTGTAATGAATAAACATAAAATGGCTGTGAGTGCATCTTAGTCATATTTAATTTATGAATTTAGTTTTGCTTCACAGACCTTGCTCTGGGAATGCTTTCTCTGGAAACGATTGAGGGATTAATTTCCAGCGTAAATCATTGGCTCTGTTTCAAGCCAACGTACCCAATTTGATTTATCGATTGTCTAATCAAATAAATGGAGAAAGAAAAGACTGCATGGTGAATCCTCAGTCTGCCAGGAAAACCAGATCACCTGCCCTAGCTCTGATCTCTGCAGAAGTCTTTCCTTTCCCTGAAAACTCTTGTGGCAAAAGACTGTTCTGCTAACCACAGGCGGTCTTGGACCGAGCGGCACAGGAAAGCCTTGCTGCCAGCTGTCAGGAAGCCCTGTGTCAAGGAGAGCGGGAGCCGGCATCTGTTATTTCCAGGACTGGCAGAACATGCAGGCAGGAGCTGGTAAGGATCCTGGAAGGTGAGAATTACATAAGGAATCCTTCCTGATACATCCCTTCCTCAACTTCAGCGCTGCGCCTTGGCCGCGGTTCAAGGCGCTGGCGGAGGAGCGAGGTTGCGCCGCGCCTGCTGGGGGAGCCTTCGGCAGGGCCAGGCTGTGTTTACTACTGCAGCCGTCTGCCGAGGCCTCCGAACGCTGCCTGCTACGGCCAGAGGCAAAGACAGGGTGTCGAAAGAGGAAAAACTTCGTCGGCTTCCAAATGGCACTGCTTGATGGGAGGCTGCAGAATTGGTTCCTGTCCGAGTGGAAGCTCGGAGATGTCAGGAATCGGTGGCGCGATGTGGTCCTCGTGGTGCAGCACTGCTTGTGACTCCTGCCTACCCCTGGAGCTCTGCTTGGAGGAGAGCTGAGCAGCAGCCAAAACTAGGCTCTTGTTTACTAAAATCACTCTCTGATGCTTAAATAGGAGCTGGAGAAGGAGAGAAAGACATGCATGATGAACCTAAACAGTTCTTCTGAATAACAATTCTGGGTTTCCAGCCAGCGGCAGCTGGGCTAGAGGTCATGGCTCACACACACATCCTGACGCTCTCCTGTGCTTCTCTGTCACCAGAAGCTCCCCTGTGACCTGTTCTGTGGAGTTCAAGCTTTCGTAGATCATTGCTCCCTCCTGACAAGATCCTCCCAGCAGCTCTGTCCCACAGGCAGCTGAAGACAGGAGGAGAGGACCAAGTTTTGCCTGCTCCCTCTGACTCTGCTCACTGCAGTGATGGTTGAAGAGCTTGGCTGGTCGAACCTTGTCTGGTTAGCAAAAGTTCAGTAATTGTCTGTGTCAGACTTAACTGAACTGGTGTAGAGTGTCTGTGCTACACCACTACAGCTATTTGCAGCACTATCAAGAATAAGCTGAGTTCAGCTGAGTTTATTTCATTACACTTTTGCTCTCTCATAACATTTCAGAAGGACCCATGGGGATTTTCTCTCAAAGCTCTGTGACTCTCCTGCAGTATCACAGAGATACTTCCTGTGCAGGCTCAGGCCCTGTTACTTTCTAATTTGCCTGTCCACCAAATTCCAACCAGCATCAGTCAGCTTAATGATACCACTGAGACTGATGAGACTCAGAGTCTGGATCAGAAGCAGAGCTGCACAGAGCAAGCTCAGCGAGTGTATTTTGGGCATTTTCAGCTGCGGTCCCAGCTGGACCTGGGGAAAGCTTTTGGACACACAGAGATCCTGGCAGAAGCATCTTTGCAGGAACCTCCCTTACCAATTCCAAGGTGATGACATCCCTCATCTGCAGGGGCTTTGGCACAGAGAATGTGGTTGGTTGAGTCAACTGTACCAAAGCCAAGACTTCAGCATACGCCCTGAGCATTCTGCTGCTGCAAGGAGCTGGATTGCATTGCAAAGTGGTACATGGATCTAACCCCTTCAGAACTCAGCCAGCCTCTGGGCCAGCATCTGGGACTCTCCTTTGTTCACATCTTCAGGGTATGAAGAAGAAGACAAAGATGGCAAGCAGATGATTGTGGAGGCAGAGGCCACCACACCTGAATTCTAGGTGCTGCAGGAAGATGCCCCAGCACAAAAAATGGAGCAGGTAAAGACATCATCTGCCCTCTGCTGTTCTGGGGAAGGAAGGGCTGATGCTGGGGATGGTGTTGAGCTTTCAAGTCACCATCAAGCAGCACACCAGTGCAAATGCAGACAAGAACTGAAAATCTAGGCAGGGCCCTTCTCTCTCCTCATCAGTGGAGATGCACAGTCACTTGTGCACTGAATCTGAGTTACAGTGCTGGGGATCTCAAGTGGTGGAATGATCCCTCCCTGATGTTTTCCTGATGTGTCTTCAGAGTCAGCTTTGACTGCTACCCTGCCTGGAATTCAGGGTGTACAGGAGTTGTGTGCAGCAGCAGAGGCAGAGTCTGGTTTCCATAAGGAATCACTTTTACTGACCTGGCATCACACAAATCACTGTTGTCACCCAGCACAGAAGTTGTCTCCAGACTGGTGAAAGCAATCAGAGATCACATCTAACAAGATACAGGAGGATTCTGTCATTGTCAATTCTGCCCCAAGAGCAGAGAAGAGAGCCTTAAGCAGTGACCTGTAGAGATGCCTTTACTCTCCACCTCAAGAAATTATAACCACCCTTTCAATTCCTGTTTTAAGGACCTGCACATGAATGCAGGACTGAAGGATACAGCAGAATGCTACAGCTGAAAGAACAATAAATGTGCTTAAGAAATTGTGCAAAGAGATGAGGTTTCAGTGAGGAGAAAGGACTTGCAGAATGTGTGGAGATGCTCATGGGATGGAGCTGGACCTGCCTGCAGAAAGGAGGAGGTGCAGGAACCAGCACAAGTGGATAGAGACAAATACCTGCATCCTTTGGCAGTGCTCTGCAGCCCCTTGCTCCCCATGAACACATCAGAGAGCTTGGCCTGCATGCTGCAGCCCCATGGGGATGGCCACCAATGGGTCAATGGTACCATGCAGAGGAGCACATCACTGCACACCCTTTCAAAAGGACCTGGATGTGCATTCTCAGAAAGGAACATTTTGGCATTGTTGGGGAGGAGATTTTATTTACAATAAAATCTTCCACTCCTGCTGCGTTCATCATGCAGGTCTTCACTTGCATTGCTGAAAGGATCTCAGACATGTGTGGGCTTTGGGTGGACCTTTGGTGGTTGGACATTTGATGGTTTATTGTCTCCCTAGCAATCAATATGCACAGTTTGAACTTCACAAGCAGTATTGGAAGTGTCTCAGGGGCCAGCCTGCCAAAACTTCCCCAGAGATTTGATAGCCCATCTGTGACAAGCTGTAGATGGTGCTGCCCATACTTCTGTCTCAGTGTCTTGCTCAGTCCCTTTCACCATCTGCTCTTCTGCTTGCAGGTGACATGCAGGACACACCAGGCAAGTGGGTTTAGAATGGAAAGACCAAACCCCATTTACTGCTGTTCAGCAGTGGCTGAGGCAGAAGCTGTTCTAGTGAGGTTGGGAGGACAGGCAGTCACTGGGTGTTTGCTGGTCTTGATGGGTTTGGTGTTGCTCTCCTGACCTGTGTATCTGCCTTTTGGCATCACTGTTTCTGTTAGAATCATAGAATCAACCAGGTTGGAAGAGACCTCCAAGCTCATCCAGCCCAACCTATCACTCAGCCCTAGCCNTTCAGCTACTCTCTACCAGCACCCCCAGGTCCCTCTCTGCCTGGCTGCTCTCCAGCCACTCTGTCCCCAGCCTGTAGCACTGCTTGGGGTTATTGTGGCCAAAATGTAGAACCCTGCACTTAGCCTTGTTAAACCTCATCCCATTGGCCTCTGCCCACCCACGCAGCTTGTCCAGGTCCCTCTGCAGAGCCTCCTACTCTCTAACAGCTCCACACCTGCTCCTAACTTGGTGTTATCTGCAAACTTACCAATGCTGGACTCAATCCCCTGGTCCAGATCATCAATAAAGATATTGTTGATGGGAAGCCTCTTGTCAGAGTATTACATCCCACACTTCTACTGAGCCTTCTTCTGGCCGTGTCTGAGGCTTGCCTTGCTGTATGCAGTCTGCTGCTGCTAAAGCCTCTGGGGACCATACCCTGAGAGATCTCTTTACAGGAGGAATCTTTATTAGTGCTATCAGATGATAAAAACAACTGCCCACTCAGCCTTCTTGGAAGAGTCGAGTTCTTCTTCTTCAGACCTGAAAAGCCCAGCAGCTCCTTTCATCTGTTGTTTTTTGTCTGCTGGAATGAGAAGCTCTTTGCTCAACTGCAGAACCTCACATTTTTTAGACCTGAGCAGCAGAAGCTGCTGGATGCCTGCAGAATTTACCATCCTGCTCATTTCCCTTCTCCTCCCCTGGCCTTTTAGGTCTTGCTTTAATTGATTCCCAGAGAAGTTGGGGTTTTATTAAGGTGTAGGTGTAATCTTTCTGCTCTCCCATCTCCTTTGCTCTACTTTGTCTCAGCTTTGTTTATTGCTGTGCATTAGTGGTCATTTGTCATTGCCTTGCTAATAGGTGTTGCATTCTTGAAGCATTTAAGCAGTGGTGCTTTGGGGCTGGGTTTTTTTTGCCAGGAGGGAAGGTGGAGGGTGGAGTTTTTGTTTTTTAATTACTTTAAAGAAGCAGAAGTTCAGCTCAGTATCAACTGCTCTCCACAGGCTAGTGCATCTAAGGCAGTTTATATACTGGTGACAGAGCATTTAAGTCCTGGCTCAGGGGAAAAAAATTGTTGGGGGGGAACAGGGAAGGAGTTGAAATGGAGTTGTTATGTCTCCCTTCCATGGGAGTTGAAAAGGAGTTGTTAGGAGTTCCTGCTTTTGGAACAGCCAACATCAAAAGAAGCCAGGTTAGAGCCCTGCCCTTCATTGATCCAAGGGTGTTTCTGGAGCAGTGCTGGTGTTAGGCTTGGACAAGGTTTTAAGCTTTAAGTAAAAGACACTTTCTGTAACTCCTGTGGTGTTGGGAGTGGGATCATGTAAGTTTATTCCTGTGGCTCCTGTCTTTGACTAAGAGTAGGAATGCCTGTGGTCCCTGCCCATCGTCAGGAGCAGCACTGTGACTTCTCCAGCTCCTGGCAGGAGCTTCTGGTAGCTCTGGTACAGACTCCCCAGCTGGCCTTCAGCTTAGAGGACAGGTTTTGCAAGGAAGCCCTGCAGATTGAGAGAGGTGATTCTACCACTCTGCTCTGGTGAGACCTCACCTGGAGTACTGTGTCCACCTATGGGACCCCCAACACAACAGAGACATGGACCTGTTGGAGCAGAGCCAGAGGGCCACAAAGATGATCACAAAGGCTGGAGCACCCAGGACAGGCTGTGAGAGTTGGGACTGTTCAGCCTGAAGAAGAGAAGGCTCCAGAGTGACTTTATAACTACCTTTCAATATCTGGAAGGGGACTTACAGGAAGACTGAAGTTTCTAAGGGCTTGTGGTGAGAGAATGAGGGGCAGTGGTTTAGAACTGGAGAGGAGTACATTTAGATTGGATGCAAGGAGGAAGTTCTTTACAATGAGACTAATAAAATACTGAAACAGTTTGGCCAGGGATGTGGTTGGGGCCCTGTCCCTGGAGATATTCAAGATCAGCCTGCTCTAGTTGGAGATGTCCCTGCTGACTGAAGCAGGGTTGGCCAAGATGACCTTTGAGGGTCCCTTCCAACCCACTGCAATCTGAATCTGAGTGTGCAGAAGCCTTGGGGCTCTGGGGTGTGAAAAACATCACCAAACAGATCAGAGCAGCTGTGTACTGCTTCAGGGTCTCTCTCTGCCAGTTTCAGGCAGAAGTCTGTGTGTAATCAAACCAAGATGACACCAGGGCATCATTTTCTTGCAGCCAGTTCTGATGTGGGGGACCGAACCAGTTACCATTAGTAGTAAATGTGCTGTTGGTAACTTGAGCATCTCAGGGCTTTGGAAATGCAGTAATGCCTTTTTTTGGCCTGCAGTCATCTCTTAGCAATGAAAGGAAGATTTTAATGTGTTCTGAGCTCTTTGTCTTTATCAAAGCTGTGCTCTCTCTTTAATCTCAGGATCACTAAGTGATGCTTTTCAGCTGAGAAGTGTTAAGCAGAATAATCTGTGTTGCACTGAAATGGGACTCAGCATTGTTTAGGGAGAAAAGGAGTTAGGAGTGTCCATGTTTATGGTGGAAAGTGTTTCCTTCACCAACCCCTTGGGTGTGCTACAGCAACAGGTGGTTTGTGCACAGCTCCTCAGAAGCCTCATGTCATTCTCTTTGGACTTATAATAGAGGACAGCAAAAGGGAAAGAGAAGAGATTATAGATGATGGGGAAGGTTTAGATCAGAAAGATGCTCAAGTATTTAATGACATAAGGTCCCATGAGCTCCTCTGTTTACTGCCTGAAGCTGGAGGCCCTAAAGAATTTATGGCTTTATTTTATGTGTGTGAGTGTGTGCCATAAAGGTAATTCGTGGAGTTTTGATGGTTGCTGTTGTTCTGTGTTGTGAATATGCTGCTCCACTGAAAGATCCCAGAAGAGCATGACTTGGAGAGCCAGATCCGCAAGGAGAGGGAGTGGCGGTTCCTGCGCAATGCTCGTGTCAGGAAGCAAGCTCAGAAGATCATCCAGAAGGGTGAGTGACTCCCTCTTGCCCAGCTACCCTGACATTGCAGGCAGCTTCCTTGAGCTTCAAGCACAGCACTTAGTCAGGTTGCTGACCTGTAAAACCCTAGCTAGAATCAAGAGAATCATCAGTTACTAAGATCGAAAAAAGACCTCTAAGATCATCAAGTCATCAACCCAGCACCACCATGCCCACTAAACCATGTCCCCAAGTGCCATGTCTGCACATTTTTTAAATACCTCCAGGGATGGTGACACCACCACCTCCCTGGGCAGCCTATTCCAATACTTGACCACTCTTTCAGTAAAGAAGTTTTTCCTAATATTTGATCTAAACTTCCCTTGGTGCAGCTTGAGGCCATTTTCTGTCGTCCTGTCACTTGTTACTCAAGAGAGGAGACCAACAACCACCCGGCTCCAGTCTCCTTTCCAGGACTTGTAGAGAATGAGAAGGTCTCCCCTGAGCCTCCTTTTCTGCAGGCTGAACAGCCTTAGTTCCCTCAGACACTCTTCTAAGATCTGTTCTCTAAACCCTTCACCAGCTTCATTGCCCTTCTCTGGACACACTCCAGCACCCCAATGTCCTTGGAGTGAGTGGCCCAAAACTGAACCCAGTACTCAAGGTATGGCCTCACCAGTGCCCAGTACAGGGGCAACTAACAATGACCCCATGCTGACCACCTAATTGAGAAGGTGCCCATACTCTCTCCCACATGCAGGCAAGGTAAGGCTGCTGTGAGGTCTCTCCTTTCTCACCTGCTAGTTTGGTTCACCACGTCAGGGAAGTGACCCCTTTAGATGCCAAATGTCTGCCTTTTCCCCTTTGAAAATATAACTACAGCCCCATGGCAGAAAGTGCCCTGGGTGGGCACAAGTGCTGAGCCAGAGCACAGCACTGAGCTGGCATGGGAGCAGAGGAGCCTAAGAGGAGTGGTTCTGTTGAGGAGCAGCAAGCTTGCCATGAAAGCTGCCTTCCTCACTTGCAGCAGTTGACAGAGCATCCAGTTTTCAGTGCAGGTGTTGGCTCCCAGGCCCTGGGCTGACTGGCAGCAGCTGAGCTCTCCGGCCACGTGCGGATCACAGCTGGCACCTCCGCGAGAGCCGCAGCAGTCGGCACGAGGTCGATAATTCCCAGGCCCTTAACAAATGCTATTGATTTACAATTTGGGCTTTTCCTCCCTTGTCCTGTAACATTCAGATGGGTTCTGCAGGTCATGTTTTTAAAGGGGTAGAAGGCAGAATATTCTAAGGTGACCTCCAGAGCTGCAGTCTGGCTGTTTGACATGTGTCAGACACCTTTTGGATGGCCAGCGAAGGCAAACCAGCCCTGCCGAGCTGCTCAGAAGATACAGATTCACAGAAGGGTTTAGATTGGAAAATCATCTAGTTCCATCCCGGGGGACACCTTCCACTAGACTGCTCAAGGCCTCATCCAACCTGGCCTTGAACACCTCCAAAGAGGAGGCATCCACAACCTCCCTGGGCAGACCGTTCCAGTATCTCACCAGTGTCTCATGTCACATCTCAGTGATGTCCTTCCCATTCCCTGCTCAGCTGAACTCTGAATGATTGCTTACTCCTGATAGTCTATTATATTTTTAGTGCTTGTATGTGTGGCTTTATGTGTGCTGCTTACACATTTCCCTCTCGTGGGCCTCAGCTTTGTGTTTCATTAGTGTGCTCTCTCCAGAAAGCTGATGCTGCTTTTCTTGATGACTCTCTATGCCCCCACGAGGCAGCAGTTGGGCCAGAATTCTTTTAGCACAGGAATTTATTCAAATAGAGTGGAGCCCAATGAAATTTCCTCAGGAATTTGCATACTTAAATGATTCCTGCTTGCATGCTTTGAACAGCAGAGGCTGGGGAATGGTATTTCAGGGAGCTTTTCTTATGGCATCCTCCCAGCAGTGTTCCCGGGTGGGGGCCGCTCCTCTCCTGGGATGCTCGCTGAGGCACACAGAGTTGGAAATGATCATTTGCTGAATGAAGAACTGCCCAAGGCTCAGCCTTCTGTGTCTGCTTCCTTGTCTGGAGGTTTGCTGGGCTTGAGTCACTACAATGAGTAGCTTAATGTCACAAAACTGCAGAATATCATAAAGCAGAGTAATACAGAAATGAAACTGGAGCCCAGGAGATGGCTTGGGAGATCTTTCTGAATACAAAGGAGGAGACTTTTTTTTCATGCTTGTCTGAAGAAGTTAAATCTTTTTTTCTAGACAGTGTTCATATTTGGTTGCTTGACCTGAGTGACTACAACGCCTGTTTTCATAAAAAAACAAACAAAACAAAAAAAACCCAGAATGAAAATGTGAAATATTAAAAAGAATCAAAATAGGCTTGCAAGCTTTTAATGAAAATTAGATTAAATAGCAAATTGGAACTGAGTAAACATCTCCTGGGCTTAACAGTTTGGTGTGGTGAATTCGTACTGTGACAAAAAAAAAAAAGAAAGTAGAAATGCAGTGTCAGAGGCACCAAAACTGTTTGTGAACAGCAAATTGTTGCAAGGAAAAGATGGGGAAGGTCTTTAACCATCACTTTAATGCCTTTAATTTTTTGTTTGCAAAGTAACTTGGAATGTAAAAGCACTGAAATGGAAGGCTAAATAAGTAATCCACCAGGTGGGATGAAATGCTGCATTTGAAGTTGTTAAAAAAAAAAAAAAAATTTCTTTTTAAATATTTTTTTATTTTTGCTTTGGAAAAAAGAAAAGTTTTTTTTTCTATCAGCACAAACTGGCATTTCTGTGGGTGTCACTGTGCTGTGCTTGCTCTGTTTTCATAAAAATCATAGAATCATAGAATGGTAAGGTTGGAAGGGACCTCAAGGATCATGTAGTTCCAACCCCCTGCCATAGGCAAGGACACATCCCACTAGCACAGGTCACTCAAGGCCTTGTCCAACCTGGCCTCGAACACCTCCAGAGAGGGAGCATCCACACCCTCCCTGGGCAACCTGTTCCAGTGCCTCACCACCCTCACTGTAAAGAACTTCCTCCTAACATCCAGTCTAAATCTTCCCTCTGCCAGTTCTCTTTCTTCACTTACCTCTGGTTTGGCACCACCAGCTTTAAGCTGTACCTTAAGATGTGATTCAATTAGCGTGGAGCAGTCAGGGCTGTCAGACAACTGGGTCCTGAGAAGGTTCTTCAAGGAGGAGGAAAGTGTTGCAAGAGGTCTCTTGGAGGGAGATGGGTGAGGAGGAGAGTGGTGATGGGTGGCACTGGGAGGCTGGGGGTGTCCAATCGTTATCGCTCAGGCCACTGAGCTGTGGCTGCCTCCTGTCCTGCAGGTATTTCCCGGCTGGATGATCAGATCTTCCTCAACAGGAACCCAGGTGTCCCCTCCGTGGTGAAGTTCCACCCTTTCACACCCTGCATCGCTGTAGCTGACAAGGACAGCATCTGGTGAGAGTTCCCCCAGGCTGCACTGGCACTGTCCAGCCAGGTTCAGAGCAACACGTCACAGGGTGCCTGTGGATTATCACAGGGCAGCACCACCACATGTTATTCCTTTCCTTTGCCCTCCTTCCCTGCTCCCCTCCATGCCCATCCTTCCTTCTTTCAGGGCTGGGAAATGGGGCAGAATCATAGAATGGTCTGGGTTGGAAGGGATCTCCAAAAGTCATCCAGTCTAACCCCCTCTGCAGTCAGCAGGGACATCCTCAACTAGATCAGGCTGCCCAGAGCCCTGTCGAACCTCACCTTGAGTAGCTCCAGGGATGGAGCTCCAACCACCTCCCTGAGCAACCTGCTGCAGTATTCCATAACCCTCGTGGTGCAGAAGTTGTGCCTAACACCCAGTCTAAATCTGCTCTTCTCTACTTTGAAGCCATTGCCCTTGTCCTACCACTCCAGGCCTTTGTAAACAGTCTCTCCCCATCCTTCTTTAGACCCTCTTCAGGTACTGAAAGTCCTCCAGGAGTTCAGTGCCATGGTTGTAAGCGTTGCTCTGAGTCCTGTTCTATGGGAGGTGCAGGGTTAAAGGGCTGCAAGTGAATCCTAACAGAGCTGCCACAGATCCTTACAGTTGGGCTTTTATCCCATTTCTTTCACAGAAGGCTGACATGCATCATCAATAACATGGTGCTGAATTCCAAAGGAGAAACCCAAATTGAATTGGTATCCAGTGTATAGGATGTTTAGTTTCACTGTTACAAATGGATCTGTTTACAGCTTGCACAGAGAACCAAGAACTGACTTTCTATGTTTTTCTCCCCCAAGTTTTTGGGACTGGGAGAAAGGGGAGAAACTGGACTACTTCCACAATGGGAACCCTCGGTACACCAGGATCACAGCAATGGAGTACCTGAATGGTCAGGACTGCTCCTTGCTGCTGACTGCCACAGGTAAAGAACTCCTTTTCCCACCTATGAGGGTAAGACTTGGGGACATTCACAGAATTCAAGCCCATGTGAGCTGTCCTGGACCTCTGCTCTCTCCCCGACTCTGTCACTTTGGCCCAAGCTGACCATTGTGTCCTGTCCCTGCCTGCTCTCAGCTCAGGAGGCATTTCCAGAATCAAACCTGAAAGTTGTTTCTGGCAGTACTGAAATCTCTTAGCTGCTTAAGTAGATGCTGCAAAGATTTCCAAAGGATTTAAGTCAGATGTTTGGCTGAACCCATTTCCAGTCACAGCTTTATTTGTTACATCATTCAGAGTCTTCACCTGTCTTTGCAAGTCCATGGTGACCTCCTCCTGTATAGTACCTGGGGCAGTGTGGTTTTAATTGGTTAAAAGCTGCTGCCCAGAGCTGGAAAGGAAATCATCCTGCAACCAAGCTATAAGAAATGATAGTCTGTTACCTGTGCTGTTTTAAGTCTAGAGCAGGCAGGACTGATTTGAAGCACTGAACTTCTCAAATAGTCCTGAGTTGCTCTCTAGTCCATGGAGAAATGGTTCTGTAGAATGCCCTGTTGCATCACCTAAGGTAGCATGAAGAGCTCTTTCCCATTCACTGATCTGTAAAGCTGTAAGATCTGCTTCTCTCCCAAGAAGCCATTCTCCACCTGTCAGTCTAAGTGTTTTCAATGGCTTTTCAAACTTCATGCTGAAATACACAGGTTGGGTATAATTAAGAGAGGTGGAAGAGGAGCTGAGAGGGCCTTCAGGACATTTTTCCTTTCAATTTATTGATTCTTAGCACAAAAGTTTCACAGATGGGGAACAAATTGAAAAAATACATGATGTTCTGGAAAGTTTGGCTGGGCTTTGATTCAGCTTCTTCTGTGGGGTTGTATTTTGTATTTAGTTGGATGCTTTTGTGGCTCTCAGCACCCAATAGCAAGGAGGCCAGAGATGAATCCTAGAGCAAATGAATGGGTCAAAGAAATGGAGCGACACCTAATGTCAGGCGTCGAGGGAGGGAGAAAAGCTCTTCCTGAACAGTTCTCAGTAGAACAATGCTTTAGGTTTCATGGGCAGAAGATTAGAGAGGAAAAGCAACTCTAATAAAAATGCTGAAGTTCAAGTGGCACTCTCAGTTCAGCAGTTTGCATGGTTATAGTTCCACTTCCTCCATTGCTGTGCACCAAGTAATGATGAGAGCTGCGTTCTCTTTTCTCTGCTCCCCAAGATGATGGTGCCATCAGGGTGTGGAAGAACTTTGCAGACCTGGAGAAGAACCCAGAGATGGTAACTGCCTGGCAGGGGCTGTCAGACATGCTGCCAACTACACGAGGTGGGTCCTCACTATGTGTTTTTAGGGAGGGGAGTGAAAATGGTTTGTGATGGTAAGGCTTTGGCTGTGGATGGGGAGAGTGCAATGGGTCTGCCCCCCTCAGCTGTCAGTAACAGCCTTGTTCAACAGTCTCTGCCTTCTGGAATGGCCTTTTGCCAGGTGAGGACTTACTTTCCAGTTCTCACAAAACAAACCAACAAAACCAAAAGCTCAACACAGCAACCTCACAAACACACTGAAGAGCTACCCAAGCAGATTCTGGGGAGCAGAAGGGCACAAAGTCCTTGTCCCTCAGAAGCTTCACAGCAGCTGACTTATCCAAGCATTTCTCTTAACTGTGTTCCCAAGGAGAGAACTGTAGAACAATGGTGGAACTGGGCACTGCCCTGCTCTGCGCTCGTCATGGCAGAAGGTTTATTATTCCTTTGGGTTGGGGTAGCAGCTCCTGTATTGCCTCTTTCCTTCTGGTGGGTGCCTCAGCCTTTGCACAGCTTTGCATCTTGCACCTGTGACCTCCTTCAGCCTGAGCTCCGATTTTGGCACTTACTCCTCGGTGTTTACTGCGGGTCAGGAGGTGGTGAGAGGATATCTGATCGAAATCTGACGCGTGCAGAAGGACTGCACAGTTAGACACTGACCTGCTTCGAGTGTCAGGGAGGTTGGACAGAGAAAGATGTAAGAAGGAATGCTGGCATCCAGCCACACACAGGATGAAGCCAGAAACCAGTTTGAGTAACCCTGAAGTCTGTTTTAGGACATTAAAGGAGGTGGATGTGTCGTCCTTTTGAGAGCTGGTAATGTACCACTGCTCTGATGGTGACTGTGCTGCTCTGATGTTTTTAATCAAGGTTACAAATTCCTCTAAATGTGCAGTAGTTCAGTTAGGACTTGTGGGATCGATGCAGGAATTGCTGGGTGAGGCTTCCTGGCTTGTACTATGCAGGAGGTCAGATGAGATGGCCATCATAATTCATCCTGACCTTAAAATCTGACAGTTCTCATTTCTGAGCTTACCTGGTTCATCACGGGAGCCTGACACAGCTCTTTTAGCTATTCATTGGATTTTACTGGTGCTGCCTTGTGGAGCTCATTTCTGTTCTGTTTTCCTCACACCTTGTGGTTCGTCTGTGGTGTTGCTGGGAAGAGGAACTGGATTGGAGGTAACTTCAGGCTCTGTGCCTCTCTGTGGTATGTGCACAAAACTAATTATAAGCTGCTGGAAGTTTGCAGCCTACTGTGAAAATTGCTACGGTCGAAACCTGCTCTTTCAACAGTGTCAATAAAAACAGAAGAAGAGTGGCAAAAGGCCTGGATCTCCTTAGGTGGAAAGGAAAAGAGTCCAGCAGTCATCTCAGGTTGCCCTTTGCAGTGTCATTCAGTTGGTCTGTGTTACTTCCTTGACAACACTAGCTTTCCTGAGGGATGCTGGTTGCTGTCCCCATCCCTGGATTCAGGATCTTCCTTCCTTGGTGCTGGTAATGAACTCTCCCAAACAACTGGAAATTCCCCCAGCCTGCTCCAGCCATCAGCTTCTTTTCAGGGAAGATGCTGACAACTGCTGACTAAAATCTTTCAGGCTTATTCCACTTTTTCTGCCTTGTTTTCTATGTGCACCTTCCCAGGACACAGCATTTGCTGGTTCTACTTTGCTCTCTACAGGCCTAATACAGCAGGAAGGATCACAGGCATCAGTGTTTGGCATTGCAGAGTGGGTTAAGAGCTGAGACAAGAGCTGGTTTAACTCTAAGAGCTGAATGGTTACACTTGCAAAATAGGGGTGTTGGGACTTTGAAGTCTGTTCTCTTTAAGATTATGGAGTTTTGCCCTTTTCTTTCCCTGGTGGTCTTAGGAATTCTAGGTCTTGTTGCACCTTTGGAGCAATAGAGGAAGAGAGGACAGATTTCTTTGTGGAGAGGAAAACAAATGCAGTCACTTCAAAAGAGCTATGTGGATTGAGTCCCCTTGCAAATGAGATTCTCTTCGATGGTTATCCTCTGCTACCAAGACCATAGTTGTTGTCTTGCATTGACTCATAAAACTGAAGTTGCATCTTTGAAACTGCAGAGCTCAGGAGTTCTGCTGGAGTTGGTTTGCCCCTTCTATTGATTTCCTTCTCTCCTCTCCCACCCTCTTCCTCCATGGCATGCTCATCTCTGAATTTAATAGTCATCTTGACAGCAATCAAAGCACTGACTTCTCTAGGCAGTTTTCCCACTTAGAAAAAGAGAGAGGAATGTGCAAGACCTAAATTCATCCTTCTAAAGCTTGAAAAGCTTCCCTGGGTTGTCTGAGTACTGGAAGCTCAATGATAACCTGCTCAGGGGCTGCCTGAGATGGGGGAGCAGACCAGAGGGAGGCACAGATCTTAAACCTTTACACTCTGTAAAGGGCTTGTTTGTGGTGTGCAGCCCAGGGCAAGAGACATGAGCTGATAAAGCCAGACTGGTGAGTTAAACCCCTGCATGAAGGACTTGGAGTAGCTTGGCCCACCCTGGCTAAGGCTTAGGGTAGGTGAGTCTTAATTTAAGCACTGGTAAACTACTGTAGGGATTCCCTCTTTTTTTTTTTTTCTGGTATGAGATCTGTTGATTTTGGTTCTGTTTAGGTCTGCACTCATGGTGCATCAAGAAAGTTTCTTTCAATCAAAATTGAGGTGTTCAAAGCAGCACTGGTACCAGGGGCTCCAGTGTAAGGCAGTGACTGGGGATCCCCAGTACAAGAGGTAGAGGGGGCTGAGAAAAAGCCAAACCCCCCTGTTTTTAGGGGGTGTTTCAGTCTGGTGTCTCAAAAGGTATAGGAAAAATGAAGCATTTTCTATTTGAGCTGTGTAGGAGGAACATAAACCTGACATGCTCTGAAGCTGTGGTTTCACAGCAGGAGGCTTTGGGAATTCTGGCAATTTCTATGGAACAGGGTGTTTGAAGGCTGTGAGAGCAGTGTGAGCTTGCAGAGCAGCACAGACCCATCACCTGGTGTCTGCCACAAGAGCTTGGCTTGGAGATGCTCTGGATTTGTACCCCTGGGCTGGCTGGGTCATGGGGCTTCCAGACCCTCTCTTATGATGTGGCAGTGCTCATGCTTCTGAACTAAACTGCCATGTTTTGTGTTGTTTCTTTGTGACAAAGGGAAACAAGCCATGGGCCCCTGGTCAGGATGGCTCTGCCCTTGAGAGCAGTTCTGGAATTCAGAAAAAGGCAGAAGTGTGAGCAGCTGCTTCACAATTACCAACGCCTTCTGCTCAGCCCTTCCCTCCCCCAGCTCTTTGTGTGCTCTCTGCAGATGCCTGCATTGTTTTCCCATCTCCAGTCCAGCAAAAAGAACCAGTGCATTGCTTTTAAAGGGAACCAGTGTATTGCTTCTAAAGAGCAGGGGCTGAGGGGCTCAGCTCAGACTCTTCCCAAAAACCCGAAGCTCCCTGTGCAAGATATTCCAGGCTTGCCCCAAGGAGCCTCTCACTTCCCAGTTTGCTGCCGTGCTGGGGGTTTACAGTGGCTAGAAACTAGTCTGGGTCTGAGCCCAGCTGCCCATTTATGAGCTATTTCACCAGAGCACCCCAAAATTGTCTGTGCTATCTGTGTGCTGCTTAGCTGTCTGTCCACTGCAGTGTGGGGCAGAAGCCCCCAGTGCAGCCACCCTCGCTGCAGGGAGCCCAGACTTCTGGGGCAGGCAGCTCATGTTCTGTGCTGGGTTGGATTTGTACAGATGCATTTCTGTCTGTCACTTCCTGATGGATTTTACTTCAGAACAGGGACCAGATCATGCAAAGGATCGACAGTCTCCTTGTTCAAGAAGAAATGTCAAATCTGTGCTGCTGTCAGCCAGCCAAAATTCTCCCTTCACACATGACAAGTGCCACTGTTGATGGCTTCTCAGGGAATGCTGTGGTTTGAACTAGTGCCTGCTCTCTGGATGGAAGCATGTGCTGCTCCTGGTGCTTCTGCTTCTCTTTTATGTTCTTTCCTTTAATCTGAGTTGCTTTTTTCTAATACTTTTTAAAGATTTATTTATGCTCTGGCTGACCAACTTACCCTTAGCATCAACCCCTTAATCCCTGTCTTCTCACAGGTCTGGCCCGAAGGGTTTCAATCTATCTTGACAGAAGTAAGCAGGGAGGTGAGTGCTTTCTTTCCTGTTACCTATGATGAGTTGGGGTGGGGAGGTCCCCCTCATCTGCCTTTGGGTTGGTTGGTTGGGTTTTGGCATTATTTGGATCTTCATGGTTCCTGGAAGGCTTTGCTGCTTCTCCCATTGCTTGCGCTGTGTCTGTGTCCATGACAGCTGTGAGAAGTACAGGGAAGGTCTCTGTGCTACCCAGGGAATCATAGAATGGTAAGGTTGGAAGGGACCTCAAGGATCATCTAGTTCCAGCCCCCTGCCATAGGCAGGGACACCTCCCACTAGTACAGGTCACTCAAGGCCTCGTCCAACCGAGGTGTAGCCAAGGAAGTGTAGCCAACCAGTGGGAAAAGGACATCTTCATGTCCTACACCCTGAGCTTTCTGCAGTGAGAGGAGCTGTGGGTGGGGTGTACAAGTCTCTCTCTCTCTCTCTCTTCCAGGAAGATTTCAAAGCATCCTTGGACAAAAGGGTTTAAATGACAGGTTCCAAACGTGAAGCACTGTTAAGCTAATGTGGATTTTCCTGGGCTTTATCTGTAACCCCCCCTTTTGCTATAAAGATCATGTGAACAGTAGAAGCTGATGAATCTTTCCCAGGAGGCTTAGAGCAGTGGACTTTTGGCAAGGATATGCCTAATAAATTTTACAAATTCTCTTTCTCTCCCGTGGAAGGAAGGTAAATGAACTCCCCAGCTTCTGTCTGTGGAAGCCAGGAGTGTGCAGTGTCTGCATTGCTCTGGAGCCTGGCCCCCTCCTCTGCAGCCCAGGTCTTCAGGGGAAACAGATGGCAAATGTGTCAGGGCACCTCCGTGTGTGTGCACGTCCGTGGATGCTAATGCTGACGTCGTTATCTGGGGTTATTCATCAATTATTAACGTTTGCTGACTGATAAGAGCTGAATGTGTCTGTAATGATGAATAGGAGGAAGGTAATTATTGCAGTGGGTGTGATTCAGAGCTCTTTAAGCTTGAAGTCTTTGCAAATCCCTCTCTTAGCGTTCAGAGACAGAGCACTGGGATAGAAATTAGAGCTGCTTGGTTCTGCATTGCGCTCAGAAATCCACTGGCAAAGGGAGAGGTTAAAAGTAGGAAGCCTTGGCTGCAGGGAATTCTCAGCTCAGTAAATGGAGCATCCCAAAACTTTAAGGATATAACCAACCACTGCCTTGCTGGTGCCCAGCAGTCGTGCTCTGTCCCAAGCACAGAAACAACTGCGGAACAATGAAGAGCATTCAGCAGCATTTTCTGGCCAGGTTGTTCTCCTAGTGCAAAATGCACTTCTCTCCCACTGAAAAAGTCTTAAAAAATGTATGAGATTAGCTGTTTGCTTGACAGCAAAATGTACCAGCAGCATTTAGATAATATATGCTGCTTTGGCCATGGAAGCACAGAATTTCTCTTTCTGTGGTATAGGCTTCTGTGAGGAATTTTTACCAAAGGAAAGGCAGGGANTCCTCTAATCATCCTCGTGGCCCTCATTCAGCATCCTGAAGGCAGCTGAGCTGACAAGAGTCTCGAGATACATTAGGGTGACCCTCTGCCTGTGCTGCTACACCTCCTGCAGTGTCAGAGCTCTTCTGAGGTGTCTCAGCACTGCCTGCCCTCAGCATGCCAGAGTGTGCCATACAAAGGAGGCTGTGTTAACAGGAGAGTGCCTGACCTGTGCCCACCTCCATCCATTGCTGTCTCCTGGGGGTTGTTGGTGCTGATATGTAAACAGCCATAATCTGTCTCCCCTCGAGAAAATTTCTACTGATGCCAAGCAAGAAAAAGTAAGCAAACACTTGCCAGTTCCCTGCTTCCTTCCTGCTCTCCTGGGGCTTCTGAAACAAAGTGAAAGATGTCAAATACCTGCTCTGCAGAAAAACAGGACCTTGCTCTCTGGAGGCTCTGCTCTGCTTTGAACAGTGCTGGCTCTCCTGGCAGGCAGTCAGCAATCCAGATGGGAGAGGATGGAGAGGCAGCCAAGGAACCTTCTTAGAAATTGAGCAGCTTACTGAAAGGGAGGTTTCATGGGGAGCTGCTGGGCTTTGGGGCTGCGTGGGGCAGCCTGTGACAGAGGAGCCTTGGCAAAGCTCTGACCTGCCAAAGGAGCTGATCAAATGATCAAACTCCAACAGAGCTTGTACTGGAGTACAGGAGGGAAAGAGAAAGGTAGAGTTGATTCTTCCTACATCTCTCCAGGGGTTGGTATCTTGTCCTTTAGGAGTAAGAAGTTTGGGAGAAGAACCTCATTTCTGNGGGTGCTGAGTCTAGGCAGGAATCACAGCCAGTGCTGGGCAGTAGATCAGTGGTGAATTAGAGCAATGGCTTAGTGACCCAGATCACATCAGGCCACTCTGCAGCTCAGCCCAGGAATCTCTGAAGTTTGTGTGAGCACCAAGCAAGGTCTGCANTTTTTTTTTTTTAATGACAATAAAATAATTGGAGAAACTGCAGCTCCAGGGGGTTCTTTTCTTTTAATTGGATTCCCAGCATCACAGCCACTCTTTCTCCCTTGCTGTGCATAGTCCTTGGCATAAGAAGAGTGACACTTTTTGAAAGGATGTTGTAGAAATTAATGATGAGAGAGGTCAGACAACCCTCCCACTGCTTCCTGGAAATTAAAACAGTGCTGTGCCTCATTCCTCAACCAGGAGGGCCTATGATGGAAATAAAAAAAACAAAAAAATCATCAGTCAGGAGCCCAGATGCTCTTACATTGTGTCCTGTGTAGGTATTCCTGATTTCATTGAAATGCCAAGTAGAGGTTGGCCACGTTCCAGCCGCGTCAAAGATGGATGCAGACGCTGGGAGCAGAGCTGCTTTCCACAGCACTGTTATATTTATGGCCATTTATACAAGGAGCTGTCCCATCCAGACAAATATCTGTTGCTCAGGGGGAACCCTGAAGGAGCAGCCATAGAAAGTTGCAGCTTCAGGAATGGCTGTTGGGATGTGCTGCCTCCTGTATAAACCCAGGGTCGTAACACAACTGCAAGTGCTGGTGTTAGAAGGCTCAGAGAAGCTCCAACAGAGCAAAACTCAACCCATTAAAAAAAACAACCCACAAACCCTTTAAAAACTTCTTTTCCTGAGCTGTGGAAGATTTGTGGCTCATTATCTGAGCACATAACAGTCCTTATGGGGAAAATGGGAGTCTCAGTTGCTGATGCATTCAAAGCAGTGCATTGCAGGGCTGCCTGTCTCTGAGAGCTGCAGAGTTTCACCTCTGGCCTTTGTTGGATGCTTGCTGTGGCGTCACAGCATCCCCCACCCCTCCCTGGTTGCTCTGTTGCTGGAAGTAGGTAGGAGCTTGGAAATAGGCTGGTAGGTAATGCATAGCCTGGCCACGTGGCTCAAGCCAGGAGCTGAGATCTCCCAGGTCTGCAGAGTATGCTACTTTCTTGGCAGAGTGAGGGTGAGAAGCACCTTCAATGCCAGACACGCAAGCCAAAGCCCAGCAGGTGAGGTGCAGTCTCAGTAGTAACATCCTGGAGAAGGACCTCTGATAATTAAAAAGGAAATGACAATTAGTGTTAAGTCCCACATTTGCTTCTCATCCCAAAATACTAGAAATATAACATCTAGACACGAGGCAGTGCTGTGTCATTTCCACCATGGAAATGTTTTCTCCTACATGGAAATAGTTCAGCTATTTCTGTCTGGCCTCGTACTGGGAATGTTCCCTTTGAACTGAACATTTCACAGTCAGAGGAGCTTTCCTTCCCAGTTACCCTGCTAGCAAACAATTAAAATTTATGTACAAAGGCTTTTCTTCTTTCCAGACACGTTTGAATTCTGGGTCAGCATTCCCAGGCCCATCCTGGGGTTCCCTTTCCCCCTTTCCTTCACCCATCTCTCTGTCCGGACATCACCTGGGCTGCAGCAGAAGCAGACGCCCAGCCCAGGACTGGTGCTCAGCATAGGCACAAGTCTTCAGCCAGGACCCACCACCATCCTGGGCTGCAGATGGAGCTGGCTCTGTCTCCCAATGGGAAGGTGTCATGATTTCTGCTCAGCTGTGGCAGATACTCTGCTACTTCTGCTGCCTGCATTGTGAAGTGCAGTATGAGCATCCTGTGCTCTGACACTGCCCAATCCACCCACCAGTGTGCATCAGAAGCAGCAGAAATGCTATTTTGTATTTTCTGGAGAGGATAACGAGGCTGATGTAGGAAAGGGAAGATTCCTTCTTATGGGATGATCAAAAGGCTACACTTGTCTCTTCCAGAGAGCAGAGGTTATCACTTACTTGGGCTGTTCAAGTTGTGTAAGTGCTGACTGCTTGGAAGAGCATGAGGCTCACCATACACTAGCCTCCTCCTCCTCCTTTCTTTCCACCCATAGGCTCAGCTCCTGGGTTTGGTATGAACCCTTGTCCTTTCTCTCTGATTCTCTCTCATGGGAGCTCTCTCTGCCATTTTGCACAAAGTGAAACCCCTCTGAAGCTTCTTCCCTCAGCAGACGTGTCCAGAGAAGGGCAACGAGGCTGGTGAGAGGCCTCGGGCACAAGCCCTATGAAGAGAGGCTGAGGGAGCTGGGATTGTTTAGCCTGGTGAAGAGGAGGCTCAGGAGAGACCTTATTGCTGTCTACAACTACCTGAAGGGTGGCTGTGGCCAGCAGGAGGTTGCTTTCTTCTCTCAGGCAACCAGCACCAGAACAAGAGGTCACAGTCTCAAGCTGTGCCAGGGGAAGTTTAGGCTGGAGGTGAGGAGAAAGTTCTTCACTGAGAGAGTCATTCCCCACTGGAATGGGCTGCCCAGGGAGGTGGTGGAGTCACCGTCCCTGGAGGTGTTCAAGGCAGGTTTGGACGTGGCACTTGGTGCCATGGTCTGGTCTTGAGGTCTGTGGTAGTGGGTTGGATTTGATGATCTTTGAGGTCTCTTCCAACCTTGGTGATACTGTGAAACTTTCCCTGATGGCTATCCTCAGTGCTTAAACTCCTCTCAGACTCACCAAGAGAAGCACCAAACCCACCAGTCAGCACTGGGCATTCAGCATCTCCACCCTCCTGCACAGAAAAGCCACCTGGAACCACAGCAGGCTGGGGATTTGCTACCAATCAGACTGAAGCAAAACATTGTCTGCAAACTGGGAAATGTAACTGGGAAATTGGGAGCTTTAACGCTGCGTAAGAGCACATTGCCTGCTTAACTCCATCAGTGATGGAAATGGCAATATCTGTCTGGGCCTGCCAGGTTTATCTTGTCACATGGGCCATAAACAGGATGACAAATGAAAACACTTCAGTGATGTTTATCATCTAAATCACTGCCTGCTTGTTTGCCTCGGATCTCTAGCAGCCCTCCGAGCTGCCAGGCAATCTAAAGTAACAATCAATTTGACTCGCAAAGATAAAGATACGAGCTCTCAGCTTAGCCTAGAGTCCTGAATTTCCTGCAGGAAGATGACAAACTGTCAATAAACGTCACTAATCTTCTTAGTGATCTGCAGCAAGATCAGAAAAGGGCTTGGGTGCAGTGCTGAGCTGGGGAGAGGGGCAAAATGTTTGAGCTGGATCTGTGCAAAACCAGATCCTGTTGCCACCTTCGAAGAGAGGTTGGTGTTCCTAGGACACCTCTGTTGAGCCCTGTACAGCTGTTTGGTTAGGTGAGAAGTACTCATTATAGAATCACAGAATTGTAGGGGTTGTTAGGGACCTCTGGAGATCACCAAGTCCAGCTCCCCTGCCAAAGCAGGATCACCTAGGGCAGGTCACACAGGAACATCTCCAGGCAGGTGATCACTGGCAGTCCAGGTGGTCACTGCCTTTGTCACTCTGGTGACAAAGAGTGCATTGAAGTAGGTTTAAATTTCCTCCTGGGGCTAATTCCTAGCAGTAAATTGAGTCAAATTCACTTCTGTACCTTCTGGACAAGCAAGTTGTGGAGTGGAAATAAAGGAACCTTGCTGTAGGCAGCTACAAATGGCTGGGAGCAGGAGCCTGCAGTCCTGGTGCATTGCAGAGTGCTTTCTGATGCCGAGTCCATGTGGTTATAAAACATTTCTCAGCACCAGAGTCCTTTTGGCATGGATGAGAGGATGAACTGCTGCTCTGCAAGGCAGGGCTGCTGCTGCCTCTGCCGAAGGGAGATCCCTGCCAGGGGAGGTGAAACCAGCCACAAAAACCAGAGCGGTGTCTGCTTCCCTTGTGTAGTGCTCCTGGGGTTCTTGATTTGTGTTTTTAATGTATGAATAAGAGTCTCCCTGGAAAATCCATAGATCTGGGGCTGGTCAGCCTTTGCAGCATTAAAAAAAGCAGAAGATAATTGGTGTGCAGCTCTCTGCTTTAAGCAAAACTGTTTCTGTGCTGTGGAGGCAGCTCACAGGTACAGAGAAATCCCTTCTAATTAACTGCACAGGAACTGTTCCTCTGAGATTCCCCCCTGCAAGTGAGGGGCTTCATTGCCAGCTATTTCCTGAGCCCCAGAACCTGGTTTGTCCTGGTACTTGTGTGCTCTGTGCTTAGGGGAGCCAGCTCGCTCCACAGCTGTGGGACATCTTGTTCCCCAAGCTGGGAAAGGAGGAGAAATAGAATCATAGAATNTCTCCAGGGATGGGCCTCAACCTCTGGGTTCCAGTGCTTAACCACCTTCATTGTAAAGAACTTTTTCCTAACATCCAATCTAAATCTACTCTTCTTTAATTTAAAACCATGACCTGCACTTACTCTTCTCTGGAAAGTGTCATCCCAGCAAAGTTCATGAGTTCCCACAGTTTGCCAGCCTGCCCATAAGCAAATGCCTACAGCAGGTGTTTGGAGAGCAGAAAATCCTTTGTAGTTCTCCCACAGCATGAGTTCTTCTGAACTTCACCTAAGCTGTCAAGAACTGGTTTGGGTTGGAAGGGACCTCCAAAGGTCATATAGTCCAAACTCCCTGCAGTCAGCAGAGACATCCTTCACTAGATCAGGTTGCCCAGAGCCTTGTCTAGCCTGACCTTCAATATCTTCAGGGAGGAGACCTCAGCTGCTACTTCCCTGGGCAACCTATTCCAGTGTTGCACCACCCTCATGGTGCAGAACTTGTTGCTAACATCCACTCTAAATCTGCTCTCCTCTAGTTTGAAGCCATTGCCTCTCATCCTATCGCTGCAGGCCTTTGCAAACCATCAGTTTATGCCCTCAAAGATGAGGAGCAAAAGCTCTCATAAAGGCATTTTAGCTGGTGTAATTGCAGAGTGTTCCCTCCTTATCTGTCTGTGTTGCAAATTGGTTTTCACTCCTACCAAGCTGCTTAATTCAATATCTTGCAGCAGTCACTTTGCTGTTCCTTGTTTAGAAACACCTCCCCTTAGGCACCTATTTCTGTTAGAATGAGGAGTCCTGGTAATCCAGAGGCTCTTGAGTCCTGCTGTGTGAGATGTCACTGGTTTAGCCTCCTTCAGTCACCCTTTAATGCTGTGTTCTCAGGAAGAGGGGGATCCTTTACAAAGGCTCCCTTTGAAAGTCTCCAGCAGCTCGGCAAGGTCCCTGTGTGGCTGCCTTCACCTGCCTACGGGACCATCTGCACCTCAGCTTTCTAAGCTAGACAACAGGGGTCAAAAGACATCTTTTGAGCTCAAATCCAGACCCAGCTGATCTGGTCCCCTTTGGAGGCTGTGTGGATGTGTGTGGCTGTAATTTCACATTTCCTCTGGTACCCGTGAGCTCGTGAAGCCGCTGCAGCTCTGCTTGTGCCGATGCAGAGAGTAATTTGCACCCCCTGCCTGTGTTTTATCTTAGGAGCAGGAATGGTGGTCGACTGGGAACAAGAAACTGGGCTCCTGATGACATCAGGAGATGTGAGGATAATCAGGATCTGGGACACAGACCGGGAAATGAAAGTACAGGTAACATCTGCACGTTTGTCCTGTTCCCCTTTTCCCTCCCAGAGCACATCCTGCGTCATGCCTTACCCCCTGCACAGCCAAAGCATCCAAGACTTGTCCGTGGAGAGCTGACAGGTTCTGGAATTCTTCCTTCCCTGCTTCAGAGTCATGTTAAAAAGATAAATAAATTGCAGACACATGTTCTGAGTGTGCCAGGTCTTTCCTGCAAGCTGCCGCTGCGATTGCAGGCAGTGTGCAGCAGCATTTGGGAAGGGCGAGGCTGTGGAATCCTGGAGCAGGCACTGGGATGCAGGTGGTGCTTCCTGCTAGCATTTACCTGAAACAGTGTAGAAATTCTGGAGGAAAAGTTAGTGGTGAGTGGGATCAGTGGTAGAGCCTTTGGGCTTAGCTCTGCTTCTCCAGGATGCACACAGAGCTCACTACAGAGCAAGGCTGGCACATGGCTGCCAGCCACAAGTCTGTTTCAGGAAAGCTGCCTCCACACAAGGAGCCCTTACAGACCTGCTCAGCCCACTCCTGAGTCAGGACCCCTGTGCTCACCAGGACAGAAACAGGAGCATTTCCTCACCACCCTCAGGTTGCCTGCAGCCAGCAGAATTGTTGCTAGGTTGGACCAGGCTGACTCAGATCAGAAGTTTGCTCAGTGCTGCCTGACCCCAGGTATCAGAGGATGGAGTACCTGTGAGCCTGCAGCAGCTCTGTCAGGGCCTCTCAGGGGAGCTCTGCAGACCCAGCACTGGGCACCCCAAGGTGTTCACATCTTGCTTCTGCAGTGAGGCAGTGCCAGAGCCATACTGCAGTCCTTCATAACTGTGCAGTGAGACAGGGCAGAGGCACTGCAAGTGCTGCTGTCAGTCGGAATTGGGTACAAGTTCCTCAGAAATTAGAAGGAGAAGCAGCTGGCCTGTGAGAATGGAGTCAAAGCAAACTGGTTTTCAAAGCTTCTGGAAATTAATTACCCTTCAGTGAACGTTAATTACAGCCCTTTGACCCTGCAATACAGGATAATTAAGCCTATGTTAATCTCAATTACTTCCACGTTTTGTTTTTTGCTGTGTAAATTGGGGAACAGCAAAATTCAGGAGGTGAAAATCTTTGAGATTACAATGATTAATGGTTGCACTGAAAGTATCTAAAAGGTATCTTTTAAAATGCTGTTTCTCTTTTAATTGCAAAGATTGGTTGTGTTGAAATTCAAGTGATTGAAACTTCCTGACTCAGGAGCTCTGGGAAAGTGAAACTCAGCACAAAGAGCAGCAGAGCTGTGTAATCCCAGCTAATAACGGAGCCTTCCCACTCTTTGAACTTCAAAAAGTGTACCTTTGGAAGTGTTGGGGCTGTAGCTGAGGAAGCAAGTCCTTCATTTTCACTTCTGCTGATTGTTCCTGCTTCAAAGGCAGGAGCTGGCTTTGGGCAGAGGAGCTGCTGAGAACAGCCCTGAAGGTTGGTGCCTCCAGCCAGCAGCTGCTGCAGCTGTGAAGAGCAGCTGGGAAAGGTGAAGGTAGCACGGAAGCAGGAATAGGACTGAAGTGTGAAATGAGCTAATGCCTCCTGATTGCTGCCCTGCTTTGTCAGTGCTGCTTCCTTGGCTTTCACCTGTTCTGATGGAAAATGTTTTTCCTCATAGCAGCTATAGGTATTATACCAAACAATTAGTTAGTTTACAGCAGGTATAAGAAGGAGGGAGGGAGTTGGAACCATACCACATTCCCAGCACAGCTGTCCCTGCAAGCTCCTCCAGCCGCTGCCTTCTCTGTCCACAGAGCACTGGAGCAGGCTCTCTGGGNTGCTCTGGCAGGAGGGATGGACTCGATGATCTCTTTGGGTCTCTTCCAACCCCTAGTATCCTGTGATCTCTTTTAATACACAAAGTCTGGAATCTAGTGAGATACAGCTGGGTCTGCTTGTCCTATGTCCTAAAGCAGGGACTGATAGGTGGCCCAGCACTGGCTTGCTGTACCTTGTGTAAGTGATTCTCTGGTGCTGTGTTGTAGCTGTGCAGCTTGTTGTATTCTTCACCATGAGGGTGATGAGACACTGGAACAGGTTGCCCAGGGAGGTGGTGGAAGCCTCATCCCTGGAGGTGTTTAAGACCAGGATGGATGTGGCTCTGAGCAACCCGATCTAGTGTGAGGTGTCCCTGCCCATGGCAGGGGGGGTTGGAACTGGATGATCCTTGAGGTCCCTTCCAGCTCTGACAATTCTGTGACGTGTGGCTCAGACACATGGCAGCAGCAGTGACTGTTAGCCCCAGAGTCACCACCTTCTTGTTCCTGGCCTCATCAAGAGAACCTGAGGGTAGACTCCACAGTGTCCCAGTGTTGTGAGTGACCAGTGGAAATCCTGGTGTCATTTGGGACTGATTTACAGAAGGGGAAGGGAAGAGAAGGAGGAGCTGCTCAGGGAGATGGTGGAGTCACCAACCATGGTTGTGTTTAAGGGTGGTTTGGATGTGATGCTTAGGGCTATGGTTTAAGGTGAATCTTGTAGAGCAGAGTTCTAGGTTGGACTTGGTGATCCTGAGGGGCTTTGCCAACCTGCATGTTTCTGTGATTCTGTGACAGTGGGTCCATCTGGTTCAGGACCTTGCCTGTAGTGACTTGAGGACAGGTCATGGTCTCAGCTTGGTGTGCTCTCTCCTCAGGACATCCCCACTGGAGCTGACAGCTGTGTGACCAGCCTCTCGTGCGACTCGCACCGCTCTCTAATCGTGGCAGGGCTGGGGGATGGCTCCATTCGTGTCTTTGACAGGAGGATGGCTCTGAGTGAATGGTAACTCACTGCCCTTCCCAGGCTTGGTGGCATCCTCATGTTTCCTCCTCCTTCTTCCCATCAATATGTTTCTCTGCTCCTTCTCCAGCCGTGTCATGACCTACCGAGAGCACACAGCCTGGGTGGTGAAAGCCTACTTGCAGAAGCATCCTGAAGGCAACATCATGAGTGTCAGGTAGGAAAGATTTTACTGCTGGAGCTGTTTTTTTCTTAAACACAGTTTGTTTTTCTGTTTCAATTCTGCCTCTGGTATTTCAAGAACTCAGAGGGTAAAGCTCTTCAGTTTGACATTTGCTTCAGTAATTAAGTCCTGCTCCAGACTTGGTGGAGAGAAGGCAGGAAGAAATGCGAAGGCTTTCTTTGGAAGCCTGTTTAGTGTGGTTTGAGAGTAAACAAGGAGGCATCTTTGTTGAAGTCACTATCACGAGGCATGTGAGGGAGGAATCAAGTGAACCAGAAACCTAAGCTAGCTGTAGTGTATCTTAGGGTGGTTGTTCTTGATTGCCAACATCTCTGGAGGGTCATTTGCGAGGGAACACGAGAAGAAAAGTTGATGTTGCATCTGTTGGGCATATTGCTATGCAGGATTACTTTGCTGTCTAGCAATTTTCTACACATAAATCCATTTCTGCTGCCTGGTAAATACTGTGGAGAGAGCAGCATATACTTATTTGGCCATTAAAGAACAGCAGAATATAATTTATTGCCCCAAAGCCACTGTATGCACATAAAGAGGCTCTTTTTTCTCTTGATCACAAAATGAAAACAAAACAATTTTCTGGGATTCTGATCATTCCTGAAGTGGGGGATGGGCCAGCAAAAATGTATTAAGATTTTCAGAAAGGGGATTATGTGATGCAGCTGCCAGATTTGTCAGGCTCACATATTAGAGTTTTTAATCTTCCTTTCTGTAATCTCCTTCAACAATCCCAGGGGTCAGGCCTGTATGCTTGGCCAGCCTGGCTCTGAAGGCTCTTTTTCTCCCTCTCCTGTGTGTTTCACCAGCCTGGCTCTGAAGGCTCTTTTTCTCCCTCTCCTGTGTGCTTGGCCAGCCTGGTGCTGAATGCTCTTTGTCTCCCGCTCCTGTGTGCTTGGCCAGCCTGGTGCTGAATGCTCTTTGTCTCCCGCTCCTGTGTGCTTGGCCAGCCTGGTGCTGAATGCTCTTTGTCTCCCGCTCCTGTGTGCTTGGCCAGCCTGGTGCTGAATGCTCTTTGTCTCCCGCTCCTGTGTGCTTGGCCAGCCTGGTGCTGAATGCTCTTTGTCTCCCGCTCCTGTGTGCTTGGCCAGCCTGGTGCTGAATGCTCTTTGTCTCCCGCTCCTGTGTGCTTGGCCAGCCTGGCTCTGAAGGCTCATTTTCTCCCTCTCCTCAGAGCCCTTTCCAGCATGTGATGCTTTCTCACAGGGTTAAAGAGGTATGAGGCAATGTTGTGCTTCAAAAGACAGGTCTGGTCTCATCCCCAAGGGACTCTGTTGAGACACCTCAGTGTCTCCCACTTCACTTTCTTCAGCTGACAGCAAGATCCAAGAAAAACAAACATTAGGACATAGCAAAGTCTTAGCCCAGCTATTCCCTGAAAGCCTTGAAGGTGCTGTGTTGCTTGTGGGACAGCTCCTTGAACCTCAGCAGAACTTCTCTGGACCAGAGGCAAGAGTTTGTAGCACAGGTGTGGTGCCTGAGCTGGGTCCTGGCTCTCCATTGCCCAGTGCTGTTTCACCACATGATGCTGTGTTCAGCCACTCTGACCCATGTGCTCATGCCACCACTCATTACCCAACAGCTCTGCTTCTGTCAGGCTGACAACAATGCCAGGAAAGGTCCTTAACACCTTCTGAATATCCTGGCTTAGTAGCTTAGCTGCTGTTGACTTGCTGTGGCCTGTGTGTGTGGCTGTGGTGTGTTTTCTGATGTAGTCCCTCAGCACAGAACCTCACTTCCATGTCAAAGCTTTTCCATGGTCTTCCAATACCTTCAGAACCATTTCCAAGTCTTAGTAAGGTCCAGAGCTTTAAGTGAATTTATTGCATAGTCAGCCTCTCTCAAACAGCATTTCCATCTAGTTTTCAGGGTCTAAATCAACCTCAATTTGTCTTGAATTTAATTGTGTGACACCTGGAGATTCAGCTTCTTCTAATGACAGCAGTAATCATGTGTAAGAGCCTTTTGGTCAGTGTTAGGTGTTCCGGAGGTAAGGAAGCTGGAGGCAATACACTGATTTTGCCTTTGTTGTTCTGGACTCTGTGGGGTGATCCACAGTTCTGTGGCCATCAGTGACTTGGAAAACATCAGAGAACCATAGAATTGTTTTGGTTGCAAAAGACTTCCAAGATCATTAAGTCCAACCATCAGCTTAACATCACCATGGCCACTGAACCACATCCCAAAGTGCCATGTCCACCTGTTTCTTGAACACCTCCAGAGATGGTGACTCCCCCACCTCCCTGGGTACCAAAAGCCTTACTTCTGCTGCCAGCAGAACAAGGCCTGATGAGTTGATTTTTAATTTGATTTCCATAAGAAACTTTGCTTGTCTTCATGCATACCAGTGGACCAGGAGCTCAGAAGAGAAGTTCCAGAGCAACATCTTCAGTCCTCAGTTCCAAGGCTGCAGGAGAAGATGCACCTTCTTCACTTCTAGCAGCTGTGATTCTCCTGATGTATTTCAGAGGCATCACTTAACAAGAAATCATTTGTGTTTGAAAGGTGCTTGATGTACCAAGCACAGCATCTTGCCACCACCACTCCTGCTTTCCTCACCTTCTGTCCCCTGATGAAGCCATTAGCAGGACTGACACATGGCCTGAGCGTTAGCAGGCTCTGTTATGCCTGGTCCCAGAGTACTTTGGACAGCCAAGGCTTGTGCATCTGTGCCCACATTTGGTGTAATGGATGCTACCAGCAGATCCCATCTGGTTAGGGGTTCCTAATACAATTTCCTGGTGTGAGCAGGAGCAGGAATTGGGGTCTGACGTGCGGCTCAGTCTATTGAGTATGACACAGCACTAAAGGCTCTTGCAGCCTTGACGAGCTGGAAGCAATAAAAGTAATAATGGATTGCTCCTGGGGGCAGAGGCAGAGCTGTTCACACAGCTCTTAATGTGTTGTGGTCGGTACCAGCTCTGAGTGACACTGGTGGGAATTGAGCCGTGCTGATGGAGAAGGCAAGGCCTGTGTCTCCTCAGTCATCCTTTCCTGAACAAGGTGCTTAGCTCACAGGCAGGCATACAGCTCCATTCCCTGTCTGGCATCTGGTCTGGGAACAGCCTGACCCTGTGAAACTTGTGTGTTGGCAGTGTGAATGGAGATGTGCGATTCTTCGACCCCCGGATGCCAGAGTCCATGAAGGTCCTTCAGATAGTCAAAGGGCTGACAGCCCTTGACATTCACCCACAAGCCAACCTCTTTGCATGGTAAGTTCTCCTTTCATCTCCTGCATCCATCAGGGGACAGATTCTTTTCAGTGGTGCCCAGTGACAGGGCAAGGGGCAACAGTCAGAAGCTAGAACACAGCAAGTTCCACCTCAACACAAGTAAAAGCTTCTCCGCTTTGAGGATGGTAGAGCCCTGGACCAGGCTGCCCAGGGAGGCTGTGGAGTCTCCTCTGGAGAGATTCCAAACACACCTGAACAGTCCTGAACAACCTACTCTGGGTTACCCTGCTTGTAGCAGGGGAGTTGGGCTAGGTGATCTCCAGAGGTCACTTCCAACCCCCACCATGCTTGGACTCTGTGATCCCTGGAGTGAACAGAGAGGCCAGTTTGTCTCTGCAAGCATCATTCATGGGGTTTTTATGGGTTTGGGGCTTTGATGCAGCTTCTTTCCCATGTTTGCAGCTCAGGACTGTTATCAGTTGCATGCATTAGTGAAGCCTTTGCACTGGCAGTGATGCCAGAGGGTCTCACACTCTCAAGCCAGCTCCTTATTTTGGGGCTCTGAATGGGAACCGGCAACTGCTCCACAGCCATCTCACAGAGGTGCTTGGGGGATCTGCTCCCAGCATGTGTGTGCATCAGCTTCTCACATTTTCCTATCTCAGTGTAAGAGATACCTCTTGTTCCAGCCCTTCTGGAAGGCTCTGCACTGAGGCTGCCATGGTACAGTTGAAGTCAGTCTCCCCACTTACAAGGACTCATTGCACACTGGTTTGATGAGCATCTCAAGTTGACCCAGCTGGAAAAGGGGGCTGTAGGCAGCACTGTTGTTCCCACAGCACTCTGAATGGCCTCATGTTCTCTTGATTCCCTTCCAGTGGCTCAATGAATCAGTTCACTGCAATCTACAATGGCAACGGGGAGCTGATCAACAACATCAAATACTACGATGGTTTCATGGGACAAAGAGTTGGAGCCATCAGCTGCCTGGCTTTCCATCCTCACTGGGTCTGTATTCTATGTCTTCATGAATTTGTGTTTCTTAGTTAATGTCCACGTTGGAAGAGGAAAAGGCACAGACACTCTCTAGCACAGCAAGGTGCTGCCCTGCCTCGTTTTCCAAGGATGCTTTGAGCCTGACTCAGCTCAGGTCCTTGGTGCTTGTCCTCCAGGTGTCCCAGACAGCCCTGCTGGTCGTGCTGCCAGTTTGTGATGTTCACCTGAGACTAGAACAGGACTCCCACCAGCTAAGCCCTTTTAACTTGCAGATCAATTTGATGTACTGTTCCCATTTCCTCCCATCAATCTGGCCCCGCAGCCTGGCTCAGCTCGCTGGTTCTTGCCACAGCAGTTGTCCGAGCTGAATTTGCCTGGAGCTGAGTGGAGAGGTGCAGCCTCTCACTTCCAGCACACAAAATCTGATGTGCTTATTTATGGCTCTTCTCTTGCAGCTGGTGGGCTCACCCTCGTGTCCCTTAGGGCTGCTTTTACACCACCTTACGTAAGGCTTTAGGAACACCTTATGCTGTGCACGTCAGAAAAAGGAGAGAACTGCAGAAATTAAAGCCATAAGCTGCTGAAGTCTAGAATGAATCAGAGTAGAAAGGACATGTTGGAATATGTCACAGCTGAGGTGGCTCTGCAGTAGTTGTTAGAGACAGGATCTGGTTCCTCCTTAATTAGGAGGCAGGTGCCCATCTGCTTTATGGACTTCTGCTCACCCGGAGATGAGAGTAAATGAAGAAGATTGAAAGCTTGAGAGAAGGACGTGAAGGGGTAGGAAAAGCAGGAGGAGGTTAAAGAAGGCATTTAGACAGAGAGTTATTTTAGAAACCTGCAGATCAGAACACAAATATTGAATATGTCATGGGAATGACAAAGGGAGGAGAGGGAGAGCATCCTGCAGACAGCGAGGTTAAAGGAGAGCTCAGCTCCTCGGGTTTGCAAAGCTGCCTTGCAGAAGTTAGAGAGTGCTTTGTCTGTCCTGCAGGCTGGGGGGTGGAGAAAAAAGGAGCTGAGCATTACAAATGTTTTGCTCTTTCAATAAGCAAACAAACCAAGCTCTGGCCAGCCCAGGCCCCCACGGCTGGGGTTGTTCTGAGCCTCTCACTGAAGGGAATGCTAATTTTCAGTCCAGGCCAGTTCCTAACTAGCTGATTTGCAGTCGTTTAGAAAAATGATGTTAGCAGTTGGCAACTAATAGTCGCCATAATTTTTTTTTCCCTCTGGCTGCAATGGGCCTATAACTCTCTGGGACGAGGTAGGTGCTGGCAGAACTGTCGTCAGAGCTGCGCTGGCAGATGCACTTCAGAGCTCTGGAGCATCTGGGTGCTCCCAGTGTAAATGTCTGCCGTTACCGGTGCGCCCCTCCTCGCCGCCTGGCACCTGGACGTGGTTCATCTCCCCCCCTCCGTGTCTGCTCTTTCCACAGCCTCATCTGGCAGTCGGCAGCAATGACTACTACATCTCGGTGTACTCAGTGGAGAAGAGGATCAGATAACGGCTGGTGGCAGTGGCACTGGAGAAGGGCGTCCCAGCGGGCAGGGCCGTGGCTCACCCACCCTGTACATAGTGAAATTATCGACTTGAATGTTTAGTGTTGGCTGCTGCTGCTGCAACCCATAACTTGAACACTTTTGTTCTGACTTAGCTACTGATGGTTTTGACAAGGGGAAGAGAGACAATCTCCTTTGTTTTTTTTTTTTTTTTTTTTNTTTTTTTTTTTTTTTTTGTTGTCGTTGTTCTGTTTTGGTTTTGGGTTTTTGTTTTGTTTCTTTTCCCAGCTATATCCTCTAAAAGCTACAGACAAGGAACTTTTTATTTTCATTTCCAGCGGTTGGCTTCTCCGTTAGAAACACAGCTCCTGGGCTTGGAGGGCCTGGACAAGACAGTACCCTTGAAAAAGGGCTTTCTTGGTTTAGTCTTTTTGTTTCTTTGTTTGGCTGGAGCGTAGGAAGTCAGGACTCACCTACAGCTCTGTGTGTTCAACCAGACCACGGGACCCCTCCAGCTGCTGCCTACCCTCTGCCAGACAGGAATTCCTCCATGGGGGAGAGAGACCTGAGCTGTCCACCTGCACAGCAACTTGTGTGCTTCTGCACTGCCTGAGCGTGGGCAAGGCAGGCAGGAGAGTGTCTCCCCTGCACGAACCTCGTCCTCTCTGCAGCATCCTCTCCAGTGAAAGCAAAGACAGAAAGCAACTGGTGGCAAGGAGAGGCTGGAATCTTGAGGAAATGACAGGAGCAGGGCAGGATGCCACCATACAGTTGCACATACAAGAAGAGGGAAGAAAGAGAATGAGCATCTCTAACATCCCCACAAGCCTGGAACAAGTCACTCAGTAACCACTTTCCACTCAAGCACACGGTGCTGGTGGGGAGGTTTGGGGTGTCTCAGTCACTGTTACTTCTGCAGTCAGTTGTCCTGCCCATGGTGAACTCCATAAACATGTCTGACAGCCTAGGAGCTCTACCTGGCCAGTGAGAGAGGCTCCAGGTCCAAGCCACAGGCTTTCATTTGCTCCCATGTGCTACTTACTCAGCAAGGTGATGGTCAGGAGAATTTGCACACTTTCTGCTGTGTGTCTGCAGCTGCACACTCTGTGTGGACCTGGCTGTGGCTTGTCTGTTGTCTCTGCAGAACTGGGTGCGTAACCACACGTGGCCTGAGCACAAGAGAATCACTGAAGAGGGGAAAGACAACAGGTCCTCCTGCTTTGAGCAGAGCAGCTTTGACCCAGCTGTCTAGGGGAAAGCCTGCTCCATCTTCTGCACCTTCCGTCCCTTGAAGTCTGCCCTGGGTCTGGAGATGGGTGCGGGGAAGGGGAGGCAAAGCCAGAGGGCAGGTTTCTTTCAGGCTCCATCGAGGTGCAATTTAGCTGGCCAAGAACAGAACTTGCACTGTGCAAACATCCCTGTGGTGACAAAAGGTGACCTGCTGAGTCCAGAAGTCCCCAGTTTTTCTTCCAGCCAGTATCACAGGGGCTGCAGGGCCCCAGCAAACTCCACTAGTGATGGCGCTGACACTGAAGGAAATACTGTTGAGCAAAGGGGTGAGAAACATTCTCTCTCTGTGCTGGTGGCAGCTTCACCTCTGCCATGGTGCCTGTGGAGCACATCTGACCTGTCACTGCTCCTTACACACCAGAGAACTGTTTCCTATACGTGTAGAGACACACGGGGGTTGTGGGAGTGGCCTGGTGGCTGTCCCAGGCTCACTGCAGGGCATCCTGATGTGAAGTGCTGCCTGCTGGTCTGGATACTGCCTGTGCTGAGGGTCCTTGAACCATGGAGGTGGAGCAGATTATGACGGTTGGGTGCTGTGTCCTCAACCCTGAGCACCATCGCTGCCCGTCCCTGTAAGCAGGAAGGCCGAGGGCCACAGGGTGATGAATCAAAGGCTAAAAACTACCTAAAAGTCCACTTTTAAGTTAACAAAAGTTAATTATGATCTAACAGAGCTGTGCCTCTTCCCAACCCGCTCCTGCTGTTGGGGCAACCATCAAAGCCACCGAGGTGTAGGTCACGTCCCTGCCGCACCTTGGATTCATGGTCATGGCAGCACTGAGCATCTGCCTGGGCACCGGTGGGGTTAAGTGGCACATGGCATCTGAGGGGCTCAGCACCGCTGGGACCGTGGCACTGGGGACCACCTTCTGCACAGGTTTCATTTCTGCTGCTCTGGCATCGTTCTCAGCAGTACGCAGCTCCTCCACCCTGCCCATGCCAGGGGCTAGCAAGCTTGGAGCCAGAGTTTTGGGGTCTACCCATGACTGATTAACTTAACACAGCTTAAAAAAACACAAACAAACAAACAAAAAAAACCCACAATAGATTTTTAACATATATCAGTGTATGTGTGAAAGGAACAAGAAGAACCTGGCACAGTGCAAAGGTGAGTGGTTGGGGAAGCTGCTGCCCAGTGCCAGCTGGCCCCTTGGCCAGGAGGTGGTTTTTAACTAACTCGACCTGTTTAGCTTTCATCTAAGCGTGTGCTTGTGTGGGTGGGCTGCATTTTCACAGGTCTGACAGCAGAGATTCAATCATGGAGTTTAACCCAAGGAGAGCATCCTACCTACCTAAAAAAAAAAAAAAAAAAAAAAGTTCACTTAT
>WBNM01032223.1:110860-179612 GCA_013399055.1 Ramphastos sulfuratus | reverse complement strand
CACTTATCTCTATTTATTTTACAAAAATAAAAATTTAAAATTAAAAAAAATAATAAAATTAATAAAATAAAATTAAAAAAAAAAAACAACACACAAACAACAAACCACAACAACCAAACCCACACGATTGTAATGTGAGAGTAAAACAATTACAGATAAATGGTTAATAAAAAATAAATGCAGAAAACACTTCCNAGGGGGTGGGCTGGGTGGGGATGGGTAGTTTCCCTGCAGAGAAAAGGGTGGTGTCACGTGGGAGAAGGACACTTGGACAAGGCCAGGTCACTGCTGCTGAGGCTCAGCAGGAATGTGATGTTTCTCCTTTTCAGCTCTGCAGGAACGGGGTGGGGGTGTCAGAGTCCCAAATCCAGCTGGACTGGTGGCTATGGCCCAGAGCCACCAAATGAAGTCATTGTTGTCCTGAGGGTCTGCACAGCACTTGTCCCCAGTCCAGGGTGTCCTTTCCACCAGCACTGTCATAGAATCATAGAATTGTAAGGGCTGGAAGGGACCTCAAGGATCATCCAGTTCTGACTTCCCTGCCATGGGCAGGGACACCTCACACTAGATCAGGTTGCTCAGAGCCACATCCACCCTGGCCTTAAAGACCTCCAGGGATGAGGCTTCCACCACCTCCATGGGCAACCTGTTCTGAGGTCTCACCACCCTCATGGTGAAGAACTTCCTAACATCCAGTCTGAATCCACACACTTCCAGTTTTGCTCCACTGTGACCAATGTTGGTACAGTCCTGCTAGGCCCAAGCTGGAACACTGCCCGCCAGCACCACAGCTTCCTGGTATGGGGTCACTGGTGAAGGCACAGTGGGCAGAGGGTAGGAAGAGCTGTTGGGGCAACCATCAAAGCCACCAAGATGTGGGTCGTGTCCCTGCTGTGCCTTGGATTCATGGTCATGGCGGCACTGAGCATCTGCCTGGGCACTGGTGGGGTTAAACAGCACATGGCATCTGAGGGGCTCAGCACTGCTGGGACTGTAGCACTGGGGACCATCTTCACACAGGTTTTGTTTCTGCTGTCTGTCACCAGGACCTGGCTCAGCATCGTGGTCACGAGAAGGACACACTCTGACCATCTTCTCCAGAGGAAAGCCATAGTGAGGGATGTGGTGCAAGGCAAGGAGCTGGATGGTCTGGAAGCTGCAGCAGTGAGGAAGGGAGGCATTTTCTGGCACCTCACTTCTGAGGCCAAGTCGTTTCAGCGAGCTCTGATGGCTTCGGGAGTGCCATGCTGCGGGGCACATCAATAACCAGGTTTGAGCTAGGCAGGCTCTGTGTGATTGGAGGGAGGGGGAGCTTGTGGCCATGCTGGCTCTTCCTCCAGGCAAAGCCCTGCAAGGGAGTTGGGGCTGAGCTGTGGAATGGGATGGGAAGGGAGAGTGGGAATGGCTATGGAGGGGGAACAGCCAGGGCAAGATTTGCACCTCTCTGGGCAACAGTGCTGCCTTTGGCGTGACCCACGGGCTCAGTAAAGCTGAGGTGACAGCCACGGCCACCACCGTACCGATCCAGACCCCTGCGGCATCCCCTGTCCTCACCACTGGGACATTTGTGGTGGGGCCTCGTTTATTTCTGCCCGAGGAACCCCCTGGAGCCCAAACCCACAGGCAGCACCAGAGCCTCTCTTGTAGAGGGACACAGGAACCTCCCCCTGCAGGGGCAGCTGGGGACAAGGGTCTCCATCCACCACCACTCAAACGACCCTGTAGCAGTTCTATGCCCTAGAGCCTCTGTGTCTTACCTTCTATCACCTATAGCCCCCATTCCCTACAGTTCCTCATTGCCTATGCCCCCCCTATCATCCACACTGCCATCCCCTTAAGCGTGGTCCCCTACACTCCTCATCCCCCACAGCTCCCCAGCCCCTATCCCCTCCATCCGCTACAGCTCCCGCTCCGTACACCCCCATCCCTTATACTCCTTATCCCCTATACCCCCATTCGCTATAGCTCCCCATCACCTACGTCCTCATCTCCTATACCACTATCCCCTATAGCCCCTCTTATCCCCTATAGTTCCCGCTATCCCTTATGTCGCCATCATGCCTTCTAGCTCTTCCATGCCCTCCCTTCCTTTCCCCATTGCCGCCGCCCGTTCCAGCGGCGCCCCGACAGCGCTCTCCGGTGGCCTTTGTCGGCTCCTTCACCGTGCTGGCGTTCGCCTTTGCGTTCTGCCGGGCTCGGCCCTGCGCGGGCGCCGTCGGTGGGCGGGGCCGGAGGGGACCGGGGCGGGGCGGGGCCGCCGGGCCGCCCGGAGCAGGAGCGGCGGCAGGCGGCGGGGCCATGGGGAACCTTTTCGGGAGGAAGCGGCGGAGCCGCGTCACCGAGCAGGACAAGGCGGTGCTGGTGAGGGCGCAGCTGGGCTCGGCACGGTGGGGCGAACCGGGGGAGCCCTGGCACCGGAGCCAGCCAGGCCGGGGCCGCAGAGAACGCTGGGCAGGGGCCGCGGAGGAGGCCGGGCCCGTCTCAGTCAGCGCCGGCGCGTTCCCCTGCGCGGGGAGCGGCGGAGCCGCTGTCACCACCTGCCGCCGCCCTGGACTTGGTCCCCGGCCGGCTGCCAGCTCCAGGGCGCTCTTGCCGCTGGTGCTCGCCGAGTCCTCGCGCATCTGAGGGGGCACGGAAAAGTGGAGGAGGCGAAGCGGGGCGGTCCAGCCGCTTTAACAGCGGCTGCGGTGTAACCCCGGTGTTTGCGAGACGGCGGGGAGAGACCGGACCCATGCGAGCGGGCAGGAGGGTTGTAGGAGCGCTCCGGGAGTGCTGGGACCATCTGGGCTCGAGTTGTGACTGTCTGCCCCTCTCCGTCCTGTAGCAACTGAAGCAGCAGCGGGACAAGCTGAAACAGTATCAGAAGCGGATAAGCCAGAACCTGGAGCGGGAGCGAGCCCTGGCCAGGCAGCTGCTGAAGGACGGCAAAAAAGAGTGAGCGAGGAGGGGTCCTCTCTGCCAGGGGGTGCTGGAGTCTGGCCCGAGCAGGGAGTGTCAGCGCTAAACGCGGGGTCCTGGAAATGAAAAGTTACTGAGTCGTTGGTGTCCGTGAGCTGTGGGGGTGGTTAGAGTCCTCTTTCAGAAAGGAAGTCTACTTGGGTGCTTAACACTTTTAAACCTTAAACGAGAGGCAGCCCATGTTCCAAATCAGGTCTTCAAAAGTGCTTCTTGAGCGCAGTACCAGTGGCACACACACAGATGCCCTGTAAAGTGTTGTTCTCTCACCTCACGTTTTGAGTCTGTGTCACAAGCCTTTTGCACAAAGACTGTGGTTTGCTTTGCTTCAGCACAGCTGGCCCAGGGAAATCTTAAATCCACAGCACACACACACCTGAATCTTCAGGCACCAGATTAGTGAATTGAGTTGATTTAGTTTACTTTAGTTGCTCGTCCTTGTACTTCACAGGAGCAGTTCAGAGTTGTCATTTCCTTTGCACTCCTGTTTTGGAAACGAGTATGGCTTTGATGTGATTCTTTTTTGCTTATTTGCATTCATCTGTGCTGACTTTTCCTCCTCCTGTTTTCCTTCAGAAAAGCCATGCTCTTGCTAAAGAAGAAACGGTACCAAGAGCAACTTCTAGACAAAACAGAAAACCAAATCAGCAACTTGGAGAGGATGGTGAGTGAGAATCAGCAGTGAGCAGCTGGCTGGTGTGAGCCTTTTTTCTGGTGTGAATGTTCCTCTTGATGGTGTGGAATCACATTTTAATTGTCAAGCCATAACAGGGGTTGAGTCTTTTGAAGGGCAGGTGTCTGAAATTCCACATGTGCCATGACCTGTCCCTGAAGCACCATGTGGTGAAGCTGTTTTGGGTCTGTGTGTGAGTTATGTATTCAATACATGGTTTGGAGGTTACTAAAACTTTAATCATATTGTGGACAGCTGCTGTGGAAGCCTCCTTAGGCTTGTCTCAGTACCTTGATTTCAGAAATGAGTGTGATTGTCTAGGAAGCTGTGGCCTCAGCTTTGACTGTCAGCTGGAAAGTCACTTACAGGGCTGTTGGGAATGTTTTTGCAGGTGCTTGTGCTAAGGCTTTATGCTGTTGGTATAATGTAATCCTCTGTTTGCTGGAGAAGGAAACTTGACTGATGCCTCCATGCAGTTTCCCTGCAGATGATGGCAGTCTGTGTCTGGCCAGCAACAGGAGTGTGGCAGCCTGTGATGTTTCCCTTTCTCCTTTCTGTTTCAGGTCCAGGATATTGAGTTCACTCAGATTGAAATGAAGGTCATCGAGGGTCTGAAAATAGGCAATGAATGTCTGAACAAAATGCACCAGGTGAGTATCCCCAAGTCAGCTGGGCACAATCTTGCTTTGGACTAGGCCAAGTCCTGGCTGTTTGTGGCTGTCTCCCTTCACTCACACCTGGATTTTGGCTCTTTCCTTCAGGTTATGTCAATAGAGGAAGTAGAAAGAATAATAGGGGAAACCCAGGAAGCTGTGGAGTACCAGAGGGTATGTACTCTGTCTGTGTGAGTAGCTGTGAGCAGGGGCTGCTGCCATCCAGAGTTCCTCTGGTCTGTGCCTTGTGTCAGAGGTGATCAGACTGGGAAGGAAATCTCAGGTGCTGCAGAACAATTTGCTCTGTTTAGTTTTCCTGAGTACTCCTTCACCCCATGTTTATGTTGCTCTCCTGTGTGCCTGTACCAGCCACAGAGCTGCTTCTGCCAGGCTGTGGCTGACTGGAGCATGTCTTGTCCTCTCTTTCACAGCAAATAGATGAGCTGCTGGCTGGCAGCCTGACTGAGGAAGATGAAGATGCTATCCTAGAAGAATTAAACACTATTACTCAGGTAGGTCTGATGTTCTTCAAGTACTTTAAATCCACCTTTTCAGGATGCTGCTTGTAGTAGAGATGAAAGTGTCTCTTCCCTCACTCTCAATAACTTACTTTCTGCCAGAGATCTGTTACACCTGTTTACACCCAATTACTGTGTTCATCAAAGATCAAGCTAATTGCTCCACACACAGAGGTCATTTTAAATCAGGATAATTTTAAGGGTTGTACTTTGTTTGCTGTCTGTTACAGCCAGCTGATCTCTGTTCTTTCTGGGTATCTGTTCCACTTTTCTAGGTGAAGGTCTCCAAAGCTCTGGGTGATGCCCATGCCCAGATAACAGCACTCAATGTCTGTGGTCATCCCCAACCACCTCTGGTGTCTGTGGCTCTTCCAAACACTAGGTGGAGAGGTTCTGCAGCTGGCATTGGTTTGAGGAGGCTCACAGCTAATGCAGGGCTCTGTTAAGTCTCATTTAATAACTAGAAAACCCTCACTGGGCAGCACTGGAGCCCACAACCCTTGCTGCAGGTCAGGGGCCAGATGTCAGCTTGTTTGTGAAATCCCTGACATTGTAACTCTGTTCCCAAAGAGTCTCTGCACCAGACTGTGCTGTGTGGGGGAGGTCTGTGCTGTGGTGTGGGGTTTGTATCATAGATTGTCTTCAATGTCCTTGCAGGAGCAGATGGAGCTTCCAGAAGTTCCTTCAGAGCCACTTCCAGAAAAGATCCCAGGTATGTTCTCTCTGTTTGCACCTTTGGCTTCCCATACTCAGTTCCATGCCACGGCTTGAGACCCACTCCTATTTTAAGTATTGTCCTAGCAAATGTGAAGGAATATTCAGCTTCCTGGTGTAAAGCCCTGGGCTGTGTGAGTTTGCCTCCTGCAGCTCTGACTAATCCAGATGAACAAAGGGAGCCCAAGGCTCAAGTCTCTTCACTCAGTCAGCATCCAGTCATTGCTCTTGAAGAGTTTTATTACATCTGCTGCTGTTAAGTCACAGTTAGTGCCTGCTGAAACACCCTGTGGATATTCTGCTGTGGAGCTCCATGAGGAGCTCCTTCCTCAGCTCTCTGCATGACCCACACACAACTCTCTCACTCCGCCTGGAACTGCTCCCTGCCTGTCATTGCAACACACAGGGCAGGAACAACTTCTGGTGACCACTGGGGATGGGCACACTGCACAGAACTGGATTCCATGGAGGTTCCTCACAACTTGTAGCTCTGGGGACCTTGCTCCAGATAACAACAGTCATGTTGAACTGGCTGGCTGAGGACTGCAGCAGTCCCACAGTTCCAGGACTGGTGGAACACAAGCTCTGCACGACTGGTGATGTGTGCGAGTTTGCTCCTGAGCAGTCCAGAACCTCAGCAGTGGGATTTGGTCAGCTCTGTGTGAAGAGGGAAGTGGGAGAGAGCTTCCAAAGCAGTGAGCAAGTGGGCAGTGCTGACCTGGTGAGCAAGGAGCCTTTGTAGAGTGTCACCAGAAGTCTATCCAGGCTGGAGAACTGAAGGTGAAAGCTTCTCTTGGAGACAAGCAGTGAGGTGGAGCTGGACTTAGCTGAGAAGCCAAACTGGTCAAGAATTTGTTTTCTGGGACAGCAGAACACAGAACCATAGGTTGCAGAAGCTGGACCGTGAAACCAGGAGCTGTAGAGGCCTGTGTGGAATCTGCCTGGCAACAACCTGGGGTGTGGAGAATGGAGCTGCCTTCTGTTTCATGCTTGTTTAGTAGTAAACATGGGTCAGATGTTCTCTGGCAGCAGGGTGGGCAAACAAGGCCATTGTCCCTACTGCTTGCAGCTAGTTGAGCCTCGTTTAGGCTCACTAGATGAAAGGGATGAGGGGAAAAGCTTGTCTGCTGCTGCCCTAAATTGGTGTCACTGGGCTGGTGGCTTTCCAAGCTTGTGTTGGGTACATCCTGAAACTCTGTTAGTTCTTCAGGTGCTGTGAAAAAGGAACTCTGTCTGGGGGGGTTATAGATAACAAACTTTTATCATCTCAGTGACTTTGCAGGTGCTGTGCTGCAAGCATTTATTGCTCTGCAGAGAAGTGATTGAGGAGTCCCCAGCTCCTCCTTGGGAGGTGCCTGGAGATTGTTTGCATTCTCTGTTTCTCTAACAAGTTTCTTTTTCTTCCACAGAAGCATCACCCATCAAGAACAGGCCAAAAGCAGAGCTGGTGGCAGCATCTTAACTCCCACTGCTGGGGATTCCCCCATGTAACTTGCACCCAGGACAGTTTGCCATCCTAGCCTGTGCTGGGAACAAACAATGCCTTGGCAGCATCCCAGCTGTGCTGGGCAGATCATGGAGCAGGATTCCCCCTGCCGGGTGGGGAACCCTCAGCAGGTTTTTTGCTCTTGTATCAAGATTATTTTTTAGTGCTTTCTTTTTTTTTTTTTTTTGTAACTTAAATTCTAAACTCACTGAGCTGCACTGTCTCGGGATTAAACAACAGCTCTCCAACTTCCAAAGCCAAATCCTTTCCTTTAGGTTTGATGTCAGTGGTGGAGCTGCCTTTGCTCTGACTGAATCCCCAGGAATTCCCACCCTTGGGAGCATGCTTGAAGCTGCTGCCCTGGGCATTGGGCTGGGCAGCAGCAAGCCACTGCCCTCAAGAGCTTTCCAGGCCATGCTGGTGTCCGCACTCCTCTTGGTCTCTGCTTTTCCTTTTCTGACTGTGGAAGGGCTGCCAGTGTCTCTTGTCCTCCTGTAAATCCAGCTGGTGTGCCCTAGGCCCTGGGAGGGCACAGACAGAGCACGGACAGCCTGGGAGAAGGCTCAGGGCCAAGCCTACAGGGCCCAAGCCTACGCAGGCAGCGATGCTCTGTGCTGCGGGTTGGGAACGGTTCTGTCGGCCTCCTGTACGGCCACAGGGTGCAGGAGGGTGTCCAAGCAAAGTGCAGTCTTGGCTTTGTGTCCACAGGCAGCGGTGCTGAGTGGGGGAAAAGCCTGACCTCCATGTGAGGTGAAGAGCTGGCCCCAGGCAGAGTGAGAGGCAGAGGCAGTTGGTAACAATTCCCCTCCAGATCCTGCTCTGCCTGCCCACTTCTGATAACCCCTGGTGCTGAGTGAGACCTGGGGTGAACAGAAATCTGATGAGCCTCTTAAAATTACAGCAAGGAGACTTCTACGTACTCTGAGCCAGGAGTCATCCCTTGCTGGCTCTGCACCATCATCAGAGTTCACCTTCACAATGTTCAGATGAGATCGATTCTGCTTCCAGCTGTCAGCTCATGTTTGATGTCTCCTCGTGGAGTTGGAGACAGGAAAGGTCAGGCTGGAGTGAACATGAGGCTTGTTCTGTACTAGACATGAGGCATGAAGCTTCTTAAATCAATACTCCAAAGACTCTGCTCTTTAAGTGGTCAGAGGGGATACCAGTTCCTCCTGAGCCCTCTCTGGAGGACTGTCTGGTGCTTCACCTGCTGGAGTGGGGCACTTGGGTCTGCTTGGATGGTGAAGTGGCTGCTAAGCTGCCTGGCCTGCCAGGTGGTGAGCAGATTGAGCTGTTCTTGGAAGCAAGCTTGCTTGCCAACTTGCAGATGCTCTTCAGGACACTGCAGAACTTCTGTTTATTAAATTTTGAAGCCGCAATCCTTAATCCTGTTTCTGTGACAGCAGAAGAAGGACCAGAGGGTCCTTGGAGAGACATTCAGCGACTGCCTTTGGGGTTCTGTGGTCTGGTGCTAGACACTAAGCATTCCCAGAGCCTGTACTGCTCACCATATGTGATGGGCCAGCAGCAGCTCTGGTTTTGAGTCGTGCTTTGTCTCACCTCTGTCTGTTATGTTCCAAAGACTGGCCAGGGCATCCTCCTCCTCCTCCTCCCCTGTGTGTCTCCAAGGCAGCGAGCACCTTTTTTGTCTTCAGGCCAGGCTCTAGCTCTGCACCGGGTTGCCCATCCTGTCTTGTAATTCGTGCTGGTTCCACCAGAGAGAGCCTTGTCCTCACCAGCTCGGTGGTGTCTGGAGCTGTTCCCTGCAACTATTTTCTTCCAAGGCTCCTTTAGCTGGTTGCCAGCCTGGTGTCGGCTCGTTTCCTTTTCTCTTATTTGACCTCTAACTCCTAGGAGTGACTGCTGGGCTCTCCCAATAAGGTCTCGAAGGGACCTTTCCTGGGAGCCCAGCCTCTGTTGCTAGCACTGTGTAAGCCCTGTCAAATGGGGTTGGCACACCTTGCCCAGCCAAGGAGGGAGGGAGCACCACAGTCCCTGTGCTCCAGTTTCTTGCCTCATGAAGGTCCTGGCAGCAGGAGGAACAGAAGCCAACTCTCCCCAGGGAGGCTGCAGTGAGACTGGGCTGGGTCGTGGTGATGCTTGTTGGTGCTGTCTGTGCTCTTGGGTGGGAGTTGGTCCAGGAGGGAGCAGGGTTAGTGCTGGAAGGGTTAATGCAGCCTCTTGGCTGTGTTAATACAGTAAAGAGGCCATTTACTGAGCTAACAGGAAAGTTTGGAGCAGATTGCCAGCAGCTTCCTCTCCTAATCCCTGCACCAAACAGATTGTACTGTGTCTCCTTGAGAGGAAGAGCCAGGAGTGCTGTGTGACCTCTGTGGTGTACTCTAACAATAAACTGTTCCAATGGTTCCACTGATTCCTCTCCCAGCCTCATGTTTTCACAGCAAATGTTTTGGATGAGCAGTGAGTTGCTTTCCTCCTCCCTCCCCTTCTTACTCCCTGCTCCAGGGGGAGATGTGGGCAGGAAATTTCAGAACAAGCTCCGTGTGTGAGAGAAAAACAATCCTGAGTGCCAGGATGGCCCAGGAGGACTCATCTGTAACCCACAGCAGCGGTGCCCTGGCACAGAGGAGCCAGAAGGATATTTGAGAGCCTGTGCATTATCCAATGTTGCTGCAGGGGTAGAGCAGCCCCTGCCTGGCCCTCATCACCCACAGGCCAGGAGCAGGGCAGGTACCCTTGGGGCTCCTTGGAGAAGTGACTTGCAGGGGAAAAGGAGGCAGGAGTGAGGGACTGGATCCAAGAAGGTGGGGAGGATGTTTGCAGAGGCAGCCTTCCCACCCTTGGGCTTGCACTGGAGCTGGGCAGGGCTGTGGGATTGTTTTGGTTTGGTGGGGGGTTTTTTTGGTTTTTTTTTCAGGAATTGCTGTGGAGGGATTGTGTGGGATTTTTTTTCAGGAATTACTCTAGAATTGTTTACAAACTGAACTATGAACAGTCCTGGGTGCTGGACTTGCAGGGAGCCTGTGGCTCTGTCCTGGTCACATGCTGTGTTGTCCTGTCCTTGGCAGGGCTTGGGTCTGATCATCCTCCCTCAGCAGGGTGTTCTGCTTGCACCTCAGTGGGATTGTCCAACCACCCCAAGCTGCCAGTGCAGGACCCAATTCATAGCACCACAGCATGAGTTGGGCGGGGAGGGACCTTTCAAGGCCATCCAGTTCACTCCCTGCTCTGAGCAGGGACATCGCCCAGGTCAGGTTACTCAGAGCTCCATCCAGCCTGACCTAGAATGTTTTCAGAGATGAGACATCTACCACCTCTCTGGGCAGCCAGTGCCAGTCTCTCACCACCCTTAATGTAAGCGGTTTCCCATGGCCGTGGTTCGTGAGGGCACTGCTTGCCAGGGCAGTGCCACACCCCCCTTCACACTGCACAAGTTCAGGACGTGGGGCAGAGGGTGCCAGAGCCATGGGCTGGTGCTTTGACACCAGCAACTTCCTTCTTATTTCAGATTTATGTCTCCTCTGGGGGTGGCTCCCCCCGACCTGGGCCAGCTGGACCCTGGGCAGTAGCTCAGCCCTCCCCATCCTGTCCCTGCCATGGGATGTGCCAGGGTTCCTGTGTCCCTGGGGCAGCAGCTGCTCCGTGTTCAATGGTGCTTAATTAGCACTTCCTTGTGCCCGCTCAGCTGTGGCAGCAGGGTGGGAGCTGGCACCCCACGGTGTGAGCTGAGCGCGGAGCTCTTCAGCTGTGTTTTGGTTGGCCAGATGTTTAGTTACATAGGAGTGTCCTCCTTTGGAGAAAGTCGTTCAGGCCAGTGTAGCTCATTGCTAATTAAACCCTGGAGAACACAGGCAACCTCGCTCTGCTTCCTCTCCCACCCCCAGGCAGCCTCCCCACTGCCCCCAGTCCTGGCACAGCCAGAGGCACCTGAGAGGTTTGGGCCACCAGCCAAACGTGCCCACGACAGACACAGCACACGTGAAGGTGACAGTGGATTTCAGTCCCTTGGTGCTTACAGGAGCAGGTGATTTGTCCCTCCTCCTGGAGTGGCTGCTGGAGTCTCTGGCATTTCCAACGTGCCAGCTCCAGTCCGGTTTAACGTGACCTGGGTGCCAATGCAGGATCATCACCCGCGCAGGAGGCAGCAGCTGGGGGAAGGGAGAAGCTCAGTTGGGAGCTTCCAGTCCCTTGCTCTGCTCCCCAGAGAAGGTCCCTTTCTGAGGGCACACTGACTACAGCTGCCCTTGGCCCATGGGCTCTGCCCCCATGCCAACATCCCTGGTGTGGGGCTGTGGGGGAGAGGGCACTGATGCCAGCGTTATGCAAGCAGCATTGCCTTTAAATAGCCCCAGCGTTGTCAGGGAGGCAGCAGAGCAGCTGAGCATCAGCACAGGTCGTTGGCTTGCTGGGGCTTTGTTTGCTGCTTCTGCAGCCCACCCCTCTGTGCTCAGAAAGTTGGCTAGAAGTTGGTATGGCCCAAAGGCCTCCTTGCCACCCCCAACACCCTGGGAGCTTCTCCCCCCTCCCTGGCCTCGTCGTTAAACAGCAGCAGCCCTTGCACTGGTGTTTGTTTAACTGAATTGTGTAAGGCAGCCAGGCTGTGGCAGAGCCCTGGCAGTTTCTATGCCAACACGGCTGATGGAGGCACCGCCTGGGGAGGCAGAGAGGCTGCCTGCACCCCCATGGCATGGGTGTACACTCTGACATGGCTGCATCCCCCCCAGAACAGCTGCATACCCCTAAAAGAGCTGCACACCCTGACACGACTGCACCCCCCACACACACAGAACATCTGCACACACTTGAAACATCTGCACACTCTAACACGACTGCACCCCCCCAGAACATCTGTACACCCTGACATGACTGCACACCTCCAAAGCAGCTGCACATTGGCATGGCTGCACTCCCTAGAACAGCTGCACACTCCCTGGCACAGCTGCATGTCCTGACTGCTTCAAATATTTCCTGGAACACCCACAGAGGACAAGTGGTCGCTGAAAACCCCAGTGGCAGCTGCCTTGTGAGCCTTTTGTCTGGGTGCAGTCACCCTTTGGCAGGAGTGAGCTCAGAGCTGTGGCTGGGCTACTGGGCATGGGGGATGTGGGGGGGGACACAAGGTACATGGTTCCCCAGGGTCTGCAGCCGTGAGTGGCAGCCCTCGGGCACAGCTATCCCTGCAGCCCTACTCAGTGACCCTTGGGCAGCAGCTCCCACCCCATTGAGAACAACCTTGCTATGGCTTTTGTCCTCCATCCTCCTTGGCAAGCACCCAAGTCAGGACCAGGCACTACAGCCGTCCCTGCTCCCTGCAGGGGCTTAGACTGGATGACCTCTGAAGGTCCCTCCCAAACAAATCCCTTTCAGTGGTGGTTTGGGGAGGTTCACGGTGGTGGTGATGTTTCAATTTTCTTTCTCTGCTTCTTCAGCACTCCACACCCCCAAGCTCCCTTTGCCCTGCATGGGAGGGATGAGCCCGAGGAACAGGGTGCTGGTGGGGGTGGCACTGGTGAGGGTTTGTTTTGTACTCAAGACCTCACAATGCCAACCTCCCCCTCCTCCTCCAGCCCCCGGCTGCACACTCAGAACCACAGGGGATCGGCCGCTGGCTCCTTCCTTTTCCCTGTTCACATATTTCAAGTTGCCCTGGTGTCACACTGAGTCACCAGCGGAGGGATGGAAGAGGCTTTGGCAGAGAACAAGCCTGAGTTTTGATAGTTCAACTGTGGGGGGAGAGAAAAGGGAAAAAAAAAATCAGCACAATTTCCTAATTAGAGCAGTGATGGGAACAAAGCTGATTTGTTAGAGAGCTGTGCAGCAGAGCTGGGGAATGTGACCTTTGCTGGCTCTTAGTGCCAGACAGGCGCTGTCGGTGTACGGTGGTGCTTGGCAGTGGCTGAAATGCTTCAGCAGTGACTGCTCTGAGTTAGGAGAGCCAGAACTTCACCTTCTAGGAGCAGCCAGACCCATTGCCAGAGCGTGTCTGATGTGGAAGGAGTCCCTGGGTCACGTCACTTTGCTGTTTTTACCCCAAACCTGGGCTGCTTTCCCTGCCCTGCAGTGGAATGTGGCTCCTCAAGTCATAGAAGAGGGCACTCGCTGGGTGTCTCTGAAGCGCTGTGGAGTGACTGGTGGTCCTCCAGCCCTTGGTTGCCACTCAGCCAGCCCAGCTGCAGGACCATCTGCTCTGGACATGGGCTCCCAGCTGCAGGATCAGGCTGTGCAGAACTGACAGCAGGGTTGCACTTGGGGCTGGAAGGAGTTGCAGCCAGACAGTGCATGATTAATTAGCAGGAGGAGGAAACGAGCAGAGACCAGTCCCAGGGCTGTGCCTGAGCCTCTGAATCAGGAGGAGACAATGCTCCTGCAGAGCCCATCTGTGCAGAAAGACTGGATATGATGTCGAGCAGGAAGCTGGGTGGCCTTGAGACTAGAAGAGAAGAGGTAGGAATGGCTTCATGAGCTTCAGCCCCGAGAAGTAGCATTTGTGCTGCTGCCTGAGAGCTGGTCAGGGTTGTGACAGCCTAACCAGGCCTGTTTGACATAGCCATGGAATGAGCAAATGTGACCCATGGTGCCATGGGGCTGGGGGGTCTCATGCCAGCCCAGAGCAGCATTGCCTTGACAGAAAGGAAGAAGTGACACTGGTGACGCCAGCAGGGCCTGATCCTGTCCCTTCAGCCTTGTCTCTGTGAGCTGCTCCACTGCAGCCGACTGCTCAGGCTGGGCAGGCTGGCAGGAAGCACCCAAAGGTCCCTACAGCACTCAGTGCTCCTGTGCAGTGCATGGGCTGGAAGCACTGCCCCATACAGTTCTCCAAGTTCAGCAATGTGATGCAAAATCCCATCATGCCAATTATGCAAATCACATAAACCATTCCTGTTATTCCCAAGTATCCCCAGAGATCTCCTTAGCAAGCTGCAATTCAGCATTACTCACTCCTGAAAGCAGGAGCTGGAGCAGATGAGGAGGAAGAGGGGCTCTGGGCTGCTCAGCAGCCTGGGAGTGGGGCCCCCAGCACATTTTGGGGCACCTCTGGAGCACACAGCACCAGTCATCTGCCTCCTCCCACCCCAGCATGGTTCAGCACAGGTTGGCTTTGCTGTTTGCTTTGGAGCTGAGATTTCTCCCTTCCCAGGTCCCTGAAGAAGGCAGTGTGGCCAGGAGCTCATCTGGTTCTGCCAGGCCAGTGCCAGCCTGGTTGCCCCTTCCCTGCCTCACTCATCCCACTCGGTGCCTCTGCTCCCTCCATCTTCCCAGTTCCCATCTCAGCTCTCTGCATCCGCAGCGCTTTGTTCTCCCACCCACTCCCTGTTTCCTCCGTCATTCCGGCTCCTCCCTGCGCTTGCTCTCCCCAGGAGCCTCCCGGGAGAACTGAGGCTCCTCCATGCTGGCTCCATCGCATTCCCCTGCAGCCTGGCCTGTGTCATCCCTACCAGAGCTGCCTGGCTCTGCCCATATTCTGCCAGCAGCCACCCCCATAGGATCCAGGAAGGGTGTGCAGGGGACACACCATCACGTCCCTGTGCCCCCTCAGTCAGAAATTTGGAGCTCTGGGCCATGCTCTGGGCACGCTGCTGCTTTGCCAGCTTTATTTTAACCAGGCAGGCAGGCAGCCCTGAACTGGGCAGCAAGAGCATCCCAGACACCTACCCACAAAGCTCTGCCTTTTGCATCCTACTGCCTTGGGGATGGCACAGCAGGAGCAGGGGATTCAAAGGAGTCCATCTCTGCAGCTGGGCACTCTGTCAGCACCATGTTGGTTTTTTTATTGCCATCAGTGAACCTGGTGATGAGATCCAGTCCCAGCCCCAGCCCCCAGCCCAGGCTCCCTGTGGGCAGTGGCTGGGCTGGTGACGGTAGAGCCACGTTCCCAGGCCAGCCCTTGCCGTGAGCGAGGCCAGAGGCAGCGAGTGACAAAGAGTGAGAGAGAGCTGCTGTGTCACATGGGGAAGCAAAACTTCCTGGGATATAAATACCTGGAAACAGCAGCTCATGCTGCAGGGTGGCTTGGTCAGGTGCTCTTTCCAATGGGATTAGGGAAATCTGCTGGTAAGGATGGGGCCAGTTATTCTGCTGTGCCTCAGTTTCCTTCTTGGTAAGGTACTCCTGACCTGTGTTGTCACCTGTAGGGCATCCCAGGAGGGAGAGTGTGCAGCAGGAGCTGGAAGTTGCCCTTGCTGCTGGACTGCAGTGCTGCAGCTCCCACCCAGTGAAATAAGAGCCTGAATTGTTCATCCTCTGCTAATCCACAGTAAATGGCTTTAGTTGCTTTGCGGTTTGTGCTAGGGGGGATTTAACTGGCTAAGAGCTGCTGGTGCATGCAGGGAACCTCCACTTCTCTGACAACTTTTAAGTCCTGACCCTACAAAGCAAAAGATGTGAAGCTGTGTGCCTCAGTGTAGCAGAGGGAGCAGCATGAACACACTCGGTGTCACACACTCAAGTGCCCTGGTGCCTGTGGTGAGAGGTCAGCATCCACCTGTACAAAAGATGATGGTACTGGCCAGACACTGCAGCCACTCTTACTGGCACCCAGTGAGTGATGGCCATGCTGCAGAGGGAAGAGACACATTGGGGTGGGTGGCTGCAGGACCCAGATTTTGGTGTGAGGTTTGCTGCCCCAGCTCCTGTGGAGGTTCATGAGGTTCTCAAAACCAAGCAGGGTCCAGTCTGCTGTTTACAGATTGACAGATTGCATCAGGTTGGAAGGGACCCTCAAAGGTCATCTTGGCCAACTCCCCTCCAGTTAGCAGGGACACCTCCAACTAGATCAGGCTACTTAGGGACATGTTGAGTCTGATTTTGCATGTCTCCAGGGACAGGGCTTCAACCACATCCCTGGGCAACCTGTTCCAGTATTTTACCACTCTCATTGTGATGAACTCCTTCCTTATGTCCAACCTAAATCTACCCTGCTCCAGTTTCAAACCACTGCCCCGAGTCCTATCTCTACAAGCCCTTCTAAACCGGCCTCCCCCAGCCTTCCTGTAGGTCCTCTGCAGGTACTGAGGAAGAACCTCCCATCTGCTCATCAGAGAGGCAGGAGCCCAAGCTGAGCAAGGTGGACATGGAAAAGGTTGCCCTGTGCTCACGGCTGGGTCGGCTGTGTTCAGACCTGATTCCCCAGTGACTCCCTCCCTTCTTTCCTCAGAGATGTCAGAAAAATCACATTTAAATTATTCCCAAGCTAACTAACTCCTGGTGCAGCATGGAGAGGGCTCACAGCAGAGCAGCAGGGCTCTGATGGAGAAGCCATCTGTGAGACACAAAGCACGGAAATTTCCTGGGAATCTCTTCAACAGGGCAGTGCTCAGGGACCTGCGCCTGCCCTGCACCGGGCTCTGGGCTGGGGTCACCTGGCTCCAGTTCTTCCTCTCACTACCTAGCAAAAAGAAGAAAAAAACAGGTATCTGTGGGGGTGTCAGGTCAAGGTGAGGCTGGAGGTTCTCCTCTGTCTCTATTCTGCCCTGGTGAGACCCCATATTAACTACTGCATTCAGTTTTTGGCTCCCCAATTGAAGAGGGACAGGGAGCTGCTGGAGAGGGTCCAGCTACGAGGATGATGAGGGGACTGGAACACTGCCTGATGGGGAGAGGCTGAGGGACATGGGGCTGCTTAGTCTGGAGAAGAGAAGGGTGAGAGGAGATCTAATAAATGTTCATAAATATCTGAGGGCTGGGGGTCAGGAGCGGGGGACAGGCTCTGCTCACTGCTGCCTGCGATAGGACAAGGAGCAATGGATGGAAGCTGCAGCACAGGAGGTTCCAGCTCAACACAAGAGGGAACTTCTTTCCCATAAGGATCCCAGAGCACTGGCACAGGCTGCCCAGAGAGGTTGTCTCCTTCTCTGGAGCCTTTCAAGGCCTGTCTGGATGTGTTCCTGTGTGACCTGAGCTAGATTGTCTGGTCCTGCTGTGGCAGGAGGGTTGGATTTGGTGACCTCTTTGGGTCCCTTCCAAGCCCTAACAGCCTGTGAGCCTGTGAGCCTGTTAGCCTGTGCAGGCAGCAGAGCAGCCTCTGCCCCAGTCCCCACAATGGGACCATGCTGGACAAGCTGTTGGGTTAGAGACAGAGATGGCTTCTGCAGCCTGGCATCTACAAAGGTGTGCTGGGCCCTGCTTGATCTCTCCTAATCTGACACCATCTCTCTTGTTTCAAGGTGCTGAGGAGTGAACAGTGACCACTCAGAGCTGTTCCCGTTGGCATACCACCCACCTGTGCCCATTGGCGTAAAGGGGATGGCAAGAACCAGGAGGCTGCACCTCTGTTTCCTCCTCTCTGTCACCTGGTGACACTCCACATTCAAAGGCATGAGGGATTATAACCCACCTTTATTTTTCCTTCTCTTCTGTGTCACAGGAGGCTTTCCTCAGGCGCCCAGGATGTGGCAGCTCCCACTGACCCCAGGCAGCATCGTTTTCCTCTCCCTGGGCAGCTGTGCCACCCTGCAACCACCACACCCACCTATGGAGGCATTTTGGTGAGCGGTGAGCATGTGGTCCACCTCGCTGGCAAGCCAGAGGAGCTGTTGTCCATGTCTCTCTCTCCCACTGCTACCCTTGGCCATCACCACCCCAGCATGGTGCTTGGTCTCTTCGCTGGGGCACGTGACCTGGCTGGCAGAGCTGGCACGATGCCATGCTGCTAATTAAGAAGGAACCTAATGAAACCTTGAAAATAGCACAATTTCCTCCCCACACCTGCAGCCGAGCGGGGTGGATTACATAAGTTGGTGTTGCCACAGCAACTTCACTCCACCCGGGGCTGGAGGTGGCCAGTGCTCTGTGTGTGTGTGTGTGTGTGCTGATGTGCTGTCACCCCAGGGAGGGACCCCGGTTTTGCAAAGGGGAGGGATTGCTCCAGTGACAGGGGCGTGTGCCAGCTCCAAGGCTGGCAGGGCTGGGGCGGGGCAGGGCTGCTGCGTGTTTATCCCACTTGGCATTCCAGGTCTGGTGTGGTGGGTTTCCCATATGGCACCCAGCAGGTTTGGCTTCTCCAGCACAGCCCTCACGGTGGAAGGTTTCCCACCTTCCAAAAGTCACGGGAAGCACCAGAAGTTGCCACGGGGATGTAGGTAACCCATGAAGGACTCTGCCACCATGGTTACCCTGGGCACGCTCCAGCTGCCGCCAAGCCCCAGGGAGTGAATCACCCTGACAAAAAGTCAGCTAGCAACAACAACAAAAATTAAATAAGTAAAGCAAGCAAAGCAAATGTTACAGCACGAGGCAACAGCAGGTTTTCCTGCTGTGAATTCCCAGGGTGCCCCGGGAGGCTGCGGGGTGGCAGCCCTGGCACAGCATTGTGGCACGCAGGCAGTGTGGGCACAATGGGCAGTATGAGAAATACAGACAGCATGGGCAGTATGGACAGCATGGGCAGTATGGACAGTACGGGCAGCATGAGAAATAGGGGCAACAAGGGCAGCAGGGGAGCATGGGCAGGATGGGCAGCACAGGCAGGATGGGTAGCACAGGCAGGATGGGCAGTAGGAACAGGATGGGCAGCACAGACCAGCCCCGGGCGGCTCTTGTCAACCAAGACTTTTTGACATGGTAGAAACCAAGGGCTGCTATAATTTGGCAGATCTGTGCCTTCATGTGAGCCTGAGAAACTGCTGGCTGCTTCCAGCCAAAGTCTCACTTTGGGACCAGAGGGTACAAGGCAGAAAGGTTTTTGGTAATCGAATTTCCTGGGGATAAGGAGGAGCAGAGGATGGCAGGAAAGTGGAGCGGCTGTCTGTGAGCAGCCTTAGATGCCAGAGATTCTCGGAGGGTCGTCCCAAAAGGGCCTCTTTTATTATGAGAAATTACAAATCCTTTTATCTTCTTCACCAGAGGAACAGCTTGTTTGAATTGCTGGGCTGTCACACTGAAATTAGATGCAAGAACCCCCCACATCCATGACGTAGCGAAGAACTTACATAACATAACTAAAAATAAGGTGATGGAGATGCGGATGGAGGCACTCTCTTCCCGGACACTGCATCTGAAACTCTTCGCTGGCACTAGGAAGCCAGCAAGGTGCTGGTGTCTGGTGGAGAGAGTGGCATCCCACCAGAGCTGCCCAGCCTGGCCACTTGGGATTGAGTAAGCGTGAATGGGGAAGGGGCATCTGAGTCACTGCAGGCAGCTGGGCATCCCTCCTGGGAACACCACCCACATCTGCCTTGTTCCTGGGTCCCTCCTGAGCTTACATCCCATCATCATTTGTCTCTCTTAAGCTCCAGTGGGAATGAGTTAACCAGGTGCTTCAGAAAAATGAGAAAAACCCTTCTCAGGGGTTTTTGATTCCTCCCTGTCCTTTCAAGTGTGAAACATCTGAGAGTATAGAAGCCAAAATGGGACCCAAGTGTGGCCGGAGTGAGTGGTTGCCTTCAGTGCCCACCCTGCTCCTTTCCAGGGCTGGGATGAAGAGCCAGAGGCAGCATGGGAATAGAAAGGGGAGGTCTGGGGCCAAGGTATCGACCTGGGCTGCTTGGGCTCCTTGTTCTCGGAACTGATGGAGGAGATGATGGAAAAAAAACTTGCTTAGCTGCTTAACTGTTTCACCACTCTTGTGGCAGAGAGCAGGGAGAGAAGGAGAGAAAGGTTTGGCCTGAGAGCCAGAATGAGGCAGCTGGTGGCAATTTGCATGTGGAGCCTTCCAGGTGTTTCTCCTCTGTATGGCCATAGGCATGTGGGAACAGCTCCGACCCTGTAAATCTCCCTTTGAGTCACAGAGTGACAGCCCTGATGAGGGACACAGAGTGCTGGCATTGTCCCACTCCTCATACACCTGAGGACCTGTGCAGGGAAGTGATGGGAAGCATCTGCAGCTTTAGCGTCTCACAGGCAGGGCAGGGAAAGGCCTCCTGGGGGAGCCCTGGTGTTTGTGGGGTGACAAGGAGTGAGCCTGGTTCTCCTGGGAGTGGGACAGCATGGGGACAGTGTGGAGACAATGAAGGGCTGCCTCTCCTTCTGCCTGGGCTGGTCTCCCATGGGCCAAGCTCTGCTCCCGGCTGAGGACAAGCCTGGCAAGCTATGCTGCTCTGTGCTGTCCGTAAACTGGTGATCATTCATCCCTCTCCTGGCCTTCCTGGGTGGCATCTGCCATCTCTTCCCCAACACCCTTCAAACCACCAACTGCTCTTCTTCCAGCTGGTCCTCATCTGTCCACCCCACCCCACACAACTGGGAGCGGGACAAAGGGATAATGGGGTGTGGGGTACAGCAGGGATGTAGAGTATGGAAAGAGATAGAGTGGAGCAAAGTAGGGGTGTGGTACAGAGTGTGCTGGGCTGTAACACGGCAGGATGTAAGATAGGTTATGGGCTATGGAGTGGGTACGGGATATGGAATGTGGGCTATAGGGAGAGGTATGGGACTGGGAGTGGGGTATGGGATGGGGTACGAGAGGGAACACAGGGTGAGGAATGGGCTGTGGAGGGGCTAGGGGCCGGGGCACAGCACGGTGCATCCCACCCACCCTCTGGGCTGCCGCCTTCCCTCTGCCGTCCCCCGCCCCTCCAGTCGCACACCGAGCTCGGGCGGTGCCCCAGCGCCGAGTCCAGCCTAGCCCGTCCCAGCCCGGGCTGTCCCGGCTCTGCTCGGCCGGGCTCGGCTCCTCCCCGCGGGGCGGATCCGTTCGGAGCGGGGCGGGGCCGGGCGGGTCGGCCCGGCGGGGAGCTGATAAAAAGCGTTGCGGCCGCCGTTCCGCGCTTCTGTCGTTCACCGCCGCTTGGCTCCGTGCCGCTCCGCACCGCTCCGCGCAGCCCCCGCCGCCCGCCCATGGTGCTGCCCGGCCCGCCCAGCATGTCCCGCTCCGAGGAGGTGCATCGCCTTACCGAGAATGTCTACAAGGTAAGCCCCGGCAACAAGTGTCTGCCCGGCGCCGCCACCGCCTTCTTTCGGGGGGAACCTTTTATCTTTTTTTTTTCCCTCACCCATTTCCCCCCACCCCTCCCCGATCCTGCCGCCGGGCTCGGGGGGCAGAGAGGGCTGCGGGTGGACCGGGCCACCGGCACGGGGTCGGGAGCGTCGGGGAATGCCAGCACTGAGCGCCCGGAACCGGCCGGGCTGGCAGCCGCTGCCGGGGCCTCGCAGCTCCGAAGCCGGGAGGGAGGAGCAGCCCCGGACACCCCGAGCCTTTTCTCGGGTATCTCAAACCGCCCCTGGGCACCCCTATTTACCTAAGCCTTGCTTGGAGCACACCCTCCTCCCCCCACCACCCGGGGGTGCTGGGATCTGCGTGGAAAGCTGTGTGACCCCACGGATGAGCAGTGCTGTCCCCAAATCACCTCGGTCCAGAGCAGGTTTGGGCAATCACCTACTTTCCTGTAGTGATTAAAAGTGGTCAGAGCCTTTTCTGTGCCTTGGGTACAACTGGAGTTTGGGATCTCTTGATTTTATTTTTTCCTTCTGCTTTGTTCCTGGTGTTAGGAGAAAAATGAAATAATTTATGTACTTTAATTTTCCTGGTGAGGGGAAGTGGTTTCTGCTCTGCTGGGTCCTGTGACTGAGCCTAATAAAACCTTTCTAGCCTAACATGTAATGCAGGATGTCATTTGTTAAACTGGAGAGCTTGCATGATTTCCTGCATTTTAAGTGCTTAGATTGAATTACCTGGGAGGATAAAGCAGGAAAAAAAACACCCCTCTGAGAGAAAAAAATCACTACCCAAAAAAATGCCAAGGTAGTGAAGTTCTAAACTCTTGGGTTTGGAGGATGCTTGGGCACAACAGCTGTTTGAAGGGAGCTTATGGCATCAAAAATTTGGCTACTCTGAATGCAGAGTGGGTTTGTGAATGGAGCTTTGTGACTACAGCTGGGACTTGGGTATCTGGGAACCACAGCTGGTGACCCCAAACTCGCCACTGTCCTGGCTGCTCTTGGGCTCGGGCAGAGCCTGGCACTGCAGGTGTTGATGCCATCGTGTCCCACGCGGGCAGGAGCCATTCCCTCCCAGGGAGCCGAGTGTTTGCGTATCGGCACAACCCTGGGAGCTGCCTGGACAAACAGGGTTAGAGCTACTGGAGCTTGTCACATGGCTGTGCTGGTCCCCTGGATTGGGTGACAGCATGGTTGGGCTGAGGACAGCTGCTGGCAACAGTTTCAGCAGGTGACTCAGTTGTTGTTTGAGGTGTGTTGCCCTCGAAGAACTGCGCTAATAAGAGGTTTGCAGAGCAGGTCACCGTTTCCCTGGGCACAGCCGTGTCAGGATCTCGCAGGGCAGCTTAAGCCATCACAACTGTGCTTAGATGGTGCTCATTCTCCCAGGAAATGAGGGGTGAAGGGTGAATGTTGGGGAGGCTCTTCCCTTGCCTCTGACTGTTGGCTTCATTGCTCCTGAGAGATGGAGCAGAGCACCCTTGGCCTGGAACGAGCGGCAGCACCATCTCCATCGAAGTCTGGCTGAAGGGCAGGTGGTGTGTGAGGGCCTCGAGCCTAAGATGGATTCCAGAGGAGTCCAAAGGTCTCCATCAGTTAATGAACACTTTAATTTCTTGGTATTTTAATGGGGACAGCTGGAGTGTAGGAACTGAGGACATGGAGATGGTGTCAGATCTTATGGGTTTCTCCAGTTCAGTGTTCTCTGTGCTGGTAACTGGGGGAGGCTGATCCTGATTCTGCTGCATTCCCTGTGGTGAATGAGAAGCTCTTTATTTTCTGGAGAAGATGATGCTTTTCTTGGACTCTGAAGATGTGTGGCATGGGGTGTGTGCAGGAACCTGGTATTTGCCCATTTCTTTCTTGAGTTCTGTGACCTCCCAGAGGCTTGGGGACTGTGAACTCTGCAGAGCTCTGTAAGCTTTGGAGTTTTAGTCTAAAACCACTCTCAATGCTTCAAATCCCCATTGCTCTGAGTATCTTTTCTGGACCATCCTTTTCTGGTGTGTGCCTTAGCCTTGAACATTGCTGTGATCAGGAGATGACAACCTCAAGGAAGGGGAATGGTGCTGGGGTGGTTTGGACGTTGCCTCCCCACAGCCACCAAACCCCAAGCTCGGTGGTGTAGGATGGGTGGTCAGCCTGTGCTTTTCTTCCAGCTGCTGCCATTGTCTTGCTGGGGTTCTGGCAGGGGGTCAAGCCAGTTCGCTGTGAGGTCTGGAGCAGGAGCTGCTCCCCATGCCAGGCACCCTCTCCCATGCAGGCTTTCCCGAGGCGTTCTGCTCGGGGAGCCCATTGTAATCGCTTTCCAGAAGCAGCGCTCGCCCTCGGAGTGACTGTGTTAATGAGATGGTGGAGGAGCTGTCAGCCGCCCCCGTGCCCGTGCTGCCACTCCAGGCAGCTGCCTACACGTGTAGTAATTACAGAGGGAGACGGAGGCTGCTGGCACCTTCCACCAACGTGATCCCACCTTCTCTGGCGCTGATTCACTCGCGTGGACCCCATTGTAGCAGCACAGCTGCTGGGCTGGGCTCTGAGCATGGAGGGGTGAGACCTCTGGCTGTGGGCACAAGGTTGGGCATCTCTCTGGGCTGCTCCCTGTGCTTTGCTCACGCCTTGCACAGGGTCTTCTGCTTGCTGGAAGGAGGGACTGGCAATCCTTTCCCCCAGAGCCAAAGCTGTCTGGTTTTGTGACAGGTTAGATGATTGCTGCTTACAGGCCAACCTCCATTTCGTTCCGGAGCTGTTTCTCTGTGTGGAAGATCGTTTTGCAACGGTGTGTGAAGAGCTCTGCCTTCAAAGAGGTGTTTGCTCAAAAACACTCCAAATCAAAGCCTAATTGTCTCACACCGATGCAGGCGTAGTTCCTGAGAGTCATTTGCTACACATCAGCCCTAATAAACGTTACTGCCAGCATCGCAGCCTCCTGCCTCATTATCTCCAAGTCCAGAGGGAAGGGGAGCGATTCTTGCTCAAGTGAATCAGAAGGGAGGTTGTGGGTGGCCTGGTGCGTTTGGCAGCGCAGGGACAATGCGATGTGACAGGAGAAAGGAGCTGGCCCCTGGAGTTAGCCCAGTGCCACCTCCAAATTCCATTTGCTGTGCTTCCTGCTGTCTCTGCTCCTTGCCCTGGGGCGTCCCACACCCCAGATATGGGGAACCAGTCGGCTGGGTGGTGGGGCCCTGAGCTGATGGAGCGTCGCAGCGGCTGGTGGCATGACTGCAGTTGATGGCGGCAGCCTGCTGCTGCGGGCAGTGGGTGCTGTGTGCCTGTGTGGGAGCAGGTCAAGAGCTGCAAAATTCCTTCCCCAGCAGTAACTGCAGGGAATGGCAGGGTGGAGGTTGGGCTGGTCCCACAGGGAGCAGGGCCCAGGGCTGTGGTGCTTTTATAGGGCAATGCGCTTTTGCTGGAGTTGCATCTCTGTAGGCGTCTTGGCTCTGCAGCTGAGGCCTTTTGGAGTGAGGCTTTGTGCTGCTCTGGCAGGATGGGTCTGGAGGCATCAGTGGGGGCTTAGCCCAAGCTCCTACACTGATCAGTGTTGGTCTGGAGGCAGCTGTGGAGGGCTGGCTCCAGCTTCTGCACTGCTCATCACTGGGGTGGTGATGTGGGGCTACCCCTTCCTGTCTGCTGCTCCGTCCCCTCTATGTGCACACCTGCAGCCTGAGACAGTGGCTCCTGTCTCTGCTGAGGAGGTAGGTACATCTCGGGCTGTCGACATGTATGGATTAAGAAGTCTTCTATAGCTCCTGACTTGCTGAAGGTGCCCCCCAGTCACTTCCCCATGCTACTGGCTGGCATGGAGGCAGCTACTGACTCCATCTTTGGTGCCTCATTGCACTGAGTCTGCTCATGGCCAAGATTTCTCTCCTGTGCTGCTTGTGTTGCAGGGCTGGGGGTGTCAAACATCTTCTCTTGGAGCTGTAACCTTTAACTGAGTCAAGCTCCTTGGTGCAAGGTCTGTGGAAAATGGGCTGGGGGATCCTCTGTGCTTGGTAGTGGAGATCCTACCCATGGGGTGCTGGGGGGGCCTCTCTGGAGGTTCCCATGCCAATTTCCTTCAAGCCTAAACCCCAACTGCAAAGATGTTCAGAGCTCTTTCCCTGAAACTTGGATCCTTCATCCTCTGATGGCAATAGCCAGTAGAAACTAAATAGTCTTACATGGGGACCCTAGTTTTGGGGGTTCTTTTGGTTTTTTGTGGGGTTTTTTGTTGGTTTTGGGGTTTGGGTTGGGGTGTTGGTTTTTTTGGGGGTGGTGGTGGTAGTGTTTGACTTTTTGCTTGCTTTCCTCGCTCCTGAGCTCTTTCTCCAGTAAAGGTTGGGCTGTGCCCTCATCTGGCTTTGGGGCAGGACCTTGTGAGAGCCTGATCTGGAAGACCATGGCTCAGCCGTTCCCGTGGCTTGGAGAGAGCTTTGGGGAGAACTCGGTGAGGTGGGTTCCATGTCAGGGAGGTAGGGAGGGCTGCAGCACCGCAGCCGTCGGCAGCTCGGGTTGTGGGACGCTTGTTGCCGCATTGTCTGCTGCTGTGAGCCGAGGTACCGGCGACTGCGGGACGGGCGCGATCGCAGCAGCGGAGCTGCGAGGTGGGTGTGTTGTAAGCAACTAACGAGTCCAGCGAGGCTCCTCTCCCAGCAGAAACCTGGCTCTCGAGGCTGTGGGGCTGTCTCCTGATGGCGCAGGGCAGGGTGAGCTGAGATGGAGGCAGCGCCGGGCTTGGTTTGGGCATTAAATATTAATACAGAAGTAATGACGGCGCTCCTGGAGCAGGGCTGACCCATTTAGAATGAAAAGTTCCCTCTAAGCTGAGACACTTCTACAGTGACTGGTGTAGTGGAGAGTCCTGTGGGGCTTCCTTCTCTGGTGATGCTTGTCATGGTCATGTAATCTGCTGCTGTCAGCCACGAGTCACCCAGGACAGCTGTGGTGATAAAAGCAAAATCAAGGAGTGCTGGTCAAGAGCCTTACAGACCAGATGCACATTTTTGAGGATGTCTGTAGCAAACCATAAAATACCAAACTCTAGAGGAATGTTTGTTTATAGTAATCAGTTGATAATATGCAAACCTAAACAACTACTGCGGAAGTGCATGCAGCTACCAGTTGGAGATTTTTGGGGTTCATTTTGCAAGTCAGGGGGTGCCAGACTGAGCCCAGGCCACCTCTGCCATTGTGCAGTGTCAGTCTTGCAAGGAGCCATCAGAACTTATTGCTGCATAGGAGCATCAAAGGACGGTGCTAGGAGAACACTGAAGTTGTTTTTAGCTCGAAGTCCATCAGTTGTGTTCATGAGGTGCCCAGGATGTTCCCAAGCTATCTCTACCAGGGGTGGCCCAGGGCACAGCTCATGCTGTGATGTTCTTGTAATGCTCATCCCTCAGTCACACCCAGGAGCTTCATCCCCTTCACCCCTGGTTGTCCAGCTGTTTGCTGTGTGGTGTAGGGGCTGGACATGAAGCCTGGCTCTAATTACAGCACAGTAATCAGGGCAGCCTGTACGTGGCTGTGAATGGTGAGGTCCTGTTCCAGCTGCACAGTGATGCAGAGATGGGTGCCCAGCAGACCATGGCCACTGATCAACTCCAGTCCCAGCAGAGTGAAGGAGCACCTGCTTTGTGTTTTGCTCTGTGTTTGGTTTTAGGAGCTACCTGGGAGGCTGTGAGGATGGATCATGCAGCCTGGCTTTACTTTTTTAAAGCCCTTAAGGGAGTGCTGTGCAGGTCCTTCCCTACACAGGAGAAACCTGATCCAACCTGCACTAGCTCCGTTTCCAGCTCGTTCTTGGAGAGGACTGAATTTTTTACTCAAGGGCTGATTATGCAGCATTGGAGCAGCTGGCAGATCCTTGCTGTAGCACAGAGTTGTGGTCAGAGGGGAAAGATGGAGACCTTATTTTCTGTTGCCTCTTCTCCCCCCTAATTCAGCAGGACTGTGTCCTGGAGACCTCGTGCTTTGCATTAGTTTCATTTCTGGCAGCTGAATAAAGCCGTGCCAATCCCAGAGAGCTGAGTGGTATTACCCAGGGAATTTAGTGCAGTGGAACAAAGCAAAGCCCTTTCAACCCTTAGCTGCCAGGTTTTTGTGGTTTTGGTTTTTTTTTTTTTGGTCTGTTTTTCTAAACTCTGCCCAGGCGGCGTGTGGAAGGCAAACAACTTGTGGGTGGTGCTGATGGAGCAAAATCGGAGGGAGAATGAGATTTGCTTTCATTACCAGCATTTTGCTGAATATTGTCTTTGCTGCAGTGTCCTGCAAGCCTGGCTTCTCCTCACCAGCTGAAGGAAAGCCTTACCAAAACCCGTGTGGGCACCTCTGCCCTCCCTGCTCCATGGGGCTGAGGTGGAGGTGATGCAACCTGTGGCGTCACGGGAGTGGTTACAGCACCTTGCTGGCTGACTTGGGTGTGTGAAGTGATTGATTGTGGAGCGTATTCCGTGCCATAGATGTTTATTTTTTCAGTATTTCTCCTTCACAGCTTCTCACCTGGAGAGGGATGCGAAGGTGTGTTAGTTCTGAAGTCACCTTCCCTTCCCACCCTGGGAGGAGTGAGAAGGCAGCTTGAAAAACCTCTATTTTTATCTTGGTAGTGAAGAGTCTGTTTCAGTGCCCTCCTCCTGCTGGGCTGTTTTTGTTGGAGTTTCCAGACAATGTTTTAAAAACACTCACTTAACAGCAAGCTTCCTCCTAAAATGTGATGAATTTTATTTGGCCAGCAAACAGTTGCCTCCTCCCTTCTTCAGCTGATCACTGGGACCCATTCTGAAAGCTTCTTTCCTTTTATTTATTGCTTTAAAATGGCTGTCAATGGTCTGTGGCAAGCAGGGTCCTACCCTGAGTGGTGCCAGGGCTGAGCTGTGCTTTGGTTCCCTCCAGTTTAGGGAAGAAGCACTGAATCTTGGCAGGAGATTTCCTCAAATCTGTTCCACCACATTTGTCCCCATGAGACCTGCAGATCGAGAGTGCAGCTCGGTTGCTTTACGTCTGTGGGCATGGCACTGACCTCCTGGGTCTGCTCCCCATCGCTACCATCCGTGCCTCGTGTGCTATGGGGACAGCCAGTGCTCACCCACAGCCACTGGTGCTCCTGCCCTGCCAGTGATGTCTGTGGGTCCTCTTCTGTCATTTATTCACTAAGCTTTCCTGCTTTGGGAGGATGTGTCCAAGTGGGCACTGCTGCAGAAGTCATTCCATGGCAAGACACCTCTATACATGTGTGTGCACAGGACTGCTTCAGAATCCCTTCCCCACCCAAATTCTGTCAATATCTCTTCTGCATGAATGTTTCTCAGCCACTCCAGCTCAGCTTGAGCATGGTGGAGGCTGTAGCCATGGTGCTGTTGGCAGCAGGGATGTGTCTGTGTCCCTGTCCTTGCCATGGAGCATCAAGACATGTCCCTCTCTACACTGTGAGCATCAGGGATGTGTCCATGTCCCTGTCCCCACTGTAGACAGTAGGGATGTGTCCCTGTCCCCACCATGGGCAGCAGGAGGAACATGTCCTTGTCCACCATGGGCAGTATGAACATGTCTGTGTCACTGTCACAGGCAGCAATCCCACAGCTCCAGCTGCTTTGTGGGGTAACACAGGTAGATCTTTGACCAAAGTTTAAACATGACATGGGGAGGCTGGAGCAATCCTCCTTGTCAGTGTTAATTAGCTCCTGTGCAATCATCTCCCATGGTTAGGGAGAACAATTCGCTATGTGGCTTGTTGCTACAGGTTAATTTTCTCCTTCCAAGCTGAGCATGTTCACTAAACTGCTGTGCGCTGCCCAAAGCAGCTTCCATGAGCGCTGCACTGCTGCAGAGCTTGACCTGCAGCCTTAATTAGCAGTGAGGCTCCTCGTTAGCCTAGTGCTTGCCTGTCAGATCTCTGCAGTCATCTTCTGCCCTTTGCAGAGCTGTGAGGTGGTCCTGAAAGCACTGAGAGATGCTGGGACTGTGGCATTGCAGTTTGTGCATCCTCAGCCTGCTGCTCCAACTGGGAGCAGGGCTGCTGCTCCTTGGAGGGTGAAAAGGATTCCTTCTGCCAACAAATACCAGCACCTAGGTGATGCCCCAGCTTGACACGGGTCTCTGAGCTGGTCTCCCTTGCGGGTTCCTGCTCGCTGAAATAAGAAAATGGCTGTTGAGAGCCGTTGGGGAGGCGCTGGCAGGGCCTGGCACAGGGGCTCCCGCGGAAGAAAATTAAACTGTCACACTCTCCAAAGGCCAAGGCAGCAGGAACTGGGGATAAAAATGCCTCAGGCAGAAAATAAGCTTTATAGCATTTGGCCAGCTTCAGATGAGGTGACAGATGCTTAATCAGCTTATTCGCCGTAAGTGTCTGTCTGTCGTCTTCTCCTCTCTCCTTCCCGGCATGGGACAGTGCCAGCAGCGCGGCGTGGGGGGTGTGCAGCCCTCGCGTCCCAAGGGAACGCCCAAGCCTCCCTGCTCGGGGTGCGTGGGGACACCCAGGCATTAATTCTGCGGTGGTGGGAAGCTGTCCCTGAGGTGGAGCAGGGGCTTGGTCCGGAGGTCGGATTCGCAGGGAGAGAATGGGGATTTTGTTGTCTCCTCCGGGGCTGGGCTGGGAATCGGTGTCTGGTTTTAGAGATGCTATCGGCGCCAGGATCGAGTCGCCCTGGCAGAGGAGGGTCAGGAGCTGCTGTGCCAGGCGCACAAAGAGCCGTTCTTCGTGGTGATCCGATTATTCCTTCCCCCCACCCCCCTCCACGTTTAAATAAGGACTTTGGAGCGAGGGAGGAAAAGCTGTCAGACAGCGCTTCTGGTGTTCACCGACACCCTAATTTATGCATCTATAGGCAGGTGGAAAGTGACACCAAGTGCCTGGAGACCGAGGTGTAATTCCTTGCACGTGGCTTCAGCCATGGCTGGCACCAGCTTGGTGGGGACGATGGTGGCTTTGTTCTGTCTTCTGCTCCTTGGTGGCCATTTCAAATCTCTCTCTCTCCAGCCCTTTCTGCTTGCCCAGGACAGACCGAGCTGGTGCTACTCTCCAAGGTCATCCCAGGAGTGGGACCTCAGCAGCCATCCTCTCCCAGAACACAGGTCAACTCCATGGCTGGTCTGAGGGCTGTTGCCTGCTGTCTCAGACAGCCACTCACAGTTATTACTATGGTTAGATTTGCCATATATGAGGTTTTTGTGGCTTGGGGCATCACAGTGAAGAGCTGCACAAGGCATCTCATACTGCAGCCCTGCAGAACCACCTCATTATTGACTTTTCCTCATGGTTTTCAAAGCCCAACCTTGGTCTTCCTCAGTAAAGCTGTGGGATGAAGGGAGGATAATTGGGCCATCTTCACAGCTCCTGCTGACGTGTTCAGGCTGTGCTCTCACCTGGTGTCAGGACAGTGCCAATGTCACCTGCTGGAGCTACTGTGAGGAAGAGCCCTCTGGAGTGGTTCTCATTGGTGGGAAATGAAGATGTCTCCACCCTGTTCTTACAAAGCACTGGAGGAGGCCTGGCTCGAAGGGGCAGTGTGGGTTGGTGCACTCGGCAGACATCCTGGCAATGTTCAACAGCTCTTAGTGTCACATTTGTGCTGGGCTACTTCTGCACTGCCCTGATTCTGTGCTTTGGGCTTACCCCAAATGAGAAGAGTATTTGCCCTTCCAGGCCCAACAGGGCCATTGCTTTCGAGCATTATTTGTGGCACGTGGGTGAACTTGAGGCTTCTTGGTGTAAATCCTCTTGCAGATGTTGGGAACCTGTGAGGGATGGGGGAGGAATTCCCCCCCCCCCGCCCCCGTGTCTGCATTTATGAGCATTGAGTTCAGCATACCAGCCTTGGAGAAGTGTGGAGCTGTCCTGTCCAGTTTCTGATTATCTCTGTTAACCCCTGATGATGTTCTTCTCTTTCCTCTAGACAATCATGGAGCAGTTCAACCCCAGCCTCAGGAATTTCATTTCTATGGGGAAGACCTATGAAAAAGCCTTAGCAAGTAAGTGTGACTGCATTGCTTGCTGAAATGCTGGGGAGAATCCAGCTGGGGAGGATCCAGCTGGGCAACATGGCCTTGGAAAGGAGAAAGGCTGAAAATCCAACTCTCTGTTCCCAGGGAGGGTAAGGGAGAGAAACTGAGGAGGTGCTTCTTGGACCTTGATGCAAAGCTGACATTGTTAGGACGTGCAAGATGTGTCCACTGTGGGGTTGTGGGTGTGCAAAGGATTTGAGTGATAAACTGTTGGGTGGCAACTGGCTAACAAATACATCTCCAACCAGTTTCTCTCTGAACATGACTTTTAAATATTTAGAGTTTGAGTTGAAGTTCTGCTTAAAGATGTATTGCTTAAATGTTCAAATTGCCCAAAAGAATGTGTTGGAAGAGAAGTTGGGGGGGAAAAAGCACTAAAGAAGAGAAGGGGGGGGGAAGCACTAAAAATACTGGTGGCAGCTCTTGATTGGGATTAGAAGGTCCTACTGGGAGCTGTTAGGGAGGCTTAGATACACATGATCAAAAGTAAAATGTGAGCTGATAAAAACTGAAAATGAGCTGGTCTGACTTAAAGCAACTTTGCATACTGCTTGGGCCCTCCTCAGTGGGGTCTGAGGAGGTTTAGGGCAGGCTCTGTTTGACCCCCAGAGGCAGCTGCCTGGTTTTGGGGAGGGCTCTGCTCACTTCAGAGCAGCTCTGCACATGGCAGGTCTGATTTTTTTAATTGGCTTGGTGAAAATGCCTGCAAGGGAGAAGGAGGCTGTCAGGATCTTAAGCCAGTGGAAAAAAAAAAAAATATTTTGGTGCCTCATGTTCTTGAACTCCCTTGGTTGAAATGTGACCTTTGGAAGGGATCTGTGCCTCCTGCTCTATGCCTGGGGCAAAATTTATTTCCCACAAGTCAAATGAGGTTCCTGTGAGGTTTCAGTGAAGGATGTTTTAATAGGCAGAGCTCCTGCTGTTCTCAGGTACAAGCACTCCCCTGCATGCTGCTTTCTTCCCAGTTTAACTTCATGTTAATGGATCAACTGTCCATAACGTGAGAAGTGCCTGTCCATCCTGGTCCACTGCCTGGGGGCTGTGGACTCTGCTCCCCTAGGGACAGGGCTTCATTCACCCTTGCAAGCAGCAGCATTCTCCAGCTATCCCTGATGACACTAACGAAGCAGGGGTTGGTGTGGCTGTGACTCTGCCTGCTGATTCCCTGCTGATCTCCAGCAAGGAAGGGAGCAGAGGCAGGATTTTACGGGGGGTGGAGAAGAGGCTGCACTTGGAACTGTGTTTTTTATTTATTCTTCTGAAATGTTACACTGGTGATGCAGCTTTTAATTACCCAGGGAGTCGAATCTGTTTACTAGGTGCTGTTTCATCACAGCTCAAGTTGGGCACACTGTACTTGTGTGTGAAGCACCAGGATCATAGAATCACAGAATGCCAGGGGCTGGAAGGGACCTTGAAAGCTCACTCAGTCCACCCCACTGCCAGAGCAGGATCACCTAGAGCAGATCACACAGGAACATGTCCAGACAGGTTTTGAATATCTGCAGAGAGGGAAACTCCACAACCCACCCTGGGCAGCCTGTTCCAGTGTTCTGTCCCCCTCACAGGGAAAAAAAAATCCTCCTCATGTTTACATGAAACTTCCTATGCCTCAGCTTCCACCCATTGCCTCTTGTCCTGTCATTGGGCATCACCCAGCAGAGCCTGGCTCCAGCCTCCTGGCACTCACCTTTACATCTTTATAACCATTGCTAAGGTCACCTCTCAGTCTCCTCTTCTCCAAGCTAAAGAGCTCCAGCTCCCTCGGGCTCTCCTTGTAAGAGAGATGCTCCATTCCCTTCATCACCTTTGTGGCCCTAGGATGTTCAATTGCTTTTTCTTCTCACATCCCGGTGGTGAATACACTTTGAACCCCAAAATCCTCCTGTAATCTTAACTGTCCTTGGTCATCTTTTTTTTTTTTCTGTTGGGTCTCTGAGGCTGGGGGTGGGGGGGGAGCATCTGAAGGAAGACTAAATCACGTTGAAAGAGACCTGGGTGCATAATTTGCCGGTGTGGAGCTCAAGCTGTACAACATGTTCTGGTGATTAGAGGAAACCCCCTGCTTATCTGATTGAAGTGGAGTGCGTAGCTGGAATGTCAACAAACAAGGCTGAACTGTAATGAAAGTCTGTGATATTCAATTATTCCACAGTGATTTATTTTTTTTTTTCTTCTGTGCAGCATCAAGCAGCCTGGTGGTTACACTGGAATGAAAACCACCGAGGTCCTGCACGTACCCTTTCTTTCTCCTAAATAACTCTGTAATCTTGCTGCTTGAGTTTCTTTCTTCACTCTTTTTTTTTCTTCCTGTTGCTTGTTGTCTAGTCTCTCCCCTTGGGATTAAGCCCTTTGAAGTAATGTCTGTTTTGGTGTCTAGCATCTCTTCGCTGCCATAGAAGTTACAGTAGCTGCTAAAGGGAATATAACTTGCCCCCCTTTTTTTGGATGCTTTTAGGTATGACATATGCAGCAAAAGGATATTTTGATGCTCTGGTGAAGATGGGAGAGTTGGCCAGTGAAAGCCAAGGATCTAAAGAATTGGGTAAGTCACCAATGTATTGTTAAATGAGATTGCAGTCTGGAGTGGGCTCTGAGCACAGGAATGAAACCAGGTATTTGCTGTCAGTGAGGATAACGAGCTCAGTGTGGAGCTGGTCCTGCCTGATGTGAATGCTAACAGGGTCTCTCTATTTGCTGTTAATGTATCTTTAAAAGGAGCCTGCTATTCTTAGTGCCAGGGGTTTGGGGCATTATCAGCTCCTGGTGTTTGCAGAATGTGGCTTTGCTGGTGGTTTTGTCTTGCTTTGCAAAGGAGAGAAAGGTCTCAGCTTCTGCTCTGGGAGCTGGGGAGGTGCTGCCCACTGCAGCTCTCAGGAGGACAGGATGATGCGATGTGGGAACTGGGCAGGTCGCCATGCTGGAGCAGTGTTTCCTCTGGTGGAAGTCACCCAGTGCCTGGGCTGTGTGTGGTGGGGGCTGTTTGTACCCTGAGCCCTGGGTGAGTGTCTGCAGGTTTCCAGTGCACTGTGGCTGCTGATGGTGTTTGCTTGGTCGGAGTCGTGACACAGCTCATGAGCTGTGATGCTTGATGCCCCCTTTTCCTTTTTTACCCTTACTTCTCTGGTCAGTCATTCAGGAGCTGCTTTTCCAGTTGTTCCTTTGCTGAATGTGGCTCCTGAGCTTTCCCCTCGCTGCTGTTTTGCTGTGCAGGTGGGGTTTGAGGTGGTTCTTCCTCCAGCTCCCCACAGGGATGCTGCAGCCTCTTGTGGGGCTGGGCTGGGTTTCGGTCTTGTTGCCTTTGCAGTCCCAGGTTGCTGTGCTGGGAGATTGCAAACTGTGCTCATTAGCAGGACCTGAGGCAGCCAATTAACAGAGGAGAGGTTGAGCTGAAATGACTGCAAGGGCTGATGAGGAGATGGTTGAAGAGCCCCCTCGGAGGGCAAGGCTTTGGTTTGGCTGTGTTGTGCTTGGGGTCAGACACTGCCTACCCCCAGCCAGCTCAGCAGCTCAGCAGTGCATGGCTCCCTGGCTGCAGCTGAATTGTGATGGGGAAGCAGCAAGTGTCTATGGAAACCGATCCTGTCTCTGGGATTGATGCTGCCTGGAGCAATCTGCTTCTGTTTAATAAATAAAACAAGAGGCTGGTGGGCGATGCGTGCAGGGACCGGGATTGTAAGGGCTCTGCAGACCTTGCTGCTGAAGAGCTGCTGCTTCTGCCTCTTGGGGGATGAAGGAGGCAGCAGCTTTGTCCTCCTGGAAGTGAAAGCTTGGGAAAGTCTCCTCAGAGGCAGCTCAGCTGGGTCAGGGAAGAAGCTTGGAGACCACAAGCCCTGCCTTCCCTTCAGAGCCATTCCAGGCTTTGCTCATGCTTAAACTCATGCTTTGGTGTCTTCTGGTGGTCCTGCTTCCTTGCTGAAGGTCTGTGGTTTGGCAGCAGGCATCCTCCATGACCTCCTGCAGTCTCAGTGTGTGGCTAAAGTATTTTAGGGTTGGTTTAAAATGTTTCCAGATTTCTGCACCTTCCACTCCTGGTGTGAGGATCCTGGCAGCTCCTGCTTGACCCAGAGCTGTGACAAGCAGCTGCTTCTGGGACCTCCTGCTTTGTTGATCTTGCTGATATTTATTGTGGCAGCTGCTCCACGCAGAAGAAAGTTAAGATAAAACTTCTGGCTGTGGTTTACTGGAGCTGATAAAGGCCAGGGACACAATCCCCTCCCAGTGGGATGTGGAAACAGGGGCTGAAGAATTGTTTTAGCCCAGAGCTGTGCTCGCTGAAGGTACAGCTTCTCCTGGGAACACCTTGACCTTATCGGTCCCTGTGCTGTGATTGCTGATAGTGCCGGAAAGCAGCGCTGGGGTCTGGGTTCTCTCATTCCTTACCAGAGGCCACAGCAAATGGGGATGTTCATTAATGCACCACTTGCATCACAATGCCCTCACTGCTCCCTCCCTGAGCAACAGGACAGGGAGAACTGCTCTGAGATGTCAGGCAGGGCTGCAGGGTGCTCTGGTTGGGACTGCAGCTCACATCTGTTTCCAACCTCCACCAAAAAGAATCTGAGATACTTTTTCCCTCCTTAACTCTTTCTTTTCCCAACATGGATACTTTTTATCATACTATTTTCTCATGTTTTCATTTCCTCAGGGTTTTTTTTTTCTCATGGTGGGGGTTGGAACAAGCTGGTCTTTGAGGTACTTTCCAACCTAAACCATTCTGATTCTATTTCTGGGACAAGAGATGACAAAAGAAAATAAAAATGCACAGATCCTGTGACTAAAAGGGACCAGTGGGGTTGCCTTTCCTAGCTCTCCAGCCTGTGCTGCAGGGATGCTGCCTGTGCCAAAATGGCTATGGGGACTGCACGCTGTGGGTGACACAGCATGGACAAGGTGCTCTGGACAGGTTTACAGCACCCTGGAGATCTGCTCAGAGGTTGTCCTGTGCCAGGAGAGCTGCTGTGGCTCCATTGGTGCTCAAAACCAGACATGCTTTCCTGTCATCATCTCTCCAATAGCACTTGTGACTCCAAGGAGATGTTCTTTAAGTTGGGCACTGGAGAGCTGCCCATTGGTGGCCACTTCTGGCTGTATAGCCATGCTTGGCTGTTCAGTGCAGTGACCCAAGGTGGCTTGTTCTGCACCTTCCTCTCCTGCTAGTGATGCTGCATGTTTTTCTTGCTGAAGAGTTAGCAGGCTACTAATGGTGCCTCCAAGCTTAGGTCTCTGCTCAGTAGCTGCTTAGCACTTTGCATTTTTTGTAAATTCTCCACCAGATTTTAGCAAGTGTTCGTAGACAGGATAATCCTGGGGGCAGGGGAGAGATGGAAAACCCAACAATAATCAAGTGTTTGAGCTGTAATCAGCTCTGTGGCTGGAGTTTTTGAGTGCAGGTGTCCAGTGGGGGTCTACCTGTGTCTGAACCCCACTGCTCTGTCATTCCTGGGAACTGGATCACTGGGGAGGGATGGTGGCAGGGAGGCTTCTCCCTTCCCTGCTCTGCTGTCCAGGCTGCTGCTCAGCTTCTGGCACTTGGGAGATGAGATCCATACCCACAGCTCCTCTCAGAGCGATTCCTTATGCTGTTCTTGACATCTTCAGTGGTTGTTGTGGTGGCTTTTAAGAAGCTGAGAAGCTGGCACAAAGAGCATAAGCACTCTGGTCAGTGAAGGTTTGCTCTGGGCTTGATCTGGGGACGGTTTGTAGACATTTCTGAGGAGTTCCAGCCTCAGGCATGTGAGTGCTTAGGTGACTTTGAACCTTATCTAGTTCCTACTTAGGTCCCTTGGATGTGGTTTCCTTTGTCCTCCTTGAAAACTAGGCCACAGCAAAGTCATGGAAAGGGGTTTTCTTCTCCAGGGAAGCATGTGCCTGGTGATCAGAGCTGGAGACAATTTCCACCAGGCTGGAAGCACACTGAGATGCTGGGCCTGAACAGCACCTGTGGGGAAACTCTTCTGAGACCAGAGAAGGCTTTTGCATATCAGTTGGCTTTCTCAGATGTCCTCTTGAGCTAGTGAAGTCTGCTCTGACTCCAGCATGGTGCTCTGAAAGGACAGAATATGCAGTAATTGGTTGACCATTGTTAAGCTGCAGTGAGCTTCTGTTAGATAAGAGCCTCCTTCTGAGACACGATGTGCACAGTAAAATTAGAGCCAGTGACACCTTCCTGGTCCAGTCATTTGAGGAGCTGTTTGGTGTCAGTGGAGGGTGCTGAGCTACAGGAGTGTTAAACAATTCCCTTACAGCTTTTAAAGCACTGAACATCACGGAGGGGTGCAAGGTAGAGCTGTCTCCACCTGACAGCCTTCTGGTTGGAGCTTGACGTGGAGCCTGCTCCTGTCCATGCTGCTGCCATGGAGTCAGTGCCACCAGCCTGTGCCTGGGTGGGACAGTCAGTGTGCCAACTCCTGGTGAGGAGCAGGCCATCCTGGTGAGATGCCTATGGCTGCCCAGGTGTGTCCAGACTCCTGGCTTCACTGCAGCTGCTCAGCCTGGCCCAGCTCCTGGCAGCAGTGTGGTTTGGAGGCTTTGTGCTGAATCCTCTGGGCAGAGGGATTCAGCTGTCAGTGGATTTGCAGTCGGTTTGGGTAGACACTTCCTGCAGCAGCAGAGAGATCTTGGGCATGTCAGAGCTCATCAGTGTTTAGTGTGTGATCAGGGGCCACCAGAGCTGGTGGTAGTTGTGGTGTCCCCAGTGCCTGCTGGGGACCAGCCAGAGCAGTGCCAAATAAAACCAAACTTCAACTCCCTGAAGTATTTGCCTGAGGTGGTGACTCAGTGTCCTTGCAGTGAGGTCTCTCTGTGGAGAACAGCTCCTGGGTGGGAGGGCAGAGGTAATCTTGTTGCTTAGGTCCACTTTTAAAAGGATGAATGATGCAGCCAGTGGTATGTGGGTAACAAGGTTGTACAAGTACAAGAATGGCTGCTCTGGACCTGCATTTCCACCTGTGATTGTCCAGTGGCCTAATTTGCCAGAGAAATTGTTCCAGAAGATCAGGAATCAGCCTCCAAGCTGTGTAGTTCCTTTACAGAAGGAACCTGTGGGAACTGGGCTTGTGCAGGGTGCAGAAAATACAAGAAAGACCTCTTAAAAACTGCTGCTTGCCACGGAAAGAGACATTTCTGCCTGTGCTGCCTTTTCACTGCCTTCAAATCTTCTGGTTAAAGCAGCCTGCCATAGCAGGAGGGCTGTTCTCACCCACCTGTGTTTGGGTATGTAATGGTAGAGGGTTGTTAAAGGAACATCTGCCAGGAGCATGCTGCCTGGTTGGAGTTTCTAACACGTAGCAGCTGTAGCATTTGGGCTTCACCTTCAGTGGTGACATCTTCCAGGGATGATGCCTACCTGCTGTGGGCACTCAGCCCAGGATGAGCTCCCACAAGCATGCTCCATCCTTTCAGGAGGGGTGAGGGGAACATGTGTGTCTGTGGGCTGACTTCTGCTGTCCATCAGCTATACTGCAAGCTTGGCAGATTTTCAGGAAGGGACACTGCTTGGTATGTGCCCAACCCTGTGCTTGCTTCCTTCCTGGGACTGCCAGCTTGTAGGGTGGATCACTCGTGGGGGTCTGAGCTGCGGTGGTTCCAGGCTAGTGACTGGGAGGTTTGTGCAGTTGTGCTCTCCTGTACCTCCAATACAGCTGCTGCCAGAGTGGTTGGGCACTGGGGGCTCACCTGTACATCATGATACAGAGGCATAATCTGTACACACCCAGGTGGTGGCTGTTGGGACTTGGCAGTGCTGGGTTGAGGTTTGAAGTCAATGATCTGAAAGGTCTCTCACAACCTAAACGATTCCATGGTTCTGAGTGTGGCACATCACAGGCCACCCAAGTCTCTAATCCATTTGTGGCAGAAGTGTCAATGCCAACTGCTCAGCCCAAGGGAGCTGGTTACTGGGGATGTGTTGTTGAACTTGCTTAAGTCAGGTTGCCTTGGGAAGCTTTTGCCTTTTCTTGACCTTGTCTCTCAATAAATAAATAAATGTCTTAAGCGTCACCAGGCTGGGCTGGAGCAGAGGCTGCCAATGGAGCTGATCATTCTAATGCTGATGAGTTGCTAATACAACATCAACAAATCAGTGTCATCCTTTGGGGCTGTGATAAGTGAACCCTTTCTGAAGAGGAAACAGATGAATCAGCCTGGAGAAGCTGATTGTTTCCCCCACACTCAGATCCTGCCCACTGTACACGCACAGATCTTCCCCCAGGTTGTCTTGCAGCTGAACATCAGCATGGATCAAGTCAGAGCTGCCTTGTCTGGATGAGGTGTTAGGCTGTGAAGTGCTGCTCTGTGAGGCTTGAGGGCTTGTCTGTGGCATGGACTTGGCAGTGCTAACAGTTGGACTCATAGAATCATCCAACTGCCTGGTTGGGAAAGACCTCAAGATCATCAAGTCCAACCATAAGGTAGTGTCTCTCCCTGTGCACAGTTAGACTGTGTCCCTAAGCTCCTCATCCAAACATTTTTAAATCCTCCAGGGATGGTGACTCCACTCCCCTGGGCAGCCTGTTCCAGTGCCCAATGATCCTTGTGGTGAAGAAATGTTTCCCAATATCCAAGCTAAACCTGGTGCAACCTGAGGTTGTTTCTCTAATCCTAGCACTTGCCACCTGGGCGAAGAGGCCAGCCCCCACCTCACTCCAACTTCCTTTTAGGTAGCTGTAGAGAGCAATGAGGTCTCCTCTCTGCCTCCCCTTCTCCAGACTCCCTCAGCCACTCCTTGTAGGCTCTTCTCACTTGCTCCCTGGGATAGGACAAGGAGCAATGGATGGAAGCTGCAGCACAGGAGGTTCCAGCTCAACACAAGGGGGAACTTCTTTCCTGGAAGGGTCCCAGAGCACTGGCCCAGGCTGCCCAGAGAGGTTGTGGAGTCTCCTTCTCTGGAGCCTGTCTGGATGTGTTCCTGTGTGACCTAAGCTAGATTGTCTGGTCCTGCTGTGGCAGGGGGGTTGGACTCAATCTCTTTGGGTCCCTTCCAACCCCTGGCATCCTGTGAGCCTGTGATTTGATATTAGAGGTCTTTTCCAACCAAATAGACTTCTGTGTCTGTGAGCTTGGATCTAGGCACATGAGGGAAGAGAAAGAAGATTGCAGAAGTTGTCAGTAGCAGGTTTCTGCCTTAGATCTGGCTTGACAAATCTTCAACACATGATGTGACATGTGAGCAGACTTCTTGCTGGGCTGTGTGTACAGGGTGGGGGGGAGGTAGCTGTGCAGCAGTGAGGATGTGCCCAAACTGCAACCATGGCAGCTGGGGTGACCACACTTGCTGCTGGTGGGCAGTGGAAAACGGAAGCTGTGAAACCAGCAGGCACACAGCACCGGGAGGGGGAACTGGTAACTGCTGGGCTGGAGAGCCCTGCTCTGCTGAGTCCAGGCAGCAAGATTTCGCCCTGAAGTGATGCACAAGGCTGCTGCTCTCCACCCTGCTCCCCCTCAAAAACAAGCCAAACCGATGGAGCTCGTCTGCCTAGCAGGTGCCTTTGTTCAGCAGAGCCCAGGAGGAGTGCTGTGGATGCCTGTGTGAGAGCAGTGCCTGTGGTGCAGGCACCTCCTGGCCCCTTCTCTTCCAAGCACGTGGTGCTTTCACATCTCTGCCTGCCCAGGGACCCTCCCTGGGTGCTGGTGCTTGCTTGGCATCAAAGGATTCAGCTAACAGCATTTAACCAGCCATTGAAAAGCAGATTATTTTTTCCCCTCTTAAGCTTCAGGAGCTCAAACAATTTGCCCTGTTAGTGTCTGTTGCTTTTTTCTCATTAATGAGCTAAAATTCCTTTTCTGCCAGTTTGGTTACTTCCCTCGATGGCATCATTGCCTTTCCTGGCAAAAAAAAACCCAACCAAACAAACCAACCAGCAATGGGAAAAAGCCCATCACAATGTCAGACAGTGGCAAAGCTCAGCCCCTGGGCTCCTTTTCATGGCTCCATGCTCCTTATTTGGGATCTGAAACTCCAGAGCAAGTGATCTTGATGGGAAGTGATGCTGATGGTGCCACATCCTGTCTCTTACAGCAGCAAGCAGCAGTGCTGGGGAGCATGCAGTGATGTTTGCTTGTCAGAGCATCCCTGGTGCTGGTGACTGCAGGAGCTGGTGGCCAGTGGCAAAGCCAGGCAGCCAGTCCCATGGCTACTGCTTCCCAGTGCCCTTGCAAGACAGGCTGGGCTACTTCAGCCTTGCACAAGCATCAGAGCAGTTTGGCTCCTTTGCCAGGGCATTCTTTGGTATTTTTATTTATAAATGGCATGTCTGGGTCAGGAGGGCTGGAAACAATAATCTGTAGGCTCTGTAAACTCAAAAGTAAAATGCTGTGAGATGGATTCTGACTGCTCTGCCTTCTGGAAGGGCAGCCAGCTCCTGCATGGTGCTTGTGGTGCCAGTAGCAATGAGAGGGATGTGAAACAACCTGTTTGCCTGTGCCTGGCTGGGTGTGGTAGGGAAGGGCCCACAATAGCTCCTGTAGTTCTCCCAGAACGATACTGTGAGTCACACAGACGTAAATAGCAGCTCCTCCTCCTCCTCCTCGTCTGTTTGTGCTTCGCAGCCTGCGGGAAGGTGTGTGTGAGCCTGGCATGGGCAGGTAGAACCCTTGCTTTGCCCTCCTCTGGCTTTAGTTTTGCCTCTGGGCTGAGGTGAGGCATTTCACCTTGGGTTCCTTGACCTACAAAATGAGCATTTTGGCAGCTCAGTCGGTATGGTGCTCACAGTCTATACAGTTTACACTGTGACCTGAGCTTTTGCCCTGTTCTGTGCCCTCCTGCCCAGCCATAATTACAATCTTTAATTTACAAGTACCACTGGTAGGTGATGGAAAATGCCTGTGGCACGTGTGGCCGTGCTGATGCCAGGCCATGTGCCATGGTCACAGCCATTCCAGTGAGCTCTAAGACCTCATGGCATCTGCTGGCATCCTATGCCATGGATTCCCTTCAGAACCAGGGCTTGAAACGTTTAGGTTTTCCAGAGGCTGTAGTATCTCGTTCACAGCTTATTGTCTCCCCTGCTGCCACACAGGGCTGGTCTGAGTGGTGTCCTGGCAAGTTAATGTCTAGCAGGGTCTGTAGCTGCTTTGCAGTGGTGAAGCAGCTCATGATGTGGGGGTGTCAGGGGTACGATGTGAGTTCACACCACGCCGCAGCTCCTGTTCAGGGGACATGGTTCAAACCCTGCTGCTGCCCCATGTGGGCTGTCGCTGATGGCAGCAGCCATGGGAAGCCTGGAGCTATTCCTTCAGAGCTGGTTGGGCTGTCTCAGCTCTGGAGGAAGCTCTTGTGCCTCCATGCAGCCCAACACCGGGCAGGCATCCAGCAATCTTCCTGTGCCATGCCAGCTGCCATAAGCGTGGTGCTCACCTTGAGCTACTCTTGGCACTGGGCACAGCAAAATGACCATGGCAAGGGAATGTGGCTGTGTGGTGGGCATGGAATGGGACAGCAGTGTCCTCTTGGCCAGGCTGGGGTACAGCAGCTTTCATCAAGGGACATTGTGCTGGTGGGAAAGGCTCTGCACTGCTGCTTGCTTTGATGTGGGGCTGAAACTCCCTCTGCTCTCACTGTGATAAGAGCCATAGGGCGGGTTGGGGGTGGGGTGGAGGAGAACACTTACACGAAGATGTGTATCTGTTGAGAGACACCACACACACCTCCCCAACTGCTGGGAACAGCTTAGTTCCCTGTGTGAGGAATACAGAGGCTGCACCACTGTCCCAGTGCCTTGTCAGAAAGTGGAACATAAAAAGGAAATTCATGGCTCTCCAAACCCTCCAGCAGAGCCCAGCCCCTTTCAGCCTGACCCAGTGGATCAAGTCCTTTTTGACAGTGATTTTGATACTGAATCACAGTGCTGGAATAGCAGGGGTCTGTATCATTTCTAATTCCTGCTCTCTGGGTGGCTTGAGAGCTCAGCAGCAGTGGCCAGAAAGCCCTGGGCCAGCCCTGCACCAGCTTTCTCAGCTGGGGTTTCCACTCTGGGAAGTGAAAGGCAGGGAGGGGGTGGTGCAAGCTTTGCAAATAATAAGCAAGCTGCCCTTGCCTTGAAAAAGCAACCTCAACCTAGCCACAGCCTTACGTCAGTGCCTCCTTGCAGTGGGAATTTGTGCACTTCCCATGATTGAGCTGTCGCAGCCCAACCGGAGAGCAATTTCCTGGCGCTCTGGTGGTGGTGACCTCTTGCCCAGACCTCCCCATCCATGCGTGAAGCTCTTCACTGTAACTGCTGCAGCTGGTTGTGAGTGCTGGGGGCTGTTCCTCTCTGCTCAGCACCTTCTGAAGTGCCTGTAAAAGTTAGAGTTTGGTAGCCTTGGAAACCTCAGCATGTGGTTCCCTCCTAGGGAAGGAGCAGAGCCACAGCTGCTGGCTTGGTCACCTCTTTTGTGGGATGCTTTTGTGCATCACTGCTCTCTCTCTAGCTGAGGGCACAGGGATGCAGTGCCCACAGGTACCATCATAGATTGAGTTGGGTTGGAAGGGACGTTTAAAGGTCATCTAGTCCAACTAGGAGTCTTCACCTGCATCAGGTTGCTCAGCCCTGTCCAACCTGAGCTTGGATGTTACCAGAGATGGGGCATCTGGCACCTATCTGGGCAGTCAGGGCCAGTGTCTTACTATCCTCAGTGTGTGTGGGGGGAAAATCTCCCCTCTGGTCTAAATCTCCCTCTTTTAGTTTAAAACCTTGTCTGTCACAACAGATCCTGCTAAGAAGTGTGTCCCCATCTTTCTCATCAGCCCCCTTTAAGTACCGGAAGGCTGCAGAAAGGTCTCCCTGGGGCAGTTGGCACTGGCTCAGCACCTGCGGAGAGCGCAGCTGGTTCTGTTACCGCATCGACCCTCGGTGGAGGGGACTGGTGCCTGCCAAGGACGAAAAGGGATCACATTTTCATGTTTGCAGAGGGTTTTGAGACACAGTGTATGGTGCAAAGTGCAAATTGCTTCAGCCACAAGAGCAAAGAAATGTTGGGCCAGGCTGTTCCCGATCGGCTGGTGGTGTTGACACTGGGCTGGCATATGGCCTGTGTGCCCCGGGTGAGCTGACTGAGGAGTGGACTGGGACTGGCCCAGCACGTGCCTGCCACCTGGTTTCCTGCTGTCCCAGCACAATGGTTCCTTTGCAGGGGTAAGACACTGGTTTGGCTCGTTCCAGACTCGTGTCTGAGGTTTGAGTCCATGAAGAGAGGACAGAGTTGTGCTGGATGCCCAGGATGCCCTTGTTGCCCACTGAGGGCTTGCATTTTCCTGCACTGTCTGAATACACCAAACTCAGTGTTTGTCAGGACAGGAGTGGGCAGCAGAAGCAAAAATGGGCACTGTGTGTCGTGGCTGCTGGGGAACTATTCATGCCAGGGAGGTGCCATCAGGTGGGACTAGGGCTGTGGCTGCTCACTCCAGATGCCCAGTGGGTTCCTAAGCTCACAGCTGCCAAGAGCTGCCACCTCCACCTTAAGCAGCCTCAAGAGTGTTGCACCATCTCTGCTCTGGGGCTGGTGTCCCTTTCCCATGGCATTTCCCATCCCTGGGGTTGCTGTTCTCATTTAAAATTCCACCATATGCTTTCATGGATAGGCTTGGCACTTTGCATTATCCTGGACTCTGCTCTGCTTTTTCAGAGATGGGATGTGGGATGCTGCTTCCCTTTGGACAGGCTCTGTGGATGTCAGGAAGAATCTTGGCTGTGGGACTGCCAGGGCAGTCTTGAGACTTGAGCAACATGAGATCTGGCTTTCAGTTTCCCAACAGGTTTTGAAGCCTCCTGGGAAGCTGTGACCTGCTGTGCTGGGATTGAGAGTTTCCTAACTCAGCCCTTGCAAACAGCTGATGAAGCTTGGCTGTCCCTGAGAGCTGGCTCTGAGCTGGAGATGCTGCCTTTAGTCCAGCAGTAGCACAGGCTCCAGCTCCCACGTGTGTGTCTGGCTCCAGCAGTATGAGGCTTATGCTGTGGCAGGACACTGCCCTTCCTCCCAGGAAGAGCACAGTGGGTGTGTGACCTGGTGCCTGCTGCATCTGAAAAGGAAAAATTAAAGGAAGAGACAAAGCAGAGCTGGGATCCCTCAGCTGTGGGCAGTCAGTCATGGGGCTGACCAGTGGCAGTGTGCCATGGCTCTGCCCTCACTGCCCAGTTCACCCAGGGCAGGGCTGCTTGTGCATGGCTCAGCTGCTGAGCCTGAACAGGTCCAGTGGTTTGGAGGCAAAGATCAGCCTGGGACTTAGCTCCATTTGCCAGCTCTGTGTCCTGGATTGAGTCCTGGGGCTGTGTCTTTCTGCTGCTGAGGCAGAGGGATGAGGGTGCTCTGTGCAACTGGGAGAGCATCAGGTGAAGCTCCTGGCTGGAACTGAGCTGTTTAAATTTCAACCTCACTGATGCAGCATTTCTTGTCTCCACATGACCATCTAGATATTGAGGAGCAAGTTAAGATGAGGAACCAAGAAAGGTCTCCTCATCCTTGGCTCCTTTGTCACATCCCCACAGACAAGGCTAAGGATTGGCATGAACAGAGCTGTACCATACCTGGGGTGGCTGATGGCATGATGGATCGTGGGCAGGGCTGCTCCTGGGGGCTGAGGTCCCACTGCTACATGTCCTTCATTTCTCTTCATGCTGCACAAAGTATATGTGATTGTCCAAGTGTCTCAGATGAACATCTCATCTACAGCTCCCTGAAGATAGGCACTGGAGGTGCTCCAGGGCACCCATGGGTCTGGCTGCAGGCTTCTCTTTGCTGCCTGCCATAGCCCTGGGGTGTTACCCCTAAGCTTGGCACCTCAAACCTCGTCCCCACGTCTTGTCTTCACAGGAGATGTGCTCTTCCAGATGGCAGAAGTCCACAGGCAGATCCAGAACCAGCTGGAAGAGATGGTGAGTGCTCTGGCATGGGCATGCCAGGCTCTCTGCCTGGGCATGGGCTCTGCCAGTGTTGTAGTTGAGCAAAATAGTTTCCCAGTCTCACCTGAGTGACACCAGCCCCTCTGAAGTCCATTTGCTGAGCCTCAAAGGGTCTGCTTTGCCTGGTCACCTGCTTTTCTGCCTTGCTGGATCCCCCTCTGAGCATCCATCTGTCCTATGCTGCTGTCAGCTTCTGCTCTGTCTGCACACTCTCTCCCCTGCCTGACCCTGTGCTCCCTGGGCAGGCTTTGCCAGCCCTCACCAAGGATCAATGTTTTTTCTTTTTGCCTGCAGCTCAAGTCCTTCCACAACGAGCTCCTGACGCAGCTGGAGCAGAAGGTGGAGCTGGATTCCCGATACCTGAGTGTGAGTTACAGACCCCTGCAGCACAAACGTTGCTATGGGCATCCCTGTGTCTCCTGTTACCACTGCCTGGCTCCCTGTTCAGGGATGGTTGTGCCCAGATGCTGGTCATGTCCCTGGTTACAGATGGGTCACAGCCATCACCCACATCTCCGCACACAGAACAGCATTTCCCCCAGTGTCAGGCTGTTGCAGGCCCTGTTTGCTCTCTGGGCTGTGGGGAACCACTTCTCACAAAGGTTGGGGGGCATCTGCTTGCTTCTGCCCACCCTTGGAAGCAGAAGCCAAGGCCAAGCTTCATCTTTGGCTACTCAGATCTTTCTCCTGTCACATCCAGGCTGCACTGAAAAAATACCAGACAGAGCAAAGGAGCAAGGGGGACTCACTCGACAAGTGCCAGGCAGAGCTGAAGAAACTTCGGAAGAAGAGCCAAGGCAGCAAAAACCCTCAGAAATACTCGGACAAGGAGCTGCAGGTAGGACCCTGGGCATAGGGAAGAGACAGGAGCCTCTTGCCCTTGTGTCAGGGAGGGGGACAGGCAAGGCCCTCACCTCTGTGCTGCCATTGCTTTGAGGGGATGAGCCCCATGGCAGCATCATGGGGAGGGGATGTGCCAACATGCGAGTGCCTGGTGCCACACGCTAGAGGTGGCCTGGCTCTTGCAGGCGCTGAGATAAGGGCTTGCTGCTTTCTGTGGAGGAGTGGGCAAACAGCATTAGGGGAGTGTGGTGGGGTGTGGGAGGTGTGGATAGGGAGGGGGTGGCAGCCAGTGATGGGAGCAGCCTGGTCTCATGGCCACCTCGGGGGAGGACGGTGCAGAGGGGGGAGGCTGTGAGCTTGGCAGATGTGCTGGGTGGTGCGGCGGTGACTAACCCTGCTCCGTCCGCTGCTCCTTGCTGTTTTCTCTTTGTTGGTTAATGAATGAACCCAAAAAAGATCATTTAATTTCTGTTGTGCCAGATCCATCTTCCTCTGGATGGTGTTTTCACTGAAATATCTGCTGTGCCTGTTGCAGGGGTGCCCCTTCCCCCAGCCCGCTGGGGGTGGCTGCGGTGAATCAGCACGGTGTGATCGTGGTGTGGGCTCCCACGCCGACCACACACCGTTTGCTAATGGGGGCTGCACGGGGCTGGGGTCCCTCACAGCACCTGTCTGGGTGGTTTTGCTATGGGGTGGGCATGTTTCAGAGGTTGAGGCATTGGGGTTCTCCGCAGGGAGGGAGTTGGGGCTGGGATCCTTCAGAAGAGCATCCAGAGCGCATCTCTGGCTGGTGCTGGCTGAGCTGGGGATGTGCCAAGGGGGCTGTGGCACACAGGTTGCTGATACATTCATGTCTTTGTAGTGAGGTGGGAGTGGTCTCTTCTCTGTAGAATGAGAGGAGATGGCCTGAAATTTTGCCAGAGGAGATTTAGGTTGGACATCAGGGAAAAACTGCTTTATGGAAAGAGTGGTCAGGCATTGGAACAGGCTGCCTAGGGAGGTGGAGTCGTCACCGCCCCTGGAAATGTTCAAAAACCATGTAGACATGACACTCTGGTACATGGTTTAATGGCCATGGTGGTGTTAGGTTGATGGTTGGACTTGGTTGGAAAAGACCTCTAAGATCACCAAAACAGTTCTGTGATTCTGTCTTCTGAAGCCCTGTGACCTTTGGTTCAGGCTCTGCCCAGAGCACAGCTGAACATGGCAAACTTTAACAAATAATTGATGCCCCTGACTGGAAGTCCTCCTGCTGCTGCTTGAGCTGAGCCTGGTGAGTGATTGCAGTGTGAGTAGCACCTTGAAAAGGGGAAGATGAACCCTGAAGCCAGAAATTACCACATCTTGTCTCTGATGCATGAACATATGCTTTGTGTTGGGACCAGGATCTGTTACTGGGTGCCACGGGCTGGTAACGTGTCAAAATGATCGGTGTCTGCTGAAGGGGATCTAAACGTTGGTGGCACTTCCCTTGCCAGGGCTGTGTACAGGGTGGCATTTAAAGTAATTGGCAGAGAGTGACTGTGAAGGTTGTGCTGGGGAAGTGACATTCGTAATTGCACTAAAATTTGGGAAATCAGTCATTCCCTTTGTGGTGTGAATCAGAATAAGCACTGAAGGAGGAAAATTCACCCATAGTCATTGGTGTGTGGCTGCTCCTGTCGAGCTGGAGCAGGTTACTGAGCTGTTTGCAGGGGGCACAGCTGTCTGGAGTGCTGTCAGGAGATGCTGATGCCCACCAGACCGAGCGGTCCTGCCTGCCCAGGTGGGAGCTGGCATGTTCTTGAGAGCTGAGCAGCTTTAAACCACTTCTGAGCAGCAGTGTCTCCACAAACCCTCACTCTGAAATTCCTGCTGAGCAAGAAAAGCTCTGTTAGGCAACAAGCCTCGGTGTGGGACAACCTGGAGATCAGACCTTGCTTATTCCCCACCTGCAAAAGCTGCTGATAGGGACAACAGACTGAAACTGCTGCCAGAGCCTGTCCTCTCCCGATGCATCCCCCCAGGCTACTGCTGTGCAGGGATCTCTATCCCACACTGGGAGTTGGAGGAGGGGAAAAAATTCATTGTGGCAGTGGGCTTTATATAGCTGGGAGAGGAGTGATGGGTTGATCCTCCTGCTGTGATGTGGCAGGGATGGGATAGTCCTGTTAGCACGGCTGCTTTGGGCAGGGAGACAGGATCAAGCCTTTCATTCGCTTAATCTTTCAGCAGTAAGTATTTAGGAAGTGCTTATCTCTGAAAAAGCCTTCTGATGGCTTTTGGGCTTAAAGAGCTATGAGACTTCTCAACTGCTGCTTCTCACTTCTACTCTCCCACCCCTCCCAGATCAAAATACAAAATTAAATTGCTGAATTCAGTCAAAAGGGCATTTTCCCCTCTATTCTCTGCTGACTGGAGTGCTGGTGTTTCCTTTCTACAGAAAAAAAGAGGCTGGTTTGGGCCATCGTTGATGCTCTTCATCCCTTTGCTGGGACATTGGAGAGCTTGAGGATTGCTGTGTGGGTCGGTCCAGCCTACAGCTACACGGGTGTTGGTACCAACCCAAGGAGGGGGTGTAGTCAAACCAGGCTTAGTGAACCAGGAGCATCTGCAGAGCTGCTGCTGCAGCACTGTGAGGACCTTGCACCACAGAAGTCTTTCTCAGCTGGCTGGGAGCAGCACACAGTTCACCCTGGGGAGCTAATGCTTCAGTTTGAGCTGGCTCAGGGCCACCCCTGCTGCCTGCTTGTAAATCCTCCAACAGCCCCCAAGGAGGCTGCTGAAGGTACCTCATGGTGCTTGTGGGAAGCTGAAGACTTCATCAGGCTGGTGCCTGGGGACCGCAGGCAGACCAGACAACAACTGGATGGAGCTCTTCTAATGGGCTGCTGCAGGTTACTTAATGGGAGGAGCTGCTGTCGGTGGAAACAGTAAAAGTCCTGGTAGCTGCATCAGTCACCTCTGCAATAAAACAGTAACATCTTACTCTTCTCTTGAAGACTTGTCCACTTAAAGCTACTGTAGCAGTCAGCACCCAAAGTCTGGTGCTCTGTCATCATTTCTCTTCCTATTTAATGCTATGGGAAGCAGAACTGCTCCTTTCTTGCTTATTCACTCCTTGTGGAGTGATCATGTTATCACCTGCAAGCAAGATGGATGGGTGAGATGAGCATCGTGGGAGAGGCAGTGCTGCCCTCCTTTTGGGGAGCTCTGGGACACTGCTTCTGTAGGCATCAGCTTTGTCTGCAGAGGTGAGAGGAGATTTGAGGCTGCTCAGGCTCTGATTTGCCATGTGGCAGACAGCCCTCACCTGGCCCAGGGTACCAGCATGGCTCAGGCTGTGTGCTGGATTGATCAGAAAGCTGAGTGGAGCAGCCCAAACATCTCATCTGTGATTCTCCAGCTCAGATTTCCCCCTTATAAAGCAGAAATAAATGCTCATGTTCAGCCACAAGTGTCTTGTGGCTGGTGAGCAGTAGCTTTAGGAACAGGGAGCTGGGGTCTGCACAGGAGAAGGCAATGGGACAATGCTCATGAACACTTGCAGGAGACTTCTCCTGAGCTGCATCAGCATGGAGAGAGATGATCCAGGTTTACCTGCAAGTCCCACATCATCTAGCCACTGTCTCTTGTGCTTGCTTTGTGGAGTTTAATAGGCAAGGATGGGCGTCGCAGGATTAAAATGGGTGAGGATTTAAAACACCTTTGTGGTTTGCAGTAAAGACAACTCACATAGCTTGAAAGCAGCTCCCAAGTGCAATGAGGCTGCAGGAATTTATTTTTTTTTTCCATTGCCAAAGCTTTGTCTGTCATGGTCAAGGGAGATGCTGTGGTTGTGGGTTGTTGCTGCTGAATGTCACAATAAAGCCAGGCTTATTATTCCTTATGAATCAGCCCAGAGCTTTTGTTACACACAAGGAATGAAAGCTGGGCCAGCTAACTGCCTCAAATGCCTCATCTTCCTTATGTAGTCACTGAGGGGGGTTTTAAACCTGTGTTGAAAACCAGGAGAAGAAACCAATTCCATTCACAGCACATCTTTATGAAGAAGAATGAAAACAATATTAAGATTAAACAATCGCCGAGGAAGCGAAACTGCTGTAATTTCATTAGGCACTGCTTGTGATCAAGCTATGAAATCAAGGTCACGATGAGTTTAGGACCTTGATTGAATCAGCAGCTCAACAATGAAGTTAGGTTGGTTCCAACTATTTATCAAATCATATTAGTGCTGTGAACAATTGGATTTCTGCATTGGGCCGAGATGAAGCCAGCTGTAATTCATCCTAAAGAGCGAAGCTGAAGTCTCCACTCTGCTCTGGTGAGACCCCAATCTTGAGTACTGCCTTCAGTTTTGGGCTCCCTAGATTAAGAGGGACAGGGATCTGCTGGAGAGAGTCCAGAGAGGAGGGCTGTGAGCATGATGAGGGGACTGGAGCACTGCATGATGAGGAGAGGCTGAAGGACCTGGGGCTTTTGGGTCTGGAGAAGACCAAGAGGGGATTTAAGAAATGTTTATGAATATCTGAGGATTGAGGGTCAGGAGAGGGGACAGGCTCTGCTCACCTCCTCCCTATGACAGGACAAGGAGCAATGGATGGAAGCTGCAGCACAGGAGGTTCCAGCTCAACACAAGGGGGAACTTTTTTACTGTAAGGGTCCCAGAGCACTGGCACAGGCTGCCCAGAGAGGTTGTGGAGTTTCCTTCTCTGGAGCCTTTCAAGGCCTGTCTGGATGTGTTCCTGTGTGACCTGAGCTAGATTGTCTGGTCCTGCTCTGGCAGGGGGGTTGGACTCGATCTCTTTGGGTCCCTTCCAACCCCTGACATCCTGTGAGCCTGTGAAGCTGGCTGGTCACAGTGAAGAGCTGTGACTGACCTGGTGAAAGGGCCTCTGTGTGACTGGGCTGGCCAGCAGCCATGCCAGTAACTCCAGATGGGCTAAGGGAGCTCCCCTGCTTCTCCCAACCCTGTGAAAGCAGGGGAAGCAGGCTGAGGAGCTCAGCTCCTCTGTCTTCTGCTGTCCACACCTCCACCTGCTTCTCTGGGAATCTTGTTAAGTATTAAATACCACTGTGCCAAATAACCTGGTGGGGTGGGTATGAATTTTTGTAATTGAAACCTCATTTTGATATTCCCATCAGGAGAAATAATTTTAGGTATAGGTCAAGAAGCTCTAACTGACAAGGAGATTGCACAAACCAGGTTACAAGAGCTTATGTAAAAGTCAAATAGGGAAGAATTATGTAAAAGCTTGGTGGCTGCAGGTGACTCCAGGCTCTGTTGTGCCTTAAACTGAGTTAGGCTGAGTGTCCAAATCCAGCAGGTGCAAGGAGGGAAAATGCTTGATTGGGGGATGGAGTCACTGTCCCTGGAGGTGTTCAAAAAGGTCTAGACAAGTCTCTTTGGGACATGGTTTAGTGGTCATGGTGGTGTTGGGTCAATGATTGGATTTGATGATCTTAGAGGTCTTTTCCAACTGAAATAATTCTGTGGTTCTCTGATACTGAGTGACCACTGACACAGACAGCATGCACATATGCTCCTTGCCCTGGACAGGTTGGGATTGAGGGGTGCCCAGCCTGAGTGCCTGTGTAACTTGGCAGTTTTCTGCTCATGTCTCAGGACCTCACCAGAGAGCTCATCCCTTGTGGTATTTTTGCCTCCGCTTTCTCTGCCAGCTGTGAACTCAGTGCTGGTGACATTGGGCCCTCTTGTCATGGGTCTGTAGCCCTGAGTGTCTGGGGAAGCTTTGGGTGTTGGTGGGGTTTTGGCACACCTTGTTCTGGCAAGGTGCTGGGCCCTCTTCTTTCCAGGCACGATGCTGCAAGAGCCACATGCTGCAGCAGCTTCTTCAGACTTTGTGATCTGTGAGTAGCTATGAAAGAGACAGTGCCAGGAGGAGGAAAGTCTCTGTCTTCTTCTTGCTGTGACTGTGGCCAGAGTGGGTTGGCTCAGCCACAGCAGCTGGCTGGCAGCATCCCTGCCACCCTGGCTGAGCAGCAGGCTCCAGCACAATGTGTGCTTCCCTGAAAATGGCTCCACAAATCTATAAGCAGCTGCTGCAAATGTGCAGAATGAAATCTTGAGCTTCAGCCCTGGGCTGTGTTCAATGGAAGCACTGACTTCTGGAAAGCTGATTCCTGTGCCTGTGCAGGTCAGGGTCATGTCTGAGTGTGCTGATACCAAGCTAGAAGATACTAGAAGTCGTATGGGGGCAGACCTGTCAATGGGGCCTGTTGAGACAGGACAATTGGTGATGGCTTGAAACTAAAAGAGGGAGATTTGGACTGCGTAAAAAGAAGAAATTGTTGGCAGTGAGGGTGGTGGAATACTGGCCCAGAAAGGTGGTAGATGCTCCATCCCTGCAAACATTCCAGGTCAGGTTGGATGAAGTTCTGAGCAGCTTTGATCTAGTTGATGTCCCTGCTCACTGCAGAGGGGTTGGACCTAGATGACCTTTAAAGGTCCCTTCCAGCCCAAAGCATTTTGTGATTCTTTTCCTCAGATGCCACCTCTGCAAAGCTTGTCCCTTGATCCCCATGCCTGAGCAGATGAGGGCCTCATCTGATGAGCATTTTGGTACCAAAGCTCACGCATGGAGCCGCTGAGCTGAGGTGTCCCTGTATCGAGGGAGCATTTTAAGCAGCTGATTGTGAAACCCCCGCAGAGCCGGCTGCAGAAAGCAGTTGCCTGCCGTTTGCTCTGTACCCTTTATGTAATCTCACATGTGTGCGTGGATGGTGCCTTAGAGGAGCAGCGGGAGGATGAGGCTGATGCCCCGGCAAGCAGATGTGTGAGACAGGCAGCGTAACGCGGGCAGACAGCCCTTCTCGGGGAGCGGGAGGGCAGCCTGGCGCCCTCGGGCTCGGGGCTGCGCTCCCTGGGATCCGCTCCGGGAGCGATTTCACCTCTGATAAGCATCAGCTCGGCCGCACCGCGGAGGCGGCGTTGTGCTGCAGGGCGGTGGAGGGGTGGAGGCTGGTGGGCAGCACAGTAGGTGCCAGCACTGGAAGATCATCTTGGCTGGAGACGGTGGTGGTTGTGCAGGATAAAGGGAGGTTGTCTTCTCCCCGGGAAAGGTGCTGAGCTTTGGGGTGCCCATGTGCCAGCTGCAGAGAAGCCATCCAGCAGCAGCAAGGGATGCTGTGGCTTTCTGGGTGCTTTGTCCCTGCACAAGGTGCTGATACGTTTTGGCTCCCACAGTGACATATGTATAGATGTTTTCTACTGCAGAAGAGGGTTTGGTCTGTTGCTTTATTTGCCTTATTACAGGAGATGTTGGGTCACATCAGGCTTGCTTCCAAGCCCTGATCTCCCTCCTGGCCTTGTTCTGCTGGGAAGAGTTGCTCATATGCCAGGGCTTGACTACAGCATCGCTCTGTCTGGCTGCACAAACCAACCTTCTCTTCCATCTATAACATGATGGAGGCTGGAGGGAGATGGGAGGGGATGGCATCTGCCCTGAGTCTCCTCCAAGGTCCACCAGCTTCCAGACAAGGAGTAAATTCTGGGAATGAGCATAAACTGTCTCCTTCCCCAGGAGCCATCAGGACTGAGAATCCCCAGGCTGCTTTTTTCCCTTGGTTTGGCTATCTGCCGTGGTAGGGTTTCAGCATTTTTTCCTTGACTCTATTCAACAGCTTAGATGCTCTTCCTCTGTTAATCAGCCTAGCTTCATTCTTATTTTATCCCATTACTTTCTAATCATTCTCCCTCGTGGTTCACTAAATAAATCCTCCCTTCTCCTGGTGTTTATTCCTTCCAGGTATTTCAGCCTACTGCATCAATCTGGCACAGCTCGAGGTCCTTTCTCTTACCCTCTTTCCACTGTATCTTTTCCCTACTGCTCTGAGGAAGATGAGAGCCTGCTGTTCAGAGCCAGCATAGGGGCACCATCCCCTCCTTGCTCTGCATCATTCCTGTTGCCAGCTAGAAGCATGTGCACCTCATGCTCCCCTGCAGTGCTGCTGGTTTTGGTGCCTCAGAACTCATCACTGTGCCCACAGTCATCAGGTGGCGACTCCAGGAAGGCTTTTACCTCTCTTGTCCCTGGAACTGGTCCCTTGCTCTGTTACTGGCAGAGGCAAACACATCTTATGCCTGATAAAGGTCTGTAATGATGTTTTCTTCAGTCATGCTCAGTGCAGTAGTGATTAGCATTGCCCTTGGCTCATTTTTTTGTAGCAGTTTGCACGCTCTTGACTTGATAGAACAGCTTGAACTAATTTTTATCCATGAAGGATGGTTGGTTATTAAAGGCTTGACTGAAGTTCAGTAACGATGTTGCCGTTTCACCTGCACTAACTGCACTGACAGAAGCATGCTCTTGAAAAGAGCTCAGGTCTTGACATTTCTTGGCTGCTCTTTCATCTTCACACACCTCCAGCTGTCAGCTTTGGAGTGGCACAGGGAAGATGTTAGTGTAAGCAGCAGGGCCTTTGCGTGCCCCATGCCAGGGCTGACACTGACTGAGCTGGGGATTTTGCAGCATCTTGTTTCCTCTTTCATGTTTTCTTGTTCCTCGTTTACTGTCTGACCCTTAGAGGTAACTTGCTCTGGCTTCTGCAGATTGCCCAGCTTTAGCTGGACTCAGCGTGGCCAAGTTTTGCTTCAGCATCACACAACTCACAAGCATCAGGCAGCCAGGAGGGGTTGAACTGAGGGGTCTCTGGCTAAGCCACCACCCCTGGGGCATCTAGGGCTGCTGGGAACAGACTCCCCCTCCCTGGGCCAGGCAGGAGCCCAAGCTCTTCTGGCTCCTGGCACTGAGCCATGCCGGCATCTTAACCCAAACCTTTGGTCCGGCTGTGCCCAGCGCTGCCGCGCGCTGACACTGCTAATTAGGTCAGTGGCTCCTGGTGAATTGGAAGTGGATGTGTTCAGAGGCAGGGGGGGGATGGGGGAGTTATTTGAGGCCTCTCCAACCTAGAAACCCAGAAAAGGTTTCTGGAGCTGCTGGGTGGCTCCAGTGTGGGCTCTGGCTCTCGACATGGCTGTAGTCACCACGAGCACCACTCTGGCCAACTCCCTGCCCCCCTGGGTGCTCCAGTTGCACATGGTTGTATTGGGACTTTTTTCCTTATTTAAACTAAGAATTTTATTTTGATTATGCTTAAAAATTTAATTTGAAGCTGACAGCCTATATCAAGGTCTGCATTTAAAATGCAGTGCTCGGGCAGTGCATGCTGCTTGGTGCGGGTCTTGGAGAGGATGTTGCTGAGCTGTGAAGCCGAAGCATGCAGAGGCCAGCGTAGAGGCACCTTCCTCTGGCCCTTAAACCAGTTGTCAGNTACGATGATCTTTGAGGTCTCTTCCAACCTTGCTATACTGTGATACCAGTCTGGGAAATGCATTTGGCTGGGGTTCAAGGTGTGAGGAATAGATGCAGGATTCCCCCCTCCCCCAGTCTCTGGGCAGAGGAGCTGTGAGCAGCAGCCATGAGCCTGCCAGACACCTGGCCACAGGTAAAGCACTGCTCAACGATCAAAGCCAGCACTTCTGCTTGGCATAGAGTAGTGAGGTCTTAACATGGTGCTTTGCATGTTCCCTTTCCCTGTGCATCTGTCACATTCCAGGGGGATTGTATTTAAATTGTCTTCCTGTGCCTTTCTTTGAAAGCCCAATTGTCATTTTGAGCAAAGCCTAAACGAAAACTCTCTCGCCAACAAGAAGCTTTGCTCTCCATTTTGTCATGTAAAAACGTGTTTAAAAAAAAAAAAAAACCACCACATATATATATAAAAAAAAAACAAGGCTGTGAATAAATTGATGGCACGTCAGGCATATTTACATAAAGTATATAAAGTGCTGAGAATACTAAATTTAGAGCACAGGCTTCTCTCTGCTTGCAAACCGACATGTTCCAACAGGCTGCAGCCATTAGGACGAGGCTGTCTTCAGTGCAGTGATTACCAACGTACCTGAGAAATGAGATGGTGATCAGGGATGGAAATAAGGCTTGAAGTTGTCTGCTTAAGTTGTGATTTAAAAGCTAATGCAGCTCGGGTAAGGAAGAATTTCCCCCACCGTGGTGTGCCGGGAGCTGGAGCCATGTCCTGCCCACGCGCTGTACCTGGGGCATGGCTCTGTCTGGCCCGGGAAGCCAGGCTGCTGCTGGTGGTGGGATGGTGCTTGTGCTGCTGCACTGAATGAGCTGGCAGCATGGACTCGTTTCACTCCTCACCTTCTCGTTCTGGATGGCCCGGTTAGTAAATGAAGCAGGATGAGTTTACGGTGTCAGGGGCCATGTGTGCTCCTGCTATTTCGGGTGCTGTCAGGGTTGTTTCCTTCCAGAAACGGGGCTCTGGTGGGGGGGGAGCATCGTCCTGCTCCTTCCCTTAGGAGAGAAGGGAAGGAGACACTTTCAGGAGCTGCCTGTGGGAACAGTGGAGCTTGGTCTGTCCTAGGTGTTGCTACCTGTGGTGTGGTGACAGAGTGTCTCAGCCCATTCCAAGTATTGCAGAGCTGCATTGGAGAGGTTGGGGCACCAGAATCTGGGAGAGCTCCAGGCTTGGGCCAGCTCTTCCACTTGGCTACCCTTCGCTGCTGCCATGCTGACACCCCTGGGCTCTGTCCCTGTGCTGTTCCCGGGGCTAATAATACCCGGGAGGAGGCAGCTGCCCTGAGCCCACTCCGGGGAGCGATGCGTTCCCTGCCAGTGCCGAGTGTGTCCTCCCACGGCCGCCTGCTCCTGCTCGCCAGCATGTGCCCGGGGCTGCTGCTGCCTCTTGCCTCTCTGCCTGCTGCTGGCTTTCCCAGTGACCTCTTCTCTAGCCCTGTCTGGCTCAGCTGTCCCCACAGCTTCACCTGGAGGTGATGCAGATAATTCATTATTTCTGCTTCTCTACCCAGCAGCATCAGCTCAGTTCCCTTCATTTATTGCTATTCCTAAACGTAGGCATTTGTGCTGGATTTTCTCATCTGAGGGAAAAAATCCTCCCTGAAATGAGGTAGTTGGTTGTAAACTGGGTTTTTACTGATTTCTCCTTGACCTCTTTTCCACTAACTTGTGTTGGTGCAAGTGGGGAGACCCAAAACCTGATGGGTCTGGCCCGAGCTCTGCACAGGATTTGTTCTTGAGGGAGGATGCTCTGAGCAGGATGGGGAGTAGTAGGAGCTCCAGCTCTGAAATAAGCCTCCTTTGAAGTCTAGGATGTCACTTAATCTTGCTGCTTTTGTTGAGGTTTGTTCCATTTTATGTCTGCTAATAAATATTGTAGCATGCTAAAAATAACTGTTAAACATGAAGAAGTAAGTAAAGCTGCTTTAGGCCCTGAATTTCCAGTTTAATTCCCTTCTCAAGGCAGCTCAGACCTTCTGAAACAGGTTTAGCAGTGCCTGGGCTGTGTGGTTGGTTGTGTCTTTTCAGCTGCTGTCCCAAGGAAGAGTCGGTGGCAAGGAGCTGTCACAGGGCAGGACAGTGATGGGTGAGAGAGCTGCTCCTCAGAGGCTTTGTGGCTGCTGTCCCAGTGCAACATCAAGGGTGGGAGCTCCTTGTGGAGTAGCTAGAGCTGACTCAAGAGGCTTGAGGGACAATGACTGCCTTGGGGAGTCAGGGACATCCCATCTGTTCAGGACTGCTGATGGTGTGGCTGAGCAATGGCCCTGCAGTCCTGAGCATTGCTCTGTAACCCTTCCATGTGCCACGTTTGGCAGCCTGAGCAGCTGGTTCCCCCAACCTAGCCCTGTGTGCCATTTCCATCCCACGTACAGCGGTGGCAAAGCTGCTGCCATGCTGGCGGAAGTCACACAAGTACACCAGGAGCCTGTACCAGCGGAACTACTTCATGCTGCTGTCTCTGTGGCATCTCTGCCTGGCAGGGTGTTGGCACAGCCCTGGGGTGTGCGATCAAGGCTTGGCGAGCCTGGCAGCCCCCTTGATGCAGGGGAGGTCCTGTGCCAGTGTGCCACACTCTGTCCCCACATCCCCTGCACCACTTACCATCCAGCTGACTGCAAGCTAATAGTCTGGGTGTAGCTGATGGCTGTGTGTGATGAAGTGCACGTGCTGTCCCACCACAGCCCTTGGCAGCACAGCCCTGCCCACCCCTGTGGGCACCGATGGGCAGCAAGGATTGATTCAGCAAAGAGGAGGCGCTTGAGTTGTTCTAGCCTGGGCTGGGCTCCACGGCACTGCGGTGCCTGACAGGGATGAGCAGAGGGCTGTGGGGGCTGTTGCCAGGCCTGGGCGATCGGGGCAGCCTCCCTGGGCTCCAGCAGCGGTGCCCGTTTGGTGAGAGGGCGGCTGCTCGCGGTACAGCTCGTCCTGCCGCCCGCACGGCTCCCAGCCCACACGCTGAGTCAGCACCTCTGCGTGGGGGGCTCCGATGAGTAAGGGCGGGTTGGAGGGGCCGTGCAGGCTCGTGTGTGCGTGTCCTGTGCTGGGGGGAGTGGCCCTGAGGACACCCTGTCTGCCACCCCCTCACCGGCCCCACATTGCACTGTTCACCCTTCTCTGGAGGATGCTGCAGCATCCCCTGCATTTGGTGGGCAAAGCAACCAAAGTAGCCACCTCTCTGCTCTTCTTTCTGTTCTAGTACATCGAAGCCATCAGCAACAAGCAAGGTGAGCTGGAAAACTACGTCTCTGATGGCTACAAGACAGCTCTCACAGAAGAGAGGAGACGATTCTGCTTCCTGGTAGAGAAACAGTGCGCGGTAGCGAAGAGTGCCATCACCTACCATGCCAAGGTGAGCTGGAGCCACTGGGTTGCAGGTCCCACTGCCCTGTTGCCAGGTGGATGGATGCTCTTGTCACCAGCTGCTTCCTATAGAGCAGGTGGACACCCTGAAAGCCACAGCTGGTGCAGCCCCTGCAGCTCATGGGGCAGAGCAGGGGGAATTTACCTTGTTAAGGTATGGGAGATCTTCCTGTGGCCTTCCAGTACTTAAAGGGGCAAATAAGAAAGATAGGGACAGATTTCATGGCAGGGCCTGTTGTGATGGAACAAGGACTGATGGGTTGAAACTAAAAGAGGAAGATTTGGACTACTGAGAAGGAAGAAGTCTTTCACAATGAGGGTGGTGAGATACTGGCATGGGTTGCTGAGGGAGGTGGAAGATGCCCTATCCCTGAAACCATTCCTGGTTAAGTTGGGTAGGTTTCTGGGCAGCCTGATCTAGTTGGAGATATCCCTGCTGACTGCAGCAGGGATTGGGCTAGATGACATTTAAAGGTTCCTTAGAACCCATGGACAAGCTACCCTGGCAGACACAGGTGCTGCCTGGCCAGGAAAGGGACATCTACCCTCTTAGCTGCACCCTGAGCTGCCCTGACGAGGGAGCACATCTGCCATGGGTGCTGCTGTGCGTTTCCAAACAGAGGTGGATGGAGGACTGACAGTGATCTACTCAAGTGCCAATGGCAGAGCCTGGCAGTGTATCCTGCCATCTAGCATGTGAAGGTGGTGTCAGTCCCTCCGTGGTGTGACCTACACAGGAGAGCTGGCAATGGCTGGCTGGGGTTGAGTTTCTCTCCCCTGTATGTCATGGTCAGTGAGGTCTGAGGGCTTTGTTCTTATGTTCCTTGTGCACCAGCTTGTGACTTGCAGATGCAGAAGGGAAAGCAGGGCAGCAGCTCAGAGTTGGAGCAGTGCTGCCCAGCTGAGGGGCTCACACCAGTCCTTACCCCTAACCTTGGCAAAGATGGGACTAAACCAGAGATGAAGCCACAAATCCAAACCCCATCTTGCCCATTCCCAGGCTGCCCATGTCTCCTGTGCCAGGGGCTGAAGCTGCTGCCAGCCAGCCTGGGGAGCGGCATCCCCCTGTGCTGCTCCAGAGCAGAATCCATCAGGATGAGGGTTGGGAATGCCGGCACTGCTCCCGCAGCCTCCTGCTCTTATTCTGGTTGTTTCCCACCGCCACCCCCCATCACTCACAGCACCCATCTGTCACCACCGTGCTTTGGCACTGGGGAGCAGGGGAAGGAGCTTGGATTAGTCAATGCTGTGCTGCAGACTTGATCAATGCTGGGCATATGTGAACTCCTCCTGCAGTGCAGGAGGGGAAAAAAATCCCCCCCAGGAACAGGGGATCAGCAGGCACGAGGGTGCTGGCACTCACAGCGTGGCTGTGGCACAGTGAAACCAAAAACTTGCAGCAGTGTATGGAGTGATTTTGCAACTCTGCAGGCGACTCGTCCAGAGCAGGGTGGGCGTATGTGAGATGTGGGCACCTGGCCCTGCACCAGCCTGGCAGCCAGCGTGGGCTGTGCCAGCTAAAAACACCCTCCTGGAGGATGCCGGCAGCAGCCGCGGTCTGGGTGGGGAGGTGGCCAATAGTGGGGTAATGTTCTGGGGCTTGGAAATTGGCTTCAGAGGGAGTTTTCATGCATGAAAACTGAGTTACCCCCAGGTGAGACTGGTGGCAAAGCTGTGCCTAGGTTTTGGGTCACCCTCTGCTGCAGGGTGAGCCTGAGGTGAGTTAGACATTGGGCAAGCCAGCCAGCAGCTTACCAGAGCTGCTCCTTTGCAGCTCCTCATGCCATGCTTCCCAAGGAGATGTTTAGGCAGGTGGCTGGGGTCTGCATAGCGCTTGCCTGGGAAACAATGTCAGGTGGTTTGGAACATCTGCCTTGGTGTCACACGATGGAATACTCATTCTTGGGTGTGTCAGCTGAGTAAGGGCAGGTTCAGCTCCATCTTTTACTCCCCCTCCCCAGGCTCAGAGCACAGGGGTGGGTGGCTGCCAGTGTCCTACCCACGGGCTGGGAACAGCAGGGTCTAGTTGCAGGGTGGTGGAGCCAGAGCTATTGGGGCTGAGCAGCTCTAAGCATGAAGCTCACCCCTCAAGACCTGGGAGACAGAACAAAGTGTGACAGCACTGCATGTCCTGTGGCCAAACCTTTAGTCAGATTTGTTTATCTCTGCTTGGTTCTCGCTGAGCCTGGTACCCTGCCCAGTTTCCTTTGACCTCTCTGCTCCTAGAGCTGCCCCACATTGGATGCCTCAGAATAAGCTAGGAGATGAATGACCTTTTCCTTCCCTCCTTTCCATTTTTCATGACACCTTTCTGGCTCAGCTGCTGTCAGAGCCTGGAAGCAGCAACCCTCTGTGGTTTATCTCACCTGTGCCATGCACAGAGGAGCTGATCAATCTTGTGACCAGGATCAGGCCCAGCTTTGGCTCCATATAGTGCTACCCAGGGAAGAGTTCAGACCTGAGGGATCTTCCCCCACTTCCCATGTCCTCATGCCTTGTTTTTCTCTCACAGGGAAAGGAGATGCTGACACAAAAGCTGCCACTGTGGCAGCAGTCCTGCTCAGATCCCAACAAGATCCCAGACCGCGCTATACAGCTGATGCAGCAGATGGCTGCCAGCAGCAATGGCACCATCATGCCCAGCCCTCTGTCTACATCCAAATCCAACCTCATCATCTCTGACCCCATCCCTGGTGCCAAACCTCTCCCTGTCCCCCCGGAGCTTGCACCTTTTGTAGGAGTAAGTATCTCTGTGATGGAAGTTGTCCTCCCCTTCTGAGCAAAGCTGGAGGGACGAGCCCAGGCCGGTGTCACCGTTGTCCTCAGCAAGTTGCCTTTTTATGGACTGTCATTGATGTGAAGGGATGGGCAGCTTTGCGCATGCACCACCCTGGCATGTGGGAAGGAGCCTGGCAAGGGGATGGGCATTCTGTCCCATCCTGCTGAGGTTGCTGAGCTTTGGAGGGGCAGGGGCTGCAGAGGCTCCCTGGGAAGGCTTTGGGAAAACCTGTGACCTGGACTCATCTGACCAGGCTGATCCCAGTCAGACTTATCCCAGAGCTGTGGGTCTGAACTGAGGTACCCAAATAACTGTAACAGATGATGTTTGGAGTGACCTCTGGGATGAAAGGCCCTTCAGAAAAAGGTCTCCCCCATGATATGAGGGGACAAGCTGAGCAGTTGAGCTCAGGGGGTATTCCTTGAGTGTGAGACAGCTTGGAGCAGTAAAAAAAACCACAGAGGTGACTCCAGTGCTCCCTGCAGCTCAGTTTGTCTCTGGTGGGGAACTAAATCCAGCAGGCTGAAGCTCTGGTGTGCTGTGAACCCCCTTCCCCCAGGAGCTGCACTGGGATGCCCTACTGAAGACATTCTCTGTCTTCCCCCCTCCTCTCCTCTCCTCTCTCCATAGCGCATGTCAGCGCAGGAGGCCATGCCGGTGATGAACGGAGTCTCAGGCCCAGACAGTGACGGCTACAACCACTGGTCTGAGATGAAGCCAGCACAGCCCAAATCTTTATCTCCTCCCCAGCCTCAGAAGCAACTGAGTGACTCTTACTCCAATACACTCCCTGTTCGCAAAAACGTGCAACCGAAAAACAGCTACGCATCAGGTGAGGCTCCCTCCCCCACTCTGGGGGCTGCTGGGGTGCCACGATGCCAGCTGTGCCAGTGGCAGCTGCGGTGAGCAGGGTGGTGAGCAGCAGCATCCCTCTGGTGTCACGTGCTGCTCATGCCTCTGGATCTGAGGTTGGGAAATGAGGGGAGCTGAGCTCCGCCATGAGATTTTTGGCCGGGTGGAATTTAGCTCACAAACAGCATTTCCAGGAGGAAAATCTTGAGGAGTCTTATTGCTTCCTTTGCCATGGTTGGTGGGTGATGCCAAGTGGCCTGACCCTACCTGGGATCCTGCTCATCTAAGGGGATGGTTTTATAGGCACCTTAGGTAAAATAAGCAAGGTTAGGAATGTGTCCTGGAGGATTATGTCCTGCCTCTGGCCATGCCAGGCTGTCAGGGACTTGGATGCATCAAGGACTTAGGGCACTCGTTGGTCTCTGTCTCCCACTAGCTGAAAACAAGACACTGCCACGCTCCAGCTCCATGGCTGCAGGGCTCGAGAGGAACGGCAGGACGAGGGTGCAAGCCATTTTCTCTCATGCTGCCGGAGATAACAGCACCCTCCTAAGCTTCAAGGAAGGTGACCTTATCACCCTGCTGGTGCCAGAGGCCAGGGACGGCTGGCACTATGGAGAGAGCGAGAAAACAAAAATGTGAGTCTTGCAGCCATGCTGGTGAAGCACTGCACCCCCAGTGCAGCCTCTCCTGCAGCCTCCATGAATAAACACGGGCTTGGCTTCATCTCCTGCCTTTGTCTTTCAGGAGGGGCTGGTTTCCTTTCTCCTACACTCGAGTCCTCGACAGTGATGGCAGCGAGAGGGTCCACACAGGGTAGGAATATCAGATGGGTGCTGTGCTGGGTGTGTCCCTATGCCCCTCTCAGGGTTGGCTCATGGGCTTGGGATGGGAATATTCTGCTTCCTCCAGACACCATGTGTGGTGTTAGGAACAACTGGGGGGTGGTTTATCCCCTGTGGGTGGATGGTGGATGATTGGCCAGAGGGTCTCAGCCTAGAGTGGGCTGGTGCTGATGGCTCTTTTTTGGGTCTTCCTTGCTCAGGCTGCAGCAAGGGAAGAGCAGCAGCACTGGCAACTTGCTGGACAAAGATGACATCTCCATCCCACCACCTGATTACGGCATGGGCTCCCAAGCCTTCTCAGCACAAGGAGTCAACACCTTCAAGCAGAGACCATACAGTGTGGCTGTACCTGCCTTCTCCCAGGTGAGCCCACAGGAGTTTCTTCAACTTCAGGGGGGATTTATAAACAGGAGATGCTTGAGCAAAGCATTAGTCCCTACTGGAGCCTGGCATGATGACCTATGCACCTACAGCATCTCTGTCCCCCCTGAGGTTTTAAAGCAGAAGGATGGAATGTGCTAAAAGCATCTTCTTGGCGTGGTGTAGACCACGTGAAGGGAAAGGAAGGCTGCTCTCCAACCTGTGTTCGTTGTTTGTAGGACTACCTAATGCCCTATGGTTGTGCAATTAAAGACTATTCCAGTGGCCTCTGCCAACCACCCTCCGCTCACTACAAGCCTTACGCTAGGTCGACAGCTGTAAGTCCAAATGAACGCAATGTTTCCTTTGGGATTTATGGGCAAGTTTTGCCAAGACCCGTTTGCCCTGCCCAGGATCTCATCTCCTGCTGAGCAACTCTCCTGAGGGGAAAGGACAGGAATGCAGGGAGGCAGTGAGAGAGGTTACCAGTGGAGGATGGGAAGGACAGGCCAGTTTGGCTCACCTGGGCAAGGTACGGGGAGCAAATGGCACAAAACGGCACCGTAAGCCCCCAAAGGACAACACTTGCTGATTCCATGGGAGCCTCGCACCAGAAACAGGCTGTTCACAGGCAGCTGGAAACATTTTCTCTGGCACATGCCAATTCAAGCCAGCAATGGTCTAGTGGGGACACTGAGGTGTGTGCAGGGCTGGGGCTGACCCTCTGGTAGAAGCCCAAAACCACCTCAGGGTGTCATGATTAATCCATTCAGAGGGTTGCATACGTGAATGAGATCAGCTTAACCCAAGAGCCGTTGGCATGGTGGGGCTTCCCCACCAGGACAAGTATGGTGGGATGAGCCATGTTGGCCTCTGTGGATTACAGATGGGGAGAGGATGAGGAGAGGGCAAGTTGGCCATGCAACATTCAGCCCTTTGGCAGGCAATTGTGAGTGTTCCTGGGATGGTGGGAACATGTCTGTAATCCCTCATGCATAGCCAGCTCAGAGACTAACTACTCCTTCTCCTTCTTGGAGCAGTCCCATGTTCATTAGGAAAAGCAGAGCTGCTTTATGGCCATATCTTAGGGCAAATCTTCACTCAAGGAGCAATGTCCTCAAGGGACATCCTCTAAGCTTGATCTCCATGTGCTCCTCAGACCAGTTCAGTCCTTCCCTGCTGCAAAGGCTGTTCAGTACTGGCTGAAGGAGAAAATGGTCCAAAACCCTGTGGGTTTCTGGTGGGAGTGAATACAAACAAACACCTCTTTCCACAGAACATTTCACTGATGTCTCCCAGACTTGTTCAATCTCCTTTTGAGTGTCTTGTATCTTGAAAGTGGCTGAAGCTCTACCACGGTGGGGCTGAACAGAGCAGATCCAGGGCTCTGCCAGCAGTTACTTTTCCTTTGTCTTGCCAGATAAAGTCTTGCTCCAAAGAGTGGTGCAAATCCTGTGTTTAAATCCCATTTGAACCATCTCCATAACTCGCTTTTCTCTCCAAATGCATTGATTCTTGGCCCCAGAATCCCTGGGTCCTGATGCACTTTGGTCTACTCGTTTGACCTTCCAGTGGTACCTGGAGCCTATGTCCCCCACCCCTCACCATGCTTCCTCCCTTCCTCTCCACAGGGTCTTGATGACTATGGGACAAGGTCTGTCAGCAGGTAAGACTTCACCTTTCTGTTGTGTTACCTGAATGTGAACAGTTGATGGTGACTCTGACAGAAGCTATGGGGTCCCCTAAATGGCCTCCCCAGGGGACAGGTAGTGGCTGGGATGGGGCAGTGTAGTGGAGGACCTGGTGCAGGTTTTGGTAAACATGAAGTGACCCAATATCTGCTGAGGAGGGCAGGTCCTGGGGCCATCCTAACCTCACACCCTGTGTGCTCCTTCAGAGAGAATCGTGTGTCCTCAGCATCCCTTCTGGGGCTTGCACCCAGGTAGTAAGGCCACAGTGTGTGCACCCTTGGGATCTTTGCCCAGCACATTCTCCCACCCAGCAGCTCCATCTCCATCCCTTCTGCCTTGGAGCTGCCCCATCTCACTCTTGGGGCTAAACCTCAGACCCACAGACACAAGCAGTGAACAAAGTGATGATGGGCAGGGGTTGAGCTTGTGGTGCCATGCCGGGGAGCTGGGCTCCTGGGTGGTGCTGCGTCGTGGTGCGCGCCGGCGGTCCTGGCCACTCTGGCAGTCTCCTCTGCTTTGTTCCGCAGCGGCAGTGGCAGTTTGGTATCAACGGTGTGAGGACACCTTGGCTAGCGGCGGCCCCCTTGCTGCTTGGAAGAGCTTTCTGCTTCTTTCCTCCCCCCCCCCCCGCCCCCCCTTTTTTTTTTCCTTTGTTTCTCTTTCTCTACTTCTTTTGGATTTTTAAACTCTTGTGATCTTCAAGGAAACCATGGTGCTTCTCCACCCCTCCCCGGTGTTCACAGTGCCCTTGTTTCTGAAGCCTTTTCAGAGCAGAAACTGCCGATTGGTCTGTGCTCACTTTGAAGCAGCCTGGATGCAGTTGACACTGTAGTGGGACCCCGTTTTTGTACTCCTGTGTGGACGTTAGCGATGCACTCTCTGTCCCTCCTCGGGGGCCTCGCACGAGCCTGGACAAAAACCTCCCAGACTGGAGCAAAATATGCATGGCCTCTGGTGTCCGTACTGTTACTGAGCATCCGGGGTGCCCGCGATGCCGTTGCCACGGGAGGCTGCAGCCCCTCACCTCCCCCTTGGCCTGATCCGCTTCCCATCCCACCACCTGCTGCGGTGGCGTTGGGAGAAGCGGATGGCAGTGAGCTCCCTCTCCAGAGAAAGGGCTGCTTCTTGGCTGGGGTCCCTTGCCGGCTGTGGGGTGCAACTGGCAGCCCCCCTGGAAGGGTTACTCCTGGTTGTTTTATAAATATATATATATTTTTTGTAGCAAGGTATTGTTACCTCATGTTAGTGCTGAGGGCTGGTGGGGAGCCATGCAAGGATGTGCTCACATCCCTGAAATGGGATTTGAGCGAGACAGACCCTGAGCTGTGCCGGGGTGGGGTGGGGGAGGAGCTTAGCAGCACCCAGGGGTCTCCTGTCCTGGCACTTGGGGTTCTGCTNTGTAAAGTGCTGAAAAAACTTTTTTTTTCTTTTTTTTTTTAAAGCCAGAAAGAAATGTGCCCTGTACTGAGTTACTGTTTGAATAAAAGTTTTATTTATTGCATTGAGCTGGGCCTCGGTGTCTTTTTCGGCTGCCATGCCTGCGTGCTGCCCATCCCTGCCTGCATCGCCCATTTTCATGCCTCTTTTTTTTTTTTTTTAAATTTCATTTATTTTTCCATTCTTCATCCCCCTCGACATCACCTGGCTGTGGAGAAACTCCCTGCTCACTCCACTCAGGCTTTAAACAGCTTTGCTGAGCGGCAGCAGCTAAAGGTGTTTAAGGGGCAGGCTCCTCCTCGCGTCCCGAGGGGCTGCTGCTGCTCTCTGCATGCCCAGGCTGCCGCTGCGCTTTCCCAGCACGGCAGCGGTGGGAACGCAGCGATGGCTGGGGTGGGAGGGAAGGAAGCCACCCCCCTCCCTTCCGTAGCCCCCTCTATGCCTGGCCTGTCCTCCGCAGGTGGCTGCTGGCTGGCCGTGCCCTTCCTTCCCCTCCTCGCAGGGAGCCGTCGGGCAGCACCAGCAACTCGATAAACACAACTTTTCCTCCTTTTCCTTCTTTTTCCTGCTGTTTCCTCTGCCCGGAGGCACTGTGTGCAGTGCGCCTTGCGCCGGGGCGGCCGCCGGCTCCTAGCCTGGTTCCTCATCTTAACCAACATCTTCTGTTCCCATCAAGGGGTCGGAGCGCGTCCCAGTGTCCTCCAACCTGCCTTCTCTTTCCCTTGCAGCCCTGATGTTGAAGTGGCCAGGTTTTGAGGTGCCCCTGCCCGTAGTTAGTAAGTTGACGGTCTCGGGGGGGGCCGAGCCCTGGGTGTGCTGGTGCTGGGCAGCGGGTGACAGCTGCGGGGCTGTGCGGGGACAGTGCCACCGCTCTGCTTCACCCCCTGCACCCAGCCAAGCGTGTCCCCTCCCTCGGTCATGGCTTGTCCCTCTGCTGGTGGCGGGAGCTCCCAGTCTAAACGCGCTACAGCTGCACGGCTCCTCGCTCCGCCGCCTTGCTGGGCAGCTCGCTGGGGCCACGCTTCCTGCAGATGCTGAGCTGCTGCTCCTACTGCTTTCCTGCTCCCCATAACCAACCTCTTTGGTTGTAGGTCTCCAGTGTCCGCTGTGCCATCTGTGTCCTGGGGGACAGGGCAGATCCACACTAATGTCAAGTTTTTTGAGCAGCTTCTTTTGCTTGTAGACACATCTCAGGAGCCTCCTGGTCCTGGCAGGGCGGGATGAAGGAGTTTCCCCAGGAGCCAAGAACCCCTTGCTGGCATTGCAGAGCCCCGGAGAGCCCTTTCCCTATTTTTCTNCCTGCAGCCAAGCCTGGCTGCAGCCCCTCAGTGCCCATGGCTGTCTTCACTGCAAAGCTGTTCACGCTTTCTTTTTCTGATGTGATTTTTAAGACCTCTCACATTGCCTGTTTACTGGGACAGTGCTGGCAATACAGACACACCCACAGCTGAGTTTGTTTTATACACTCGCCTACGGGCACCTTGTAACCAGACCCTCCCTGCATCCGTCTCTGAAATTTGCTAACGATTTTTAACCCAGAATATTTCATGATGAATGACTGAATGTAGAGGGGGAA